>JAQFVV010006305.1:3007560-3379286 GCA_028023455.1 Epiperipatus broadwayi
GATTTAGCAAGCATCATTGTTTATTGGCCTCAATAATCATTGGCTATGTTTTTATCTATACATCGCCTGTGGCAAACAATGCTTAATCCGATCAGATAAGGAGACATCAGGAATAGTCTACTTCTGAGAGAAGGGAGAACTATAACACTTTGGCTGCAAATTCTCTGCATATAACTATCTACAATACAAATTAGCAAAATTTATTGATTTAAGACGTATATCAATTATCTTGTCTGAAAGTGTAAAAAATACATTTATTATAAACCATTATTCATACAAATGTATTTCCACATAGATAAGATTTTTAATATTGTAGTTGATTTTTTGTTTTTGTAAACTGACCAAAAGTATACATACAAAGTAATTGCTATACTTCATATATGAATGGTTAAAAAATTTAAATAAGAATAATAGTTAGTGTGACCTTTCTTTTTTTTATAATTACTAAGAAAATACATACAAATACACAGGAATATATGTTGTAATGAGAAATAGATAAAAATGTGGAGCAAACAAACTGAGGATAAAAAGGGGGAGATGAGTAAAAAAAAAAAACACTTCATATTCCTCTTTAAACTATTTATCTAAGGTTGAAGGGAGTTTAACCAATGTTTTTCTAATAATTTTAGAAATCACTAAAGAAACTATTCCAAAAAAAAAAATAAATAAATCAGTTTTTATAAGCATTATTTATTAATAAAATAAAAAAAGGATTTATGCTTTTTAGAAGTAGATTTCTTTACGTTTCTCATAACAATTTGTTATAAACTTGATTTCGCAATGTAAACGAGAAGGTAGTTACTGAATATCTTCTAACTGGTTTCTGACTTAATGGGCTTTTTTACTGATAAGAGCTGGTAACACAGAAATTAATTTAGATGTGTTGATTATAACACTATCTTCTAGTGTCCATTGTTTATTCAAGCTTGAAATAGATAACTCTGAAGTAAAGAAAACTACTCCTAACAGCATATATTAAATATAAGCAGAGACAGTCATTTTGTGCTTTGTTCATAAAAAATAATAATTACTGAAAAGCATTGAGATTAATTTAATCATCGTGATTTCTTAGCAAAATTTCTCATTTTGAAATTAAATGCAAGTTTAATCCTTTAAAAATTTCACAAACTTCTATATTCAGTTAAATATATAATTTAGAACTAATTATATATATATTGATAAAACAATAATTATTAATTAAAATGTTAGTAATAATTATTAAAAAGTAAGATATCTTCCATTCACATTTTGTTCTATTTCTCTTCTCTTGTGTATATATTTTAAAATTCAAATACTTTTTCGACAAACTAATAATAATATTCAATGATAATAGTATGGAGACAATGATATATAAAAATTGTACACTTCTACAGATATCTTATAAAGAACTTTAATAATTTTTCTATTAATTAGATAGAGGATTTTCAAACTTTTTTCTCGTTTTATAATTTTACTACATTCATTTTTCAGTTATTTTTTCAACTAAGTTATTTCACATTTATTTTATTTTAACATTGGATATTATTTCACATATTTTATTTCACTTCACAATTATAAATATGTCACCTATCTTATGGAGCATCTCTAAACTGCACAATACTCTTAACAATATCTCTTTTTTAAAACTATATTTTTGGAATAAATATATTTTTTTTTAAGCAATGTAATCCATTACTGAGAACATGTCATCTTTTATAATTCATTTCAACAAAATTAACCCTAAAACATTATAAAATCAAACATATGAGTAAATATTAAAAAGAAACAAACATTCTTCTATCATAATAATTATTAAGCATCGTTATTATGACAGTTTTTGGATCCGACTTTATAGTTGGAGTTCTAAAAAAAGTTAATTTTTTTTTCATAATGTTTTTTAATGCATTGAACTATAATAACAACCTAAAATCAAGCAAATAGTTTCTGTCTTAATTGAACCAAATTATGATCTGATAACATCACTTTTTTTTAGTACAGTGTATCGGGTTTTCAATTTTATAAGTAAAATTATTTCTAATTTAACCACTTTGGTGTTGAAATTTATCAAATTCATTCTTAGTTTTATTCTTAAGTTTGAATGGTACTTTGTTATTATTCCTGGTATGATGTATTACTCTGGGTGATGTTTTTGTCCAGTAATATTTATTCAAAATTCATTGTTCATGATAGGTCATGGCAACCAAATCATGGCATGACTAATCCATGTCAACTTTTGGCATATAAACACATCACCAAGTTTATGCTATCACTATGACTTTTCCCCCTACACAATGTAAATGTATCACATCATTTGTAAGTAATTGAAAAAAATACATTTAGTGATAAAGTTATTATATTTGTGTTTCTTTGACTAAACTTTATATACATTCACAGTTAATTTATGTTTTTTTTTTTTTAAAAAAAAAGATATTTAAAATATAAGGTTAAACTTAAAATTCACCATTTTTAGATAAACATACAACCTTATCTTACAGTTCACCATTTTCTTTAGGTTAAAAAAATAACAGAAATGTAAAACTTTGTTTACAGATGGCCATTTAAAATATGTTTCAGGGTTCTTTTTCATATTCTCCTTTTTCTATAATGAATATATCTCTCCACCATTGGAAATTACCTTTTTTTATATTTGAAGTTTGGTATTACACATGGAATATGATGGCGCAAAGGGTCATACTATGCTGAGGAAAAAGGATAGCTTTGATGGACCATAGTGCTGTTATAAAAAGTCTTAAGTCACAAATATCTGTTTTATTTAGTATCGTAATGCTTTTTTCCTTTTTCCATAATAAATATATGTTTCCATTATTGTTTGTAGATTTGAACATTCATGTTACATGTGGGATGTCATACTATTCATGATGACATATTATTCTAAGTTTGAGATATGTTTAAAATAACATCTCCATGAGATCTGTGGATAAATTTTATTGATTAAATTTGTCTGCACATTCCTTAGAGATATTATTTAAAACATATTGTAAACTTAGAGTAATATGTCATTGGAGTAATGTGTCATAGTAGCAGCAATACTAAAGTACCATTTGAACAAATAAATTATTATAAACATTAAAATTTCACATTAATTTTTTTTAAATAGAGTCCAGTATTAAAATTATTTTTCCTTTTATAGCACAATAGATTACAAATACATAATAGTATTTAGAAGTTTAATACAACAATAATAGAGAAAACTATATTTTCATGTGTGATTTATTTAAGAATGCAGTTTTGAATAAATAGACTGATTCCACAAATAAATACATTCACACTTTTTAATTTTGATAGCTCTGTGTAATTTAGAACAGAATTCAAGTCAAAAACTGAAAGTTTTTGAATTAAAGCTCAAGCTGCTACTTCTGATATTCAAACATCATATGACCTTCCAAGTAATAAAATTATTTTATTTTAGATAAATAATTCTTTATACAACTCTGAAAACTTTAACAAATAATGTTACAATTATATTCCAATCATCATCATTATTTTCAATCATAATCAATTCATTAACTGAATGAATGTCTTTTCATGTTTGATTCAGTTTTTGATATATAACTTCTCTTCTCCATATCACACCAACAAACTTCCTTATTTCATGCATCTATCCAATATGTGACCTTTTTCTAAATATTTTACCATCTCTTGGCATCCAATATAAAACTTTACATGTTTATCTATTATCGTTTTTTCTATCAATATGTCAAACTCAGTTCTGTTTTAAGCTCTCAGTTCTTTTCATTTTCTTACTTAATACTTAATAAAAAAAAAATACAGAATAATTTAAATTATAAATAAATTAAGGTCAAGGAAAGCTAAATGAAAGGTTTGAATAATCACTAATATTTAATAACTTCCACTCAAACACCCATTCTTGAAACATCAATAACAATACACAAAAAGACAAATTAATATTGCTGGCATTTGTAAAATAATAATAAACAAAATAAGAATAGGATTTCACAATCTGCTTATATTATTTTTAATTATATATATGTAAATTGATACACTTTTATTTTTATATGTCGATGTATTAATATAAAAGAGTACTTACTGAAAGTATAGTTCTCAACTATACTATTGAAAGTATAGTTCACGATTAGGATTTTAATCAGGAATTGGTTTTCTTATATGCTGGAATTAAATGGCAGAAAATGTTTAAATAGATATATTTATAATTTACACACATTTTAAAAAATAAAAACATAAATAATAAAATTAGTGATCAAAGATTCTAATGAAAATTAGAATAATAATTTTTCAAAAGGAAACATCTCTTTCCTTCTTTCAAACCATTCTAGAAGCCAAAGAGTCAGCACAGAATATAAAACAATAGACACTAGAAGTCAGCACAACTGCATTTTTTTAAAATATAATGAATGTGTAGATAGATATTAATCATTTAACAAAAATGGAGTAGTATATTAAAAATGCTTTATTTATTTATTAAAAAGTTGATATACAATGAAATTAAGATAGTAGAATACATTAAAAACTTTTTTAACATTTAAAAAAAAGTTAAGATTGGTCTTGTTGTTAAAAATGCACATAAAAACAAAAATTATATGATTTAATAATATTCATTCATAGAATAATCATTTGTTTAAAATTAAATTTTTAAAAAAAGTGTACATACACTTAACAACATTCAAAACAAATGTAAATTAAATCATAAAATTTTAAATAAAAAATATAGAATCCTCTTCTTAGAAGAGAAAATCAAAATGTTACTAAAAGTAGACTAATAAATGAATGTCCATAAATATTACATCAAATAGAAATAGTTCCATTACATTCAGATTTCACACATAGAAATATTACATTCACGTTTAAATAAATAAAATTATTTAAAGATACAGTCACATTAAAAAACAGACAAATAAAACGTTAAATCTAATAAATTTATTTATATCTGCTTTTAATTTTAAAACGAACTAGTTCAGTTACGACTATTTAATATTAGCAGCTTGATTTTTTTTTAAAACAAAAATTCGAAATAAACCATTTGTTTAGCTAATAATGCTACCAAAGTGCTAATATTTTATTGGTAAGTCCATAGAGAAAAAATAATAAAACGAAATCTTTAATATAGGTAAAAAATAAGTAAAACAGTCGTGAAACAAACCTAACAGAACCTCTCCAATGTTTTCAACTTTACGATAGAGGGCACTGAAAGACGAAAGCATTACTCATCACACTTGTCAATATTTGTGATGAGAATTTACTCACGATTTTTCATCATTATTTTATTCTCTAGTTAAAAAATAGATGTCCATTTATTGACTAATGTAGTTTAGTTATGAGTCAACTACCTAAACTAATTGGAACTTTAAAAATATCAGTTTATCCATATCAGATTATAAACATGTCTGATGGATGCATTATAGCTATACATAAGACTGTGTTTAGTTGTTAAAATAAAAATGCAATAATAGAAAATCTATAAGAACAGCTTTATTTTTTTGTATATTCAATACTATAAAACATATTAAATTGATTGACAAGATGGAATTAGAGATTTACTGAAAAAATGTTTAACAGTTTTAGAATAAACATACCCAAAAATGAAAATTTTATAACCAGATGGCATCATTGAGAAATTATGCAAATTAATTAACAAGATTATGAATTTAAATAATTGAGAAAGCAAAAAAAAAGTTGTAATAGAGAACACAAAAATTAATTAAGAATAAAATCATAATGATTAATAATTAAGAAATAGTGTTTTGAATATGTCATTAATTGCAATAGATACTAGAATCATAACAATGGTTATAAAAAATCAATCAAATGGTTTATTGTGTAAAAGTTTATAAAAAGTTTGAATATGAGAAACAACAGAACTAGGTCACAAGTCAGCCATTCTGCACCAAATTATGTTGACATAATATAATTAACTAAAAAAATGTAAAACACATCAAATAGGATAAAATGATGTCTTACTTTGAGATAAAAATTTAAAATATTAAGAATTCAATAAAATTAGGATATTTTAAGAGGTACAGAGGAATTATTATATTGTTAAAAAAAAGAGGCCAATTAAAAAAAAAAAAGTGAAAAATATGTCTAAAATATTCTGTAAAATGTGTAAGCTCTCTTTTTTTAAACACAAATAATATAGTAACATGCACACATTTATTCTTGTTACATTTAACTATTAATTTGACTATTTTTGTACCTATGTGGTGTAACTTGTTTTAAAAGTTTTATTTAAGCTTGAAGATTAGCTGTGCTACATTCTAAAATTATAGGCTTTTACATTTGCTAAATTAAATATTTTGTTTCATCAATAATTATAATTAAATAATACTTCATTAATTACTACCTGTAAATAAGTCTGTTAAAAATTTTAAGTCAGACCTTTAAATTAAATCTATAACTAACTATTTGGCAATTAAAAATGACATCAATTTTATATGGAAACTATAAAATCTAATGAATAACTTAGAAATAAATATCAATTTATATCTTGCTTTCTCATATCTTATGATTATTGCTAACAAATACTAATACCATATATTATTATAATTAATGATCTTGTCCTGTATGTTTGTACAAATACTAATCTTGTGCTTGTTAGGAAACACATAATACCTCTGAGGACTTCTCTTTTGATAGATTTCATTTTTGTGCACATCATTTTCAACATTAAATTACTCTTGAATGTAAAAATAAGGTTGTCCACATATGAATGTGATACTTGAGACATTCTAAAATAGACAGTACTATCTATTTTTGTAGGTAATAATATAAGTATTGATTTTATAAATAAATGCAATCTATTAGGTAAGAAAGGGCTGTCAATATGTAGAGAATTAAAAACGAGAATGAATTGTTTATAGTAAAATGGAAAATTTACAATAAAAAATGCAGATCAGTTATTCATACAATGTAAAGTTCTTTTATTTATGTCAAAGCATTGACCAGGAAGTGAACCTGGGCTGGCTGCTTGGAAGGCAGCTATGCTAACTGCTAGGCCACAAATGCTTGACCAATGTGAAGTTCTTATAAAGATAGAGAACCAATGATAAAATTGTGTATGATTGAAAAAAAAAAAATTCATTATATATAGATCTCAAAATAATATTTTAAGTAAATATAAAAAATATTAGGATTAGAAAAGGAAAAAAATCAGAGATATGTTTTTTTTTAATTTATAGCTAAATTTATGTTTTCAGATGGCTTTAGAAAATAAACTATTTATGTTTCATTCTAAGTTTGTAGAATAATGAGGCACTTTATATTAACAAATGCTTACTTGATTTAAAGAAGTGATATCAAACACATGGCTATGTAATTCATATTAAATCTTATTAAATAAGAAATGTTTCATATTATAAATATTTAACTTTGTATTAAAATTTTTTCAAAATCTTAATTGTTTTAATTATATTTTTAATACAATATATTTAAAAAAATGATACTTTTACCAACAAGTAAAAATCACTTCATTAAAGTTTTTAAAATCATTTTTTTTCTCTCTCTGGTGTGATTTTTTTTTTTTTGAAAAATTAGTGAACAAAATGTTTTTACTATTTTTAAATTAAGGTAAAAATTAATAATTTTTAAAAATTTTATTTACTTATTCAAAAAGAGTAAGCGTTACATTAAAATTCAATATTCATGAATCTAAAATCTTGTCCAGGTTAAATTTCTATCTTAGTACTGTCACTAGTGAGGCCAACAATATGTGAAGAAGAGACCAGAATACTACTCGAAACATTGCACATATACTAACCTGTGTGCTATTACTAACAATCGAATGTAATTGGAAAATTTAGATAAAGTTAAATTTGTCTAAAGACATTCAATATTTAATGTTGAAGGAAATAGTTCAATATATAAATACAAATCATATTTATATATTTGGTTATAGCAAATGTCTAATTTAAAAACATTATTTTTATTTTAACTGTCATTAAGATTATTGCATTTTTTTCGTGCTTTATGAAAAATATCACTTTCAATTTCAATATAATGTTAATTGTCATGCATCACTTAAAAATCAGAATAGTTATATTTATGTCTTCTGTATTATAGAACGTTTTAAAATAATGTACTTATGCACAAAAGTTTAAACTTTGAAAATAAGAACAATATAATGACAAAAAGAAAATTCAAAAATATCCAACAAAGATTAGATTTTGCCCAGAAACATTCTTTCCCAAAAGTAAAAGAAAAATTCTGAAAAAATTGTTATTATTGCTATAAAGTAATCCCTGCATTACACACCCACCCACACATATATATTATTGCATATGTAATACTGATAAGAAACTTATGAAGTGCAATAAATCTGCTTATCATGTTCTAAGACATGAATTTAAATTTGGGCTAGGTAAACTCAAAATTTTATCAGGTTCTAATCAGGTTATATAATTTTTCTTTCAGGCAGCTATCTTATAACAATTAAGATAACTATCTAATATTATTCAATAAATGGATATCTAGATATTCATATATAGAAGATAAATGAGATTGGAGAAATGTTGAAATCCAATTATTTACTATTTGACAAGCATAGTAAGTAATAACTTTTTCTGGATTGCTTCTTTATGAAAGGCTGTAGAAATTTTTTTTGGCCCTGTAGTAGGTTATTTGAACTCTATATTATCTTTTCTCTGCATAACATTAAAATTGTTGTGTAACACACAAACAGATATAATATTAACTAATAAATCATTCTCAATATTTTACAATTTTATAACTATTCCTTAAATGATGAAACAATTCAGTTTGATTTAATAATCTTAAGTTGTCACAATTAATTTGGTTAAACATTGAATCATCATATATTGTTTCTAATTATATAAGAAATCTTATATAATTAAAACTTAATATTAAACTAAATTGAAATTTTTTATTAGTAAATTACTTTTTTTGCTATCCAAAATTTTAAAAGTATAGACAAGACATACAATGGAATTTATTTGTAAATTTACATTAAGTTCTCTATCTGAAGAAAATTTGGGTTACCTAGGCAACAAAGCCATACGACCAAGTGATAATACTGAAAAATATTTCTCAAAATTTGGTTGGAAAAAAAAAAATTAAGGATAATTCATCACAAAAATTTCATAAAATATTATGTAATGGCTACTTAGTAATTAAAATAACAGATTATTTTATTTGAAGAGATCATAAGAAAAAATGCAAGCATAAAAGAGTAATAATAAAGTTTGTAATAAACATAACTACGTAAACATTTCTATGAGATGTGCATATATGGCTGTGTGTATGTTATAAAAAGAAAAACACATGCGTACATGGTTTATCTATGTGTCATTGTTATTAATATATATTAATGTGTTTATTATCTTACAAAGATCTCGAATGGTTTCATTTTAATAACTTGTCTCAAAAAATAAAATTTTCAATACTATATTAGTATGTGATCAATTTGAAAAAGAAAATCAATTATAGATGTTTTAAATATGTATACATAAAATTAACTATTCTTTAACTAAAAATAAAATTTGACAAATTTTTATTTTATGACAGTTAATTACAAATGATATTTGAATCTTTTGTTAATTTATAAAAAAAAAATATTTTATAAAACCACGAATAAATAAATATCTTCAAATTACCATCAAACTTTGAATTGATTCCTAAAATTTATTTCAAAAACAAACTATAATGTTTCATAATTAAAAAAAATTAATCATTCTAGTATTATTATATTTCATGTAAAAAAATATTAACCTTATAGTAATGAGATTGGTAAAAAAAAATAATAATCAGATTTTAAAATAAGATTAACAATACTCATGGTTAAGATTAAACTTAAGATCAAATATCATACATACTTTTTAAAAATAAAAATGTAACGAAATCTTATTTAAATGAGATTCGAATTATTTTAAAAAATGATACTTTTAATTTGCTGCATAAAATTATTTCCACATAACTTTCAAAATTATTTAGAAAAATTGCCACAATTATATATATACACACACATATGTGAAAATATTTTGCACATATGGTTGCGTATTATTTATGTATGGATAGTAAATTATTATATATGTACATAGATTGTTTTTCCCCACAGTAATAAATAATTCCACGATTTTTCATTTTTCTTCTTGAATTATCTTCAAAGTTCATCATGGATCATTATTATAGAATTTTCGGTATCACTAAAGTAATTCTCTTCACCTGTATAATGGGTTGGATAGACTAGTAGAGGATAAGAAGAAAAAGCTCTCAAATTTCGCTGAGGAAAAAAGTCTTTCCATGTTATCCTGAAATATAAAAAAAATAATAAAAGTTAAGGAACAGAAATTTTATAGTTATTAATATTTCATAATGATAATAATTACTTGCGGTATAACATAGTTTAGATCTTTCTCACCTTAGAAGATAAGCAATAAAGATGATTATACCCCTCCCCCCATTTTTTACACAGATAAAAGATAAAATAAAATATTGGATTATTTTCAAAATAAGTGATATTTTACAAATATTATAAATGAATGGAAAAGAAATTCAACTGCAAAATAGCTTTAACATAAGTTTTTTTTTGTAATATTCTAATAGGACACAATATTTGAACCCCAATCAAAAATTGGTGATGAGCCTATGGAAGACCCTTACAGTTTCTAAGCCTATTTCTGGTAATGTTAATCATGAATCAGTAATATGACTTGCTCATCATAGTTCTTTTAATATAGATGTGTTTTCTAATATATGCAAAGTAATCTAATTATATAAAGAATATGATCTAAGAGATTTGAGCTCCTTGGATATTTCTATTTGTTTTGGGTTGGTACCATTAACCAAGACCATTATGATATCCTCAAAAGCCAGGTTTAAATCCTTGTCCATTAAGTGGTCATCCTATCAACAAGTGTGTAGCTTGGAATATAAAAAGCTCAACTACAATATTGCATTATTTAATTACTTAACTTGAAACATTTTGTTGAATTGATGAAATGTAAGAAAGAGAATTAAACATAAACTAAAGTTTGAATTTCAGCAATATTTTAATCCATGCTGTAGCATTACTCTAAACGCTTCAATACAGTTCTCACAAATAATAAATTCTGTCAACATGAACTGTATTATCACTGATAAGGCATAATTATAATAATACATGTTTTTGTGTGTAACTTAATGACTTTTAATAATAACTTATATTACCTTCTTTATTTACTAACATAAACAAAAATATTTCTTTATTCTTCTCACCTCTTCTAATATGCTTGATAGATATTTTAATTATACATATTACTTTTTTTTAATAATCAAATAAAATTACATGAAGACATATAAAGATTGTCTTAAATTGAATATAAATGTACTGTCAAATATAAAATACATTTTTAGAATAAAATAAATTAGTATTAGATATAATACAACCATAATTAAATAAATGTAATTCATGAGTATATAATATTAAAACTTGGTCACATGTGACACACATACATATATATATATATATATATATAGAAAGAGAGAGAGCTCGCACATAAGCTCTTAACAAACTGTGCAGAATATCCCCAACCCCAGATCGGTTTCTGCTATTGGCTTCCTCAGTGAGATGCTAGGATATTCAAGCATTATATATATATACAAAACAGTCTCAGCAACATTCTATGGTAGTGCAAATTTCCAAATTTCAAAATTGTTCCAAATTGTTTATAACTGATTGAGCATATTCTATCGTTATTGCTTTTAATTTCAGAATGGCAAACAAATGGTTAAATGTATTTATTTATTTTTAGTTTTTATTTCATGCTGTCAAATAAATGATTAAGTCACTTTATTTACTTAGTTTTTTATATTTCAGGTTGATAGACAAATGGTTAAGTCAGTTTCTTTATTTAATGTTTTATTTCAAGCTGGCAAACAAATGAAAAGTTGTTTATTTATTTTTGATTTTTCCTATTTCAAGCTAGAAAATGTTTAGAGGCCAGCATTAGTAAGGTTTTTCTTACATGATTTAGAACAAATAAAATTTTGAAAGAAATCAACAAATATATTTTTATTCTTAATGACAATGGATATCCCTTTTCCTCTCAGGCTAGGGATAGATTTTTCAGAACAGAAATGAATTTTTTAGATTTTCTTTCTCTATGGACTTACTTGTTAGGATAGAGATGACTGCACCTGGAGAACACTAGAAATTCGTATTACAACAGCACAAACAGGTTTACTGGGTCATTTCTGTGGTTAATGTTGAGGATATTCTACCCCCTTTTTCAAATATACTGTTTGCTATATATTAACTTCACTGAAGAAGTTAGAAAATTTGATTCATTTTGCAAGCAAAATACATTCTGTATTTGAATGAAGTTATTGTCATTGCATTCAAAAAACATGTTACTGAACACCTTAAACTGTCTCCCCCAAAAATCACATTATCTATTTTAATTCGATCTTTAATTGCAGGTTTCTTGATAAACATCAATTTTTTAAAATTAAAAAACAGATTGATAAAAGAAAACAAAGAGAAAAACATTACTTTTTTACAAATTTGAATTTATTTTGAAACAAAATGCGGTTAATTATTAATTATAATAACTTGACAATCTTTTGTTTAATTTTTCAAATTTGTAACTGTGTTTTATTTTAATAAAGAATCTTAAAATATTAAAAAGAGAGCAGTTCCAATACATTCTATGTCTATTACATGAATTCAATTAACCCTTCATTTACCTGGCATAAATCATTATATTTTTTCTTTTTATCTCTTTTTTTAATTTATAGCCAACTATGAAAGACTACAATATAATAGTACAAGATGAATAAAATTGAGTCAAATTACATTTCATGATATATGATTGACTTGGTCAATTTTATTTTAACTGTAGATTTAGTAATCTATTTTCAATCATACTTAGATTTTTCTTTTTTTTTTTTTTGTCTTATGAGCTGATACCATCCCTTTTGAACTATCATAGCTGTTTTCTTACTATATTAGTAACAAAAGATACCTGTACATTTTATAAAGAATTGACTGTCTTCTAATAATCCAAATAATATGAATACCTACCGGCAGTCCTGGAATAGATAGAAAAATACAATCATTGAACTACAAGTGCACATTGCAACATAAAACCTGGAAAGCTATCTTAAATTTAAGCACAATAAGCAAATTACAACCTGAAATAATAAACCAAATTTTTGGCAGATAGAAGCCTTACTCATGGAAAATTTGTGAGATTTAAAGGCTCATGACACAGTTCTTTTCATCACATTATCAAACACAATTATTAAGCCTTGATAATGTTTGAGACTCAGAGGCTAGTTCCTATGAATTTTAAAGTACAGTGAGTGCAGTGTTAAGATATATGACATCAGGGAGCATCACAAATGCATTTCATCCTTATATCAATCATAAAATCCATCTATCATTAAATACACATCCACAGTTTAAGCCACATCTAATCTCTGACTATTAACATTTTTTTCTTTACCTCTGTGTCAGGGCATAGCTGTAATTCATTCTAATTTATGATCATAATCAGATTGATGATATTTGTTCTAGCTAGACTGTCAATTGACCATTATTTTTCTTTTCCCCTTCCATGGTAGTGATTCTTAATTTTTTTTCCATTCAGGATGGCATTAATAGAATGATGACAATCCCCTTTATATAGCATTTTCTGTGGAGATTGATATCCCTTTCTTTTTTAAAAAGTTTCAGATACCTGTTCAGTAGTACATACATTTATGCCAATTAATATTCTTTCCTTGTTAATTAGAAAACTGTGTTTCACAATTTGGATGATCTGGGATTATGACAATGGGTCAGCTGTTAGGGTTCTCAATTTAGCCATTTACTTTGTAAAGAATGGAGTGTATGGTTCACCAGACTGAAAATTTTCTTGTGATATCCTATGTTGGACACATTTATATAATCCTCACTCCAAAAACAATTTAATAAAGTTTGCTTAAATTCCTTAAAACTCCATGGATAAAAATCCCATCAGACCTGGGATGTTCCTTGCTGATGGCTACATGATATTGTGAGCTTTGCTTCTTCTATCATAAGATTTAGGATGAAATAAAATACCTTTCTAACTATTTAAATAGGCAGTAAATTCTATCTTTAAAAATTCGTCAGCAGTACTGCAATTTATTTTATTTTTTGGGGAGGTTATATCTACTCCATCAACCTGACCATCTTCGCTGCAGTCAGTTTCTCACTTCTCTATTTTGTTATTTGCCTTCTTTTAACCATCATCTTTAAGTTGAATTTTCTTAATCTATTTCTCCAGGTCATCTATTTCTTGTATCTTTGACAATATTCTACAACTGGATGACTTTGATATCCTGTTCTTCTTTGTTCTGCTTGACTTCTTGAAGAATCACATCTATTTTATTAACTAAACTAAACAATCCTCCTTTCAATGTCTTGATAAATTCATCTTTGACCTGGGTTTGGCCATTATTAATTACTATTTTACACTATCATTTGCTTCTTGTTTCAGCAGGGTTTCACCACCTTTAATTTCTCTCATTTCTTTGGATAAGCTTTTCATATGGCCAGCCATATTTTTCATCTGATTTTCTACCTCTGTTTGGACAAAATCATGATTACTATTGGTTCACAGCTATATCTTTTCTTAGAGTTTTTATTTTTCTCCAATCATCCTTTGTTAATGTTGGCATCTACTTCTACACATCATGGATTTGTGGTTTCTGTCTATTCTACCAATATTGCTTTTACATCTAATTCTTGAGCTTATAATTTTGCTTTTGCTTTTATAATCATCTTCCTATATTTTTCAACAAAAGTACTAATGATATTAAAATAAATCTATTTTTTTGTTTCTATTTCATTAATCAAAATGATCATTTCACACCCCAAAGCAACCATATATTGTAACATTATGGTTGGACTCAATGTTTGTCAAACCCTACTTAATGATCAATTATATAAAATTTTAATTGGTAATGATTAAATAATAATCATTCAATATTAAATAGGTGTATTATATCAGTGGTATGTTATCATGATTGTTAAATTATATTATAAAAATAAGTCAATTTCATCCATAAATATCTTGAAAGTGATTAAGAAATGGGCTGTTCAAGAGATGTGCTAGGCCCTCTGCCATATTGTGTATGAGATTTTCTATATGAAGTTGGTCAAATGGACTAATTTTCAATAGTAATAGAATAATAATTTATTAGTGTTATTATTAAATTAAAAGTATAGAAATATTTAATATTTTATTATTATTAAATAATAGTCGAGAAGACTTAAAATTATAGCTATTCTAAATTAATCTACATAATTAATTATCAAGCATACTTTTATTGCAATTTAAAATAGTTTTGAATGGCTTAATTAGTTATCATTTATGCTTATAGATGGAAAATTATTAATTGTATGTTAATGTATACACATACAATTCAATTGGTCTGTTAATTTGTACAGTAATTCTCTCTGATGAAAGTTTATAAATGGAGTAACATAGATTCTTACATGGGAAAACAACTAGGAAGAATGGGAGAACTTAAGAAGAAAATAGAAGAACTAAATTAACAAAGAACTGGAAAGCTGAAAATTATTAAAAAGTAAAATTTGAATTGAATTAAAAATGGAATTGAATTGTATTTTGACTTGCAACTAATGTAGTAGGAAGTCTATTTGGCCTACATGCATGAAACACATCACTACTGGCAATTGATAATTGTAAAGAGTTCACATTTAAAACTGGTATGATATATTGGAAGAAAAAGTGCCAAAACGGACTTCAAATTTAAACAAATTCAGAAGTTCCTAAGCATAAAATTTTACTCTTTATCTTATAACTGTTTTAATTATTATATTTACTGTATGCATTATACAATTAATTATGAATTATTTGGGATAGCAAGAAGAAAGAAAAGAGAATTATTTTGTACTTTCAGTTAGGATGAATTAAAAAATAAGTAGAACTATGATATGAGATACTTGATGTCTTTTATTGCTGTTTTTGAATTTATAAAGCACTTGCAACATGTATAAACTAATGTAAAATATTATATTAAAATTAACTATAACTATTGCAATTTTATTGTGCTATATTAATTTCATTATGTGGAGAAAATAAATTTAAAAAAAAGAAAAAATGTTATATGGCAATTAAATAAAAGTATAGTAATGACTTATACTTATCTAATAAAACAATATAAAGGAAGATACTAAATTATAAGTTTATAAAATATTTAGTAAGACTTTTAATATGAGATATTCTCAACATTACCTTAAAACTCACATTAGGACAAAAATGAATGTGACATCATGCATTTCCGGTTCTAAGCAGAATTGATATGTCTATTAAACTGTCTTGTAGAATCTCATTAAAAATGAATCAAATATCAACTTAAATTTTGATATATTAATTATTGTGTTAATCATATTGTGGATCAAATTTCTGATGTGTTAATTATTAAATAGTGCCATTAGTCAATAAAGTATATGGAATACATATATATGATGAAAATAAGAATCAATGTTTATCTTTAATTTTTTTTTACTTTCCAGAATAACAGGGTGTTGAAGTTAATGGATGAAAAACTACAATTGTTCTTAGATCAAGCAACATATTAGGATTATAATTTAAATAAATAAATAAATAAATATGAAATATACTCCATCTGGGAAAAAACATTTATCAATCACATAATGCTTCAGATTTTAAAAAGGGTTGCAATCAAGATTTCATTCTCTCAGTTTCATAAGAAGGAATGTAAAACAAGAAGTTTACATAGTGATCTTTATTATCATTAATAATATTATGTTTTGTCTTGTAATATTGTATACATTGTTATTACAGATATAAAGACTGGTTTATATATAAAAAAAATTAAACTCATAATAAATATAAATTTGATCAAATATATAAAAAAAGATAATTTTACTTGTTGTAAATTTCCTTCATATTCAAAATATGAACACAGGTAAGAAACTATTACAGTTTCTAGGATAAAAGCTACAATTGTTAAATAATAATAAATGGGCAGTATATAACTTTATTTAATTTAAATGCATTAAAACATGGTATTTAATATGTGTAAAATTTAACTAATCAATAGCTAATAATGGCTATAGTTATGGGTCATCCTTGAATTGATAATGATAGTTATAGACTTTATGTGTCAAATAGTAATCTATTCCATTTTTCTAGTGCCCTTATATATTCGTGGTAAGTAATATTAGTATTAGATTTATCTGTTGCCATGTTAAATGGTTATAATGATACATGTATAATATTTTAGAATATGTGGTAGATCCATGTTGTATCACATCAGATGAACTTGATCTCTTTCCCAGAGTAATGATATAAGTGACCATTGTAGGTGAATCATGAGTAATGACTATCAAACTTTGAGCAAATTAGGCCATACTTATGTAGTATATTGATTTAGTTATTAAATAAGGGATTAACAACCCCTTCCTTTTTCTTGTGACCCTAAAGGTGATCCAGAAGTGACACTGGGATTTCAAACCATGTGTTGAAATAATTGTTTAAACAAGGAATTGATCACCCCTTTCTTTTATATCCCCAAAGATGCTCCAGAAGTGACATTGGGATTACAGACCATATGCAGTCATAAGATGATCAGTGTCTAAGTTGCTAGTTTGTTTTTTTGCTTTAGCTCAATCCCACTATAATATCTGGATATAACATATGTTCTATTGTGTTTCATATTCCTAAGTTCTAATGGTTTGGTATTGATAACAGCAGAATTTTTCTGAAATATGGTATTTGAAAATGTAGATCGTACTTAGCATTGAGCAAAATGAAGATAAAAGATAATATTAGTTAAAAGTTGTTTTTATAGTAGATTGTTATTTATTGCCTATCCATTCAAGATGATCCCATCTATACCATTAATCTATGTTATATATATAATTTATATCCAAGTTGTTTTAAGATGCTGATATATATTTTTCTTAATGTTAAAGGTTCACGTAATATTTTTCTTTAATCTTAAAAGAGTCCTACAAGATAAAACTAATAATTAAAAGGTAGAAAAATGACAGTCTTGACTCTTAAAGCAGTTTTGGCTGTTTAATAATCTAAATAAATGGATTAAAATAACAAGTCAGTAGTTTCTAGTAATATATGGTAGCTTAACCTGTTATATCTTAAATGTATTTATTGTGTTATTCTGGGTGATAATATTGGTCGTTATTAACCCATTGAATAGAGATTTTGAAATATAGTGCCTGTGTCTATTTAAAATGAACAAGTTCTTAAAATCATATTTAATAAATAGCTAAAATATAAACTGTAGAGTAAGTTAAATAAACTCAATGTAATAGATTTGAGTAGTAACAAATTAAAAGATAGTAATTTATTAAAGTATTAAATAGACCCTAAGAGATCTTCCCTTAATCATAAAATATTGTAATTACATCTTGTTGTATATAAATTTCTGTCACAATTGTCCAAGATTATGTATGTTTTCTTTGTTATTATTAGTATGTTCACAAAACATGTAAATAATGTAGATAAACTTTGTTTAAAAATATAGTTGGTTGTCTGTGATCCTTAATGCTAATCATCATCCATACTGTTATTGCTATCAACATATTATTTATTGTCTTCAAAATCATTATCAGTTAATATAATAGATTTTATTGTATGTTAGTATATCCAAATAAATTTTATTAAGCTCTTAGATTTAGAGTATATAAAGTTTTATTGATTATTTTTAAATAATCTTATTGAAGTTATTGCTTATTGATCAAAACAGAGTTGATCTTGAGTACTAGTATTATTTTTTCAATAATGTTTTTTAAAGATTAAATATTTACTTTTGGAATAACTTGATTTTCTAAATCATCAGATACAGCATTCACTGATCTTGATCATATTGTTCATAATCATTAAATAAAAGATAGTTTGTGTATTATTATATTCACATTATTAAACATTTAATAATATTTCATAAAATTTAAAGTTTATATTATTGTTAGTATTGGAATTGTCAAATGTTTTTTATTATTTCTATTTTGTTTTACAAATTGTCTTTGCTTGTTATATTTGGGTTGTGGCAAAATCCCTCTCACTGACCAAATATATCTTTTAAAATAGTAATATTTAAGATATTTGAACTCTGAGAAAAGTAAATTATTAATTAATAGTCTCAATTTTGAATATAGTGTAATTTTTCATTTCTGAAGTTATTTATTATGCTTTGCCTTGATCTCTTATGTTTACTCTTATTGTTTGATTGATTTAGTAAAAATTTTAAACATAAATTTCTTTTCTAGTTTAAAACTTATAATCTATTTTAAGTTAGTAGTTAGGTATTTTGGTTTAGTCAAGCATAGGACCTTTGCTTTATTTCATTATTGTCTTATTGTTGTCTGACACAATATTAGTTTTATAGTTCAGGATCTCATTCTTCATTATCAACATAGTTATTATATCTCATCCATATTTTTCTTTCTCATTTCATTATCATAATTGATTCACCCATCATTGATTCCTATTCTATCACCATCTTAATTATTCATCACTCTAACACATTTCCCTTCTCTTCTCCTCACTCTTAAGTGAATTCATTTTCATTAATTAATTTTTATTTGTTCTTCATCATCCATTTAATTGTCTACATCTTAATTCATTTATCACTCAACTCATAATTCGAATCCCATATTCATTTCATTTTTGTCATTATAAATCTACCTTATTATTAAAGAATCATGTGCTTCTTTCTATAATCGCATTAACAATTATATAATAATTAATATCATGAATGAAAATTGTGTCTAATAATAAAAGAAATTTTAATAAAATGAGTTATTAGAGTTTCTGTTAGACATGCAGTTGAACTTTAATAAGATGGTTAATTTTGTATATCACAAACAATTTTACAGAACTTTGATGAATCAACCCTTATATCAAAATATTCATATAATTTTAATACTAAATATTAAAAGCCTAAAGCTAATCTAGTCAATATAATAATTAAAATTACTCTGAATTCAAAACTAAACTGCATTAGCCAAAAAAAATAAACTCTAAAACATAACCATTGGGTCACTGCTACAAGCAAACTTCTCAAGTGCAAAGGACTAAAATAAATCAACAATTATATATTAAATACTACCCACAATTCCCAATTACACTTTTTTTATAAATAAAAAATTAGAAAAAAAAATTACTCTTAAAAATAAATGATTATATTAATGTCTATTATAAAAGAAAAATTTAAAAAAAGTTACTAACTCAATAGAAACTAAAATGCTACAAAGTCTGAATCCAAAGACATTCATGATATCAGCTATATTGGATCAAAAAATGCAACTCTAATATTAATGACAATTTTAATAAAAAATTGTAAATTTCATTATAAGTTTAATATTCTATAGTTGGTTTATTATGATTACCAAAAATAAAACTACCCAGTAAAACAATAAATTTTTAAAAAATGATTTCAGTTCTCAAGAAGCTATGTTTGGCAAAATTATTAAGAATCAGATTTCAAAGTTCTTTCATATGCTCTTACTACAGAAAAAAAATCAATAATGATAAATCCAGCAACAAACAAAAAATCTTAAATATTATATTAATTTAAATAGTTATATATCAAAAAGCAAAAAACAAAACAAAACAACAACACAAAAACATTAGTATTATAAAAGGATAGGGATCCCAGCTAATGTTGAGTAAATATTTACAAAATAAACAATTTGCTAAATAATACAAATAATGGTAATTCACCTAAAATAACTAATATATGTACACCTGACTTAAATAATTTATTCTAAAAAAATTCTGAAAATCTTTTTTTGTATGACTAACCATTACAATTCTCAATCCCTATATTAATTATATAATTAACATCCAAAATTAAATAATATTAACTTAAGAATTATTTTTAAAATATTTGCAAAATTAAAATAATTTCGAAAAAATATCTTCAATTTTTCAAGGATCTGGAACATTATTTTCTATTATTTATTTGAATACCCCTTAAACTAATGAATCCCTAGTCATAAGACTGCCATAACTGGAGTATATAAAAATAATTGACAGTGTTAGACTAAGAATTTCTTGTAGGGTAAAACTTATTAGCTTTAGACCATTTTTTTATATTTTCATCATCAATTAATTTATTAACTTGCTCTATGTTCTTTCTGACAGTGCTTACTGATAATATACATTTATCATCATTTTTTTGGCTTTAGTTTTTCTTGCATTCATTTTTATTTTAAATTTCTCACAAGCTCTGTCAATCATGCATAACAACTCATAAAACTTATCCTGCTAATTTTATCAAAACAACAGTGATTTAAATCAATTATTTAACACAACATAAAATAAATATCATCCTTGGGTTACACATTTTCCAGAAAAAGGTCATACTATTTTTCAAATTTTATCTAATTCTATAATATCAATAATTATGCGCTTATAATGCTTGTTAAAGAAGTTATATATATTATTAAATTTATTTAAAGCTTAGCGCTTTCAAAGCTCTATAGCTTCATAATCATAGCTGTGTGCTTAAAAAACGTCTCACCTCCCAATTTATATATTTCTTTACAAATAATCTATTAACTCTATAAAATGCTTTTTGAAAGCAATAAACAAATATTAATCTCCTTTCTTTTCTACATCTCTGAACAATAATTCTCACCATTCTAACTGCGTCATTTATCTCTCTATTTTTTAAAAATCTATCTGCTATTCATACAGAAATATGCCTAATCTATTAAAAAGATTGCACATCTACTTAAATCTCTGAATAGATGTTTAATTTATATGAAATCCTCGTATTAGGTCTTTTTTCTGATGGAATCATAATTCTTGAAAGAAAATCTACAGACTACTTTCTTAAAACATAAATTCAATTATAAATATAAACTAATTATTTTAAAATTTTGAAACTATAATCTTTAAATATTCTGTGTTTTACAATTTTTTATTTATCACTGCATATCATATTTCTCTTTATATAAAGTGACTTTTTTTCAATTGAAATAAATGATATAAATCACATATATTCTTTCAAATTATTTTCAATATATGCCACATTTATCCTAATAAATTTTCATTTCAATTTTAGTCTCAATCTCTCTTTTTTGACTCAGTTTTCCCCATACAGTTTTTATTTTACAACATTAACTCAATCATAGCGTTTGTTTGTAATTTATCTTTTAAAATATTTCTTTATAAACATTTACTTTAAGCTTTATTTGTTTAACATATGTATTTACTGTTTAGCCTAATATATATATATGATCACTAGATGGAGCTTTATTAATAGTCCACTATCAAGCTTTGTTTACATAAACGCTGAGAGAGATAGAATTCAATATCTCTTTCATTGTCTCCAATACTGAATTTTATTTCTTCAGCATTTATGTAAACAAAGCTTGATAGTGGGCTATTGGTAAAGCTCCATCTAGTGATCATAAAATGCAAGCTATGAGCAAGTTATGAAATTTATAACTTGTTTTGTTTATCATATATATATCTTCAATATCTCTTTCATTGTCTCCAATATTGAATTTTGTTTCTTCAGCATTTATGTAAACAAAGCTTGATAGTGGGCTATTGGTAAAGCTCCATCTAGTGATCATAAAATGCAAGCTATGAGCAAGTTATGAAATTTATAACTTGTTTTGTTTATCATATATATATATCTTTTTACTATCTATAGAATCCACATTTACCCATCTTTCTCTATCTTGCCCTTTTTTCCCTGTTTATTCATCATCATATTATTAAGATTAAACATTTTGCTTTATTTTTTCATAAACTATATTCATTTTTCCAACATCTTTTAATTATTCCTTAAATAGTTTCTATAATTTATTTGAATCTATTTTATAAAGTACAATAGTAATATTTATGGTTATTTTTTCCTTCAATAAGTGTAAATACTTTTTTCTCTAATCATCTCTTTAAATACTTGTCTAATTTTTTTTCTCTACCAGTTCTTATTATTTAAGATATAACTCCAATTTTACTGCTTCTTTTTTTGTGATCTAAATCTGTGTCAGATCTAAGAACATAAACTTTTAATATTTATTATGGCTCCCCTTCTTTAAAAAAAAAATCGAAATTTAATCTATCTGAAATCTATTCTTATTATATGGACATTCCTATGTGTAAGTTACTATAAGTTTCAAACCATGTGGTCATTATTTTTTCTAAAAAAGATTATCAAACTTTAATTTTATATCCATAACAATTATTTCAGCATATTTTTCCTGTACCATCATTATATTCAAGTATCCATTATCATTAAATAATTATTTTTACTTTTTTTAAAATTCCAAAATCAGTCAGTCATTTATAAACTCATTTTCATTATGGGACCTAAAAGAAGACGTGCTGTAAGTCTACTATTTTCATACAAGTCACTACCTTCTATCCATCTTGTTTCACTGAGTTCTACAAAATCCATGATTTTTTTTTATCTTTCAATAAATTTACTGCCTTATGTTGACTGTTCAGAGACCTAAATGATAACTGAATAACAAATTTCTCAGAATATCATGTGACAATCAAGCACCTGATGAAAAAGTTCAATCTTTGATCTAGAAATCTTGTCTACCAAATCTATCACTGTGGTAAACCAAATAGGGATTCAGAGTTTTAATATTTTACACCTTATTATTGTAAAAATAGTGCAATGCCAAAACAATGGTAAAAAATGTATATAATTAGTTTTATTAATTAAAGATGTTCACTTTTCAAGACAATTTATTGTTGCTTATTATATTGTAATAAATTTTCAAATTTGAAGCTACTCTTCATTATATAAAAATGTGTAATCATATCATACTCACATATATAAGTATGTGAGAAAAACTATTTTATTAAAATAAACAAAAAAGTGTAATAAATATTTAGTTTAATTTATGCATATAAATGCTCTCCTCATGTATTTATTTAACATGGAAAGCCTGATTAAAAATTGAAATTATTAGGCTTCATAACAAAGATTTAAATATTATAAATAGCAAATGCTTTAGAAGTGAAAGCAAAGATAAACATAATAAATAAGTTATTAATAGACGACAGAAAAGAATTAATCACATAAATGCTGATACTGCAAATTAATCTGCAATCTTAAATATTTTTTAACAACATTCTATTTAAATCACAAGTCTTATTTACGAAGATTTAAAAATATCTGATTTTTAATGCTATATTATTCTCCTTACTTTCATGTTTTGATTAGAAACGATTACCACAGTATGAAAATAATTTTTAAAAGATGCATTTTATTTTAAAATTGTTTTTAACATTTATTTTTCTAATGTTGATCCATAATAAATGAATGAATGTATGAATTTAAACTCAGAAAACTATTTTTTAAGGATATGAAAATATGAAAGTATAGCATCTTGCTTGACAATCTGCAAATGATATGTTAAACTTCTCTAGAGAATTGTATATGTTGAATTAAATATTTCCATGGAAATAATATCCATGTAAATAAAGCAACCTTTAATTTTTAATATTACAAATAAATTATCAATTACTACTAATTGACAACCACTGAGACCAACCCAGCATTTTTCATTAAACCTATAATAAATCTTTTGTTTGAGTTTCTTATTACCAATCAGAAGCCATTCCAGAACATTTTTAGATTTTATCCAAATTTCATAAACCAACTTGTCCTGGCAAGTTGATTATAGCAAACATTGGTTGTCCCACAAAAAACCTTTCAGCATTTGTTGATAGACTTATATAAAATATTCCAATATCATTCAGTTTCTATATTAAAAATTAGAAAACATCAAATCTCAAACTGCCAAGTGAAAGTTTCTTAATGATTTTAATCACTATAACATGAAAATACCTTATAATGATGGAATTGAGGTTATTAAATCTGCTATGCAAAATAAAAAGTATGATCTCCACCACATTATAACTACTACTGAATTAATATACATTTTTATCTAAAACAGTGACTTCAACTGATTCTCCAAAATATCTCGCAAACTAAATCCCATATTAAAAAAAGCAATTATAATGAATACCATATCTAATAAAACTTTGATTGTTTTTTGTAGTACTGTTAATTTATAAAAAAAAATATACAAAATATAAAATATATAATAAATTTATTTTTTAAAGCAGAATTTCAGAAATTTATTTACCTTACATAAATGCAATCAAAATTAAATGAAAATTAAAGAGACAAATGTAATGTACAGTTGATTACTAATCCTTTTAATAATATAAAATTATTATACATATATGCTGATACAGTATTTTTTAATGTTTACAATAAAAGTGCTACTATTTTGAATATATTTAAAACAAATTACAGAGGGATTTAAAAATGAGAAAATAAATGCTACTTTAAACCTTATATTTAATAAACTTGGATCATATAAATTTGAATATTAGCTGAATAATACATTAACTCACTTTTTAAAAACAACTTACAGTTATAATGAATATATTTTACAATTATGATAATCATACATTTGCAGCAGGCAAAATAATGTTTGCAACAGATTTAGCCTACGAAATAGATGTGATGAATATTATTTTAACTATTTTCACATTTAAAAACTTAATAGTATATTTTATTGTTGTACATGAGTTTTGATTACTAATTGCATTGAGTGAAGCTGGTATTTTTTGCCTTTGTAATCATGAATGATGAAAATCTTCTTTATGTAGGATATGTCATAAATAAAAGCACTGAGTGTTTTACAAGAACAGTGAATGAAAATAAGATAAAATACACTAATCATAATTTAATTCTATAATTAAAACAAGTGTCTATTATATAATAAATAAACTTTGTATTGTTCTATACATTTTTAAAATCAATGTCACAATTTTATTTTAGAGTGATGCAGCTTTAATGAAGTCACTATCCTATGATGTAACAAATCTTGCAAAAGAGCAGTTGTTTTAAAAAAAAAGTCAAAAATTTCTTAAAGATTATTTTAATAAATAATTGATTGTAAATCAAAAAAATGAGTTCAAATTGATAATTATTATTGTGGCGAATCCATCAAATGTGCATATTCTTGTGTACATACATAAGTAATTATATTTGTAATTTATATATTTTAGAAATCCATTTTTAAATATCATAAATATGTGATTGGAGTCTATTTAGATTTTTTCTGATACATTAAAAAATCATATGAATCTGAAAAATGATATAACTATCCTATTAAATCAGAGGAGACATTTTAATGTGATAATTATAACTTTGAACAGATAAATAAAGTCTTTTAATCAAATTTTAAGAATTAAATATGATTTATTTTAATAATATGAATTTAAATTTTAACAAACATATTCATCTTAATGAAACTGAAATGGTTTTGGTAATTTTAAAAAATATAAAGAATAAAATGTTGATGAATTATATGGAAAAGTGAAAAAATTATGACAGAAAGTTGTTAACTAGATAGTAATATACAGTTTTTTAAAGGCAAAGAACAAATAGAAATCATAAAAATATAAATTCTTGGAAATTTCCAAATGCCTTTTATGTTATAAAATTTGGATAATATTGATTCAATGACTCTGAGATGTTCTCCTTAAAAAAACCCATAGTTTATTAAGTTTATTTTTTAAAACCAAAAATTAAAAAGTAATCACTTTGGCTGAGTAGATATTAAGAGTAAATATATATGTAGTTTTAAGATTCTTTTGTGAATGTAGTTATTTGGTATTATTATAGCACTAATTTGTACATTCAATTGTCTGAAAGCATATGCAATTCAACAGTTATTCCTGGATAAATTAATAATAGGAAACTATCTATATTACTCAGGCAAAGTACAGATTTAAAACAATTCAAATCTGTATTCATATATTTCAGCTATGAAAATTTCTATTTTAAATATAAATGTATCTTTTTACTCTCTCCTCTCTCTCTATATATATATACATTAAAATAGACAATGTCATATTTATTTTATGACGATCAATGTGCTCTGAATAATAAAAGTAGCATTGAAATTTTTTAAGAGTTATTAAACAAAAAATAATATTTTTATAATAAATATTTAAAAAATGATAATAATGTAATAAGTTAGTTTAGTCATTAATATCTGAAGGATTTAAATTTAAAAAAAAAAGACTAAATAATATTTTATATTATGCATAAAAAGAGAAAAAGTAAGATAATTTTTGTTATGACAAACTAAAAGATTTAGAAATACAAAAATTTATCTAAAATTATAAATAATATATAGGGTATATGAGCACAGATTTTATAAATGAAAAAAAATATGTTGGAATTTCTGATGAAATATAACATTGTTTAAAAAACAATATAATTAAATTAGATTAGTAGGAAATAGATCTTAATAAAAGAAAAAAAGATAATTAAATTATCTACAATTTGGTTTAATAAAAAAATGAGCAATTTAAAAATATTAAGATTTTTATATAAGGTTGCATTGTGGATTTTTTCTTGGAGACAATAGAATACAAAATGTCATAATTAGGAGATCTAATGTAGTTTTTTATTCTAAGATAGGAATTTAATTAAGGAAATAATTATATTATATAATTTATTTTTTAGTTAAATGTAATTAAAGCTATTTAATGTTTTGACAAACAAATGAGATCATATGACATATAAAAAATGTGAGTTTATTTAGAAACTCACTCTTTGAACAGAATACTAGAAAAGTGAACATGGATTTTAATAACTAAATAATAAAAAAGTCACCAAAGTACCTGAAATCTATCTTGGGTCCAATATTTGTCAACTTAAGTATGCTATTCTAAAAAATGTTCAACTTGCAATGTTATGATGACACCAGCAAATATTTATGCAGAAAATTTTAATAAATAAAACTAAGCTAGAGAAAGGAAAGTTCAACTCTGTCAGGAAAGGTTATATGTAATACTTTAGCTTCATCTTCAAAAAATACAAGTACATATCAATAAGGGAAACTTAAGGTACAAACTATAAAAATTACATGAGAAACTATCGAAAAAATTCCTGCAAAGAACTGTTAGACTACAGTTATATGTATGTAAGTTATAAATGTAATAGATGCACTTATATGCAATTATAGAAAAGCTGGCCATATTTAATTTATAAAAATAACAGGCTTCACTATAGTTACATATAAGCATACTTATTACATTTACTACATTCTATATGGAAGAGTTTAAACAGTTAACGTTATTAATAACGCATGTAAGTTATATGAATTATTTGATAAAAACTTTATAATTTACATTTGTTTATAAGAACCTTATTTTGCTTTGACCTCACAATAATGCATATATATATATATCTGTCTAATTAATATTACTAGTTAATAATATATGTATTTAGTTTTTAAATTATTATAAACTGTTAATTGAAATATATTATGGGGAAGTGAATAATTTATTTTCTTCTTTTAAACTGATCTAAAAGAAGCAACTTAAATTGTGTCTATCTTAACATTTAATTTTTTTTAAGGGTATGTAAAAACAAATATTCACTCCATCTTATATGACTCATTTTAAAAATTAGTTTTGATTAATTAAAAAATGTTTATATCTTTTAAAAGGTTTGATCTCCTTTCAAGTTTAAATAAGAAATAACAAGAGAAAAGAAAAAGCTAAAAAAATAATATTAAAATAAAAGGGTATAATAATATTTTGGATTGTAATATAATAACAAAATTTAGATAAATTATCAAGAGAGCACAATAATCATAGCAATAGACACAGTGTGAGTGCATGTGCGTAATAACATTTTTGATATACATAAAATGTCCAAGAATTAGAATAAAAGACTGCTTAAGAATTTGAAAAAAAAAACAGTATTATAACCATTTTAATTTTAAATTAAACATATACATTATTATTTTAAATATAATCAGTATCACCTTGAATGTAGATTTTGACTCATTTATTAGTCCACATTGAAATATTATAGATATGCATGTATTATATAAATACATTTATTTACAGCTTTTGTTTATAGTTGAATAGATTCTATAGTCAAGGTTTTGTGATGAGAAATAATTAATTTTAAAGTATTGTTTATCAAGGATAAGATCCAAAAGCTCACTATTAATAATTTAAAGAATACTATTTTATAAAAGATAGAATTTAATGGCGACCACATCTACATATTAATAGTTTTATAAAGAATAGGATCCAATAACTGTCCACTTCTATGAATTACTATTAGTTTAATGAAGATATATGTGTAGTTATGTAAATATTTATCACAATTTATTTTGCAAACAAACTTTATTAGATTTACACATACATGACTGCTGTGAATTTAAATGTGACTGAGTAAATGAATTATTTTTATGGGTCACTAACATATGATATTATATCCTAAATGTATCAAAGACTCAGAATATTTGTTAGCAACAAAGCAGTGCTTGATCATATACTTATATCATTACATTATATGCTGCTTTTATAAAATTAACATTTTTAGAGTTGAATATGTATAAACCTTGGATATATTTTGAGAACATTTGAATGCTATTATTTATTTGTGCATTTGTCTTTCTATATGCACTTGAATATATATTTTTTTCATTTTTTCATGTGTCACAGCATCATCTGGAAAGCAAACCCACTAACCCAGGACAACTGCTTGTAAGGCAACTGTGCTGACCTCTTGACCACTAATGCTTGACTAGTAAAAAGAACTTTTACCTGAGAAATATGTATAGAAACTATATTCTAAATTAGTTATTTATTTTATTCGTGAATAATTATAATATTTTTTTATATAACTCTAGTTAAGATTTTTTTTCAGCTTATAGAAAACAATGCTAATATATATTGTGCCCTTTTCTGTAGGTCAGTAATAGTTTATAACAGTCAATTACTAAAAATTTTAAATTTTAGAATATGTTCTTTTGATTTATTAATTATAGTTTGTCGATTATATTTTAAAGTACAATTTAAAGCTAAAGAAAATACGTGGTATATAAAATTATAGCAAATTATTTAAAAAGTAGTTAAGTAAAGTTTAAAATATTGTTTCATATGGTTGTAAAAGCTGGCCATATTAAATAACACAGCTATAAATATTAAAAGTATATTTAAAAATTCGATTTTAATAGTTTAAAACTTATAGTTAATAAATGCTATGTTTAAATTTATAATCATATTTAATAATCAAAATTAATATAGTATATTTTTAAAATAAACTTTATGATGGTGAAAAATTATATCTAATTCTATATTTTCTAAATTGTTCTTCCAAATTTTATAATTATTTTATATAATCTAGGCAGAGAAATAGATTGAAAATCGTCCGTCAAAGTTATTAATCATGTGAATTGTATATTAATACTTTCACACACATGCTTGTTTGTATTTAAAGCAACGAAGTTTAAAATATTTTAAAATTTATATTATAGAATTGGATAGAATTATTGCCTATCATAAAAGCAAATAATAAATATTAAGTTAACTATCATATCTAATGTTTTAAGTAATGTAATAAAGATGAATACAGTTATAATAAAAATTAAATATTTTATTTAAATAAAAACAAGATAAATTGAATATTAAAAAAATGGAATAGGTTATTAAAATTATTTTAAAAGTTATTTTAAATGTTTAAATAATTTTAATAAAATAATAGTTGATTTAAAAGTAATATTTTAAATAATATTTTAAGTTCATTACATCATAATTTCTAATTTTGAAATTCAATTCTACTTGAAATTGAAAATATGTAAATTTGTTCTCAAGCTAAAGTAAGAATTAACCAATAGGAATAGGTATTCTTACAGACTATAAATACGATTTGCATGGAGTTATCGGGGGAGATTAATAATGTATTGAAACTGGAGAAAGGTAAATTATAACTATCAAAAAGATAGTATTTTAAAATTTTTATTTTAGTCAATTTTTTTTTTTAGTACTTTCTTATCATTTTATTTGCAAAAAACTAATTGATAATTTTAAAGAAGTATTTTTTTTTGCAAAAGAGAGTTTTAAAATATAATAATTTAGAAACTTCGTGGAAATGATTTTCTAATTTTTAAAGTACTTACCAGTCGCATTTTATCTAAAAATTTAACCTAAGCTTCGCAATAAAGGATGGATATATTACGAAATAAAATGGATATAAGTTGTAATGCTGAAAAAATATTTGAAATATTTATTGATACAGCTTTATTAATACTTCACTGGAGAACTGTTTTGGTACATAAAAAAACCACAGCTCGGACATTATACGGAGTCTTAAAAAAAAAAAAGTGTATTGAAACATATTATTTATAAGTTTATCCAAGATTTATTTTTAAATAGTAATGAGACAATTATATCTCATGAATCATTTTATAGAATATTATATTCAAAGGAGTAAAATGTTATATACTTTCTGAAGGTAACATTTTTAAAAAAATATTTTCAAGAATTTAAGAAAGAACCCAGGAGAATATGTTATAGAAGCGTTTTTGATATTAAAATATCCGGTCTTAGAATTATTTAAAATGTATTTAGAAAGATTTGTTTAAAAGTACTTGAAGTTTATTTTTTAAAGTGATATATAAAAATACCAAACGAAAGTTTAAATGTATTAAGAAGGAAACTTATATAAAAAAGTGAACATATAGTTGAATAAAAGATGGATCCATAAAAATACAAATAGTACTTAAAAGTTTATCGGATAACTAAAGCTAAATTAGATGGAATATGCATGGATATGCCAGCAGAGAAAATACTTAAAAGAAGCTTCACGGGATTAATTAATATTATGATTTAATAATTATCATCCTAAATACTAAAACCAAGGATTATTTTCTATAAATTTTACTAAATGGATTAATAATTATTTTTATTTTAAACTTTAACGCGCTTGGAGAAGAACATTTTAAAAAACTCTAGAGAAAATAATAAACATTTTGGACTTATCAGGAACTATCGTCAAGAAAATATGTAATTATAGTTTTGATTCCTTTTATTTTGTTAACCTAGTTTAAATCTAAATTTTATATAAGATTAGGAAAAACATAAAAACATTAATTTATTAATATTAACATTTTATAATATAACAATCTAATAATTTAGCTAAAAATATTTTAATATAAAGTGTATGGGTGTGAATTTTTTTTTTATATCTGCAATGCTCAAGTGGATAAAGGAAATCTACTGAACACGATGACTAGATAAAGGTTATTGGTAATAATAATAACTATTGATAATTTATAATGTATATTTTTTTTTGTTTTCTTTAGATCATCCATAAATTGGAAGAATGAAGTGTAAAAGTTTTTTTTACTTATATGTACCGCATTTCATACAACATTTTAAAAAAACATTATGAGATAGGATTGATTTGAAAATATGCATACGATGATTTTTTTTTTTTTATTAGTGATATAATCCAACATAACAAATAATTATGTGATTCTTTTAAAATTTTCATGTTATTGGATATTCAAATATTGTCTAAGTAGATTGTATATGATTAGGCATATAGAATAATGAAGTAAGCAGACTTTTCTTGTGGAACAGCTAGATTGTTTAACTATTAATGAATTTTATTTATTGTTTTGTAAATGCAGATAGTTATTTATCGATGTAAGATGTAGAAAAATCTCAAGAAATAATGTTGAGATAGTGGCTTGGAAGTACTTAGTGAACAGGAAACCAAGATGATGTTTTAAGAAATAGGATGTTATAAGGAATGGAAATAATATTTAGTCTTTATGTGAATATCAGCATAGATAACAAAGCCCTATGACTGATACACATTTTATTTGGACAGTGTTTATATTTCTTTAAATATTTGATGTTCTAATAAAGCTGAAGAAATAGCTTTAACATCATCCCTGTACTAGAGGATATTAGGCAGGTAAATGTCATACCTCTTTGCACTGTGCCATGATTTTGAGATATGTTAAGAGTAATACTCTAGCTTTCTTCCTTAATCCTATGCATCTGTTTTCGCTATCTTTATTTCATGTAACTGCATCGTTTAGTAAGATATGTTTAAGAGAAATGATAAATAATTTAGAACTTAGGTTATGCTATCGTTTTGTATAAGATTGGTTTATTTGCTTAAAAGGAATAGGATGTTATAACTTAAAATTGAAGATCCAAAGTATCATAAGGAAAGAAAGGAATCATAGAATATATTTTGAATTTTATTTCGGAAATGAAATATAAATTTTTTAAATAGGGTATCTAAACAAAGATATTTTCTTTAAAGTGATAATAATTTTAAATGCTTTAGTATTATTTTTTTTTTTAAGAGAAAAATAAGTATTGCATATTTTTAAAATACAATAGTACAAAGTAAATTATGTAAACAATATGCATAGTATATTTTTTGTTTATTGATTAACAGAAATATATTGATGATTACACTTATATCATACTAAAGTAAGGCTTAAAGAAGAATATATTATGATTTGTAAACATTGTGTGATAAATACTAAAATCTAGTACTGAATTTTGGATAATATTTTTTGTAACATCTTTGACTTTGTAAGATGAAATTTTTTTTAATATTTTGAGAAGTCCATACTCATTATAAAATTTTGTTTTCTATAGAATGTTTTCTAGGTATAAATTTTTTAAAATAAGATAGTTTAATAATATTAAGGATAAAATGCTGTTGCTAATAAAGTAGATAAATATATTTGTAATAAGTTAACCATAATGAGAAACCAAATAGTAACATTTTTTAAAAATTTTGTCCTAAATCTAAATAAAGATATAATTGAAATATAAATTATTTTTTGTATAACCCGGTAGATCAAACTGTAAAGTAAAAAGGTTAAGGATATCCACTGTAAATAGTGTAAATAAATTGTTTATTTATTTGTTGTTAGTAATAAACTTTGTTAAATTTTGTTATTTCAAAAATTTTGTGTCCGAGTTATTTATTTCTCCATATCACTGCATGAAATCACAATATATGCATAATAATTGAAACAAATATATAATTTTGCACAAAAGATAAATAGAGAATTATTTTAAGAATTTTAAATATTTTATTGGTATTCATTATAATTAAATAATCATAATCTTACATTATTTTATTGGTCATAAATCAGTTATCACAATATTATATTAAATTATATGCTATCAGTTGCCACACATATTTTGTTTGTCAGATTATTAAAATGCTACCATGTATTTATTATATCATTACATGAAGATATAAGATCATATTATATTATTTCATTATTTTATTATCGTAATAAAATTATAGTAAAAAGAAAAGATATCCAGTAGTAATTAAACAATGAAGAATATTATTATTATTATTTATTATTATTAGTTTCAGTGTAGTAGATTAAGACACAAAATCCCTTCTCATATTTTACTACCGTATTTTTAAATTAACTTAGAATAAACTTTATGAACCTGAGATTATTTTATTGAGCTAGATTATTAAATAGAAGATTAAGATTTAATTATTAGTTTAATCTTAGTGAGTAGAAGTTATTAAAGTCGTAAAAATACTATGAGTTTGTTATTTGAAATAGTAATAAAGGGGGGATAGTGTTATTATGCCATTGAGGTAGTATCCTGTGGGATATTGGCTCAATGTAATCTATCTTGTCACCTGTATTTTCACTTCAAGTCTCATGAAAATATTAAATATTTATTTAATTTATTTTTATAAACTGAACCTTATTCGTATTTTAAATTTGAGCTAGTGAAACATTTTAATTTCAATGCTGAATATTTTAGTTATTAATTATTAACTGAGATAGAAACCGTTTTTATTTTATATCATATATTATCTGGAAGTGAGGATGCACAAGATTGTAGGTTAGAATATATATATATATAGCACCATTTCATTTGGGATTTTTAAAAAAAATTTTTTTAATATGTTGAAAAGTTGTAATAACTTGATAAATATATTTGTTATTAATGATAATATGAATTCACTTAAATGTCAATGAAATGTATATAATTTTGATTAAATTTAATTTTAGTGTATTTTTTTAATAAGGTCGACACTTATCATTACAATATGATCATATCTATTAGATTCGCTATGGCATTTTGATATTTACCCTGAGATATTAAATACACAAACACTAATATTTTCTTTTACCTAGCTATGTTAAAGTACTATTAGATATTATAACATTGTAATATAAAAAAGAAAAGAATGATGTTCACATTAAAAGAAACTTAAAGATTATTTGTTTACTTATTCTAAATATATTTCAGGATCAATAAAATGCCTTTCTAATTTCGATGTATATATTTTTAAAATATTGCACATATGTAATTGAATAATCATATATAAATACATTTTATCTTTTATAAGTTTAGCTAGTGAGAAGTGAGAGATTTATTATTATTGATCTATTGTTTACAGTTACAGTTTTGGGCTTTGATCAGTTCACAGAGAATATTAAAAAAGAAAAGCCAATCTCACCCATCCATTATGTATATGTATAGTACAGTTTTGCTACACAAATATGTGGAACATTTGAAGAGTCAGCTTCCATCATTATTTACCATTATAATATATATATATATGTGTGTGTGTGTGAATGCATGCATGTGTGAAAAAAATATTTATAATAGGTATTGCAGTAAATCAGTGCTTATTAATTACAAGTTCAATGTTGTTTATATTAATTTTAATTTCTATATATCTATATTAAGTTCTTTTCTTGAGGGTCACTTAAAGTTACTAGGTAAAAAGTGTTATATTTCAATTATAGTATTTGATCATTATTAATAACTAAATTGTCATTGTTTGATATCTTTAATATTGCTTAACATTAATTTTATCATTACAGCATAATGAGACATAAGCAAACAAAATTCTCTAAATAATTTTAATTAATAATTTAATTATTAAATTTACAGTTTAATTTACTTTAAAAATAAAATAACAATAAAACGTTTTATTTTACAACTGACATAAAACTTTTTGTGCCACTAGTTTCATTATTCTTTTTTAATTTTTAGTTTGACACTGTTCATATTATTTTACAATTTTAAATATGTTACAACATAATTAAAAGATATAAGCAGAAACTGAAAGAAGTTGTACATAAATTCTCACAATACCTGACTATATCAACAGGTATTTTGAAGAGGTATTGAACATCATTTCTCTTTATGTATGCAGTTTATATATTTACAGTGATGGCCATATTTAAATTTTCAAGTTCAGGGCATAAGGCAGTAGATAATTAAATATTTGATAACAATAAAAACTGAATCTGTAAAAAAAAAGATTCAGTTGAACTATTACTTATATATTTGTTATTATGGCTGATACTTTTTCAAATTTCAACTTTTCCTTTTTAAATGAGAACTGTAAATTTTTTCTGACATAAAAATAACATAATATTATTATTAATGATTGTTCCACATTTATTGACAATTCTATAATTAGTCTTGTAATTGTTTTTTCTGACATATTTATATTCTCAAATTTCTTTTTATGTTTAGAACAGATTAATTCAAATCATCTAGAAGGCAGACTTTTATAAACTCCTCTTCATATACATGGATAAGCATTTATTTTATAACGTCTTGCGTGCGATTATAATTACGATAGAATGACAGCCTGTTAAGCTAATTGCGCAGACGTCTGTGCAATTAGCTTAACAGGCTGTCATTCTATCGTAAACTCCTCTTTAGAAAGTAATTTGGAATTTTTTATTTTTTTGCTGTTGAAAAATAATTTTCTGATTTGTTTGTATTTTTTTTTTTTTTTTTATGAAACATGTCTGATACTTAATTAAGCTCCTTTTTAAGATTTCTGTTTTAATATTTCTTTCTTCCACAACTATTTTGTTGTAATCAGAATGTTTTGATGAATAATGACTTTTAATAGTATGGCCTTTATTAACTGAAATACTTTGCAGACATATTAGGCACATCAGTTTCTATAAAAATGATGCATTGGTCTATTTCTTTTGAAATGTGTGATTTTCTGTGCCTATTTTTCTTATCTTAATCTGTATAGCCATCATAATAAAAATCTTAAATATAAAATAGTAATAAAAAATGAAGTTCATCTGTGAAAATTATTACAAAGCCTAAAACATGCCCTCAGCATAATATATTAAATCTGTAATCAATAGACCACCCATTGTACATACTTTTCTTGAATATTATGCTTCTAGTAGAATTGATCTAGAATTATTATAATGATTGGAGAGAAAAAAAAATGTTGAGAAAATAAATATTTTTATTTTACTTAACTCTTAATTTAACATTTGCACTATATGCATGGTTAAATAGAAATTTTATAAGACCATTTTATATATATGTTTTGAAAATGTCCAAGAACCAAATTGAGAGCTTTTGAGTTGGCCCATAGTCCAGACATTTCCCACTTCTGATCTAAATATTGTAAATCTATGCATTCAGTTTTAACATTTATTTTTAAGCCATTATGCTCAAAGATTTGTTGATATAGTTGGACATTAGGAAAATTTGTATAGAAAAAATAAATTTCTTTAATTTTTCTTTAATAATCTGTATTATATATTACGATATTTATATAAATTTTATTGAGATATAAATTAATATATATATATATATAGAACAAAATTAAAAATGAAAAAAAAAGACTAATAAAGACATACAAGTAATATGATGAATAATTTTTATTATTATGTTTTTATATTTAAATTGATTTCTTTTTGACAATGTGTTTGTGTAAAATTAGATATGATTATGCCCTATGTGATTTAGCACAGTAGCAATGTGGCTGAATTAAGATCTAAAGCTTCCCGGATCAACTCCCAGTTTGATCAATTGTACAGAATTATTGTTTGACCCCGAAAACTTTAATGCTTAAGATCACACGACCTCCCCTTCAGACAATAGAGTATATACAGAATTATTATTTGTCATTATTTCAATCCATTGTTTTACATTTAATTACCATTTAATTTTAAATTCCATTTTTTAATTTAGCTGAAATTCAATATCCTAATTTTTTTGTAAATAAATAATTCACATGTACATGTGGCAATCTTTTAATTTAGCAATAATTTCATTTTGATACATTATTTTTAATTTAGTTATTAGTAAATATGAAAATTGTGTTGCACATAGTTAGTAATCTATTTTCTGAGTAAGTGATATTCAGATCTTTAATCAATCTAAGAACGCATATATATGAACACGAACAAACACATTAAGATTTAAAAAGCTTTTTTTGAATGATAAAAAAAAAAAAATTAAAGAAAGAATGAAAAAATATTGAAAATGTCATGGTTTACATAAAAAAAAAAAAAATCAAGCCAAAACACATTTTATTATCAATTTAAATGACAAGTTAAATACTTATCAGATGAAATTTCAAATGAAAAAAGACCCTCCAGATGTCTTTGGATAATAAAAAAAACTTTAATATTTCCGATTTCATAACTTATATATTAATGTCTTTTCAGTAAAAATTATTTGAGTTTAATTCAAATTAACACAGGCAACTGCACAATAAATAGTACAAAATAAGAAATATTTATATATAAAAAATATTGATTGAAAGCTGTTTTGGAAAGTTAAAAAACAAAAACAAAATATAGAAAGTTTATTGATACTACTATAGATAACTTTACCAAATAAACTTTATGTTTGTGCGTGCGGCAGTAATTTGTATATAAAAATAAGCTTTTAACACATATCTATAATAAGTTGTAGTTTAAGGATTTATCTAATTTTGGTTTGCCAAATAATAATCTCACTAATGTAATTTCTTCAAAACAAAATAGGGGGGGGGGGGAGTAGAAAGAAATAAAGAAAAATAGTAAGCTAAAGTCAGTTTTACAAAAAAATTATAAATTAAGCTACAAAGTAAAAGTATGACCACGTATGTTTGTCTGATATATTATGATGCTATCTTTTAAATGTTTCTGCAACAAATTTTTATTCTAAAAGATTTCAATTTCTTGACTATTTCAAAACCAGTCCTGTAATAAAAAAATCATATTATTAACATAAACGCAAAGACCCTGATGTTTAAATAATCCTATTTTTATCTGATGAGTGAAAGTTGTTCATAAAGTCATGCATAGTGACAGAAGGTGGTCTGAATTCTGAAACTAGAGGACGATTGGTTGCACTAATAAACAATGTTTAAAATCTTGATTACTTTTATATTACTCTCAGCTGCATACTATTAATAAAAGCAATTAATTAATATTGCATCTGCCCTTCTGATATAATGTAAATAGGATCTACCTCTTTCATAAAAATCATATTCATTATAATTTTTTTTAAAAGTTTGTTAATTTTTATTTATTTCACACCCCCAACCTAATGAAGATATGATTTCACAGCAGTAGATTTAATATCAACACAACTAACAAAGTGAAGAATGCAAAAAGCATTCTTAAATATTTATTTTGAAATATATTTATTTTACATTAATAGGGAATCCATGTTGCAATTCTTACAATAATTTTGGCAAAATAACAGTTTAATATAAGCTAATTTATTGAAGTATTTATACTATAATTAAAATATTAAAGTCTGTGTTGCATTTTAACATCAAAGTCTGCCTTTGTATCAAAAAAGCTACAGATATTTAAATTGTACATATTCTCAAATTGATAATCATCTAAGACAAAGACTTCTTAAAGTTTTTCTTTCAATATTGGCTGATAAAGTACCTGAGTTTTTTTGAATATTAATTATTAAACCATTTGAAACATTAAAAACATTCTAAAGAATATCCCCTGTATTAACAAGAATAAAATAATTATTGGTATATTGTAATTTAAAAGATAAAATTAGTTCAAATTAAAAACAACAGTTATATGACATCATGATGACTAATTATAAAAACTATCTATAAACTATTACAAATACTATTATCATAAAAATGAAAAATAGAATGGGAGGAGCTAGAGCACCTAATTGGTTGCAAAGTTAATTACAAATACCTCATACTTTCCATCACCAATAACATTCTTATTTTTGTGCTTCATAAAACATCTGTAGAACATGAAGAAATGTTTATGGATAATATATATAGTAAGAGTAGCTCACAATACAATTGAGTCCAACCTTTATTTAATCATACCACCAAATAAATTCATTTAAAATGTAAGATTAGCTAATAGATGGTTGATCATGCATTATCATTTTATAGAGTAAACATACACACACACATATATATATATTGTACCAGTCAAAAAACCCACCAAAAGAACTGCAAGTTGGATCCAAACTCAGCTGGTTCAAACTTAATTCAAACCCAACTCACCAGCTCAGATTAGTAGAAATCGATGGCACAGTGCTATGCGCCAAGAAACTAGCTCAACGGTTGGTGAGGATCAGAGACCCCTGAACTGACATTAATATCGGATAATGAACTGACTAAAATAATTTTAAATCAAATCATATGTATATGTTCGGGTTGCCAACACAGACGGCGAGTATTAACATTAAAATAATTATAAAAGAATTAAGAACTAAGAAACCAAGTGTGTTTAGAAAATATTTAATAATAATAATTTGTTTGGTTTGAATTTTAAATAAAGATTAAATTAATTAATTCTAGTCCTTAAACAAAGTTTATAATTATAATACGAGTGGCGGTCCTTATTATATGCCAATGAATATTACACAATATTTGAAAGTCTATGTCTATGCCCCCAACAAGAAATAAAAGGCAGATAAAGGTATTCATTAGTAAAAAAAAATTATTACTCTAATTTTATATGAAAGAATGTGATATTTATTTTCACATTCGCAAATCCATTCATGAAGAGCAAGATACGTATTTTAGGGCATAACTTTAATCTTTATTAGAAAACTTATTTTGAGATATAACGGAGAATTTGTTGGACTTTAATTGAAATCACTCCATCACAAATTATGAGCATCAGAGCGGGCTTTACTGGAACAGAGAGGCAATGGTGCTGACGAATTATGAGCTATAAAATGAAATTGAAAGACGATAGCTGGTCGATAATCTAAGTCCTATGGCAGCTTGCATATGACAAGTCTTATGCCCTTTGACTAATATGAACAGGAGAGGAAGTGCTTTCTTCCTCTATAATTTAAAATAACAGAAATATTATCACCGACCAGCCTGTCAGAGTGGAAGATTGCCCTACGTCAGCAACGTTCGAAGATGATGACTTGATAGTCATCGTTTGAAAAATAAAACCCAATGATAGAATGCTCTACATGATGACTTGATCAATTTAATCAAAGTCAAATGAGCTTTTAACTCAAATTATTTAAAGTATTTGTAAATCATATTAATTATGCTCCAATCATCGTGCCCTTCCTGAATCTAAATAGCAAGTAATTGAAATTTGAATTAGAATATATTTGATTCCTTTATCGGCCCTTTTGCAAAAATATTTTAACATTATATATATGAATAAATACATATTGGTAAACACAAGAAAATAACTAGGGCATAGATTAGAAATGGAGCTAATAATTTATTATTAGCCAATTATAAAAATAACATATATTTAATAATTTCTTTCGACTCGATGATTGATAGAACTGTATAATCTAGTTCTAATGGGCAAGAATTAACTATCAGAATTAAGTTTATATTACTTGTATAAGGCAAAGAAAACGAAGGAGATCATCGAGTCGAAGGATTATTGGCATATCATTAAAAATAACAACATTAATAAATTTACTCAATAAATATACATAATAAAATAAATGAACCACCACATAAGAAAGGAAAGTTAAAGACTAGAAGTTGAGAGAATTATGATATAATAGCATAAATAAAAGTAAGTTTATACAGAGATTATTACACAGAGATTATGACATTTATAGAATGAAAAGAGCTCTTAAAAGGAGTGTAAAGTTCGGAACTGGCCAGAAAGTTTAAGGTTCATTATGGAAATATATTACCCATTTCTTCCGGGCTGGATTCTTAGGTTACATGTCCGAATTGGTAAAAATGTAGGCATGCATTTAGTTGATTACTTGAACAGCATTTTATTTGATTTTGGCAGCATGGTTTGTCTGGAAAAGATTCAGCAGCTCCATTGAAGATTTTCAGGGGACTTCAAGAACCGATAGTGAGATTCCTGATGTTTAGCCCCTTACCATGATCGAAACACTATTTAAAATGCACAGAGTTTACTGCACTTCTCTACAACAAAGATGGCTTTTTTCTCCAAACTTTTCAGAGCTATATATACTGTCCTCTGATGCCTTCAGGCTAGCACTTCTTTCATTATCAATGTTTTTAGATTTACTGGTTGTTTTTAGATACATTCCTTTGATAGGGCTTTCAAACTCATTAACTTGAATTCATTTTCTAATTAGAAAATAAATTCTTAAAATCAGAAAATGATTTTAATTAGGAAATCCTTATCTTTTTTCTAATTAATAAAACTTTAACTGTTGTTTTTGGAAAGGGAAAATCTGACAGCTTATTGAAAGAATGTAGCTTTTAATCATTAAAACTTTAACAAATTATTTAAAAGTAAAAAACAAATAGTCCTGACGCAATGAAACTTTTGAACAATTATATATATTTAAATATTTACAAATATATACCCACAATCCATGCAGTTGTAATATATATAAATTCATGAATAATTTTATCATGAATTTATTAATAGAATTGATCAATTTAAATGTGAAAGAATTAATTTTAATACGCATTTATAAAATAAGTTTCCTTTATGGAAATTAGCGTGGATTGAATGTATAAAGCCCCATTGCATCGAAAATTTAAGGTTAGTACTAGGGTTTGAAGTGGGCTTATGGCTAGATGTCATGAAGCTAGGATCGAACTCAGATCTGACTGCTTCAATATATACATGCAACAAATGTTTATTTATTAAATACTATATTGAGTAAATGCCACAATAGGCTAATTTCCTTATCTAATAAAAAGATAAAAACCCTAGTTAAAGAAATCTTACAAATATATATGTATATCAATAATGAATTAAATGTCAATGTATTTTTTTATGTCACGATACAAGACCTAGACTCAGTAAACATAGCAATGACCTAATGTCAAGCCAGTCACAAAGTAACCAAATTTGGAAGGTGAAAGCAAAATTCTATTATGTAATTTTATTTTTTCCTTACAATCACTATAATACGTCCAACAATAGACATATACAGCAATGAAAAATGAAATAGAAATGCAAGTATACTAAATAATAGAAACTAAACCCAGTATAAAGACAAACCCCATTCATTTCTATCATCTTTTATTACTTTCAAAAGGATATAATAGCTGTATAACACCAACATCTCAAGATCAAATGTTCAAATCCAAGAGAATGTAGACAACTTATTCAAATATTCCAAATTATTTGTTTAATCTTCATAGTGCAAAATTATAAAAAACTATAGCCAATATTTAAACAGGAAAAAGTTTTGATAGATTCATGTAGTTGGATAAAAATAACTGAACTGATTTTAAATGGACATTTAAAATAAAAAACTGTGCTATTATTCAAATACAGATAAAATAAAGAAATAGAACATCACCAGCATATAAATAAATGATGAAAAAATTCTTTTCTTATAAAAGCAATTAAACACCAAATAGCAATTTAAGGAAATTTAAATCTTTTATGAACTGCAGAGCAATAAATTCTAGATAATTTAATATTGCCATAAGCCAGAGTACTATTATTCCTGACCATAGGAAGCACGATGAGTTAATATTCACCAGTATAATGCTAATGAAACATTAAATGTCCTATCTTAAATATCTAGATGGATCCAGAAGGAAAGCAACTACAGAAGATGGAAATAATGTTATTTCAAGCACATCACCGAGGAGTTCCCATGAGTGATGTATGACTTACCAAAGAAGAATAACCCAAAGAGTGATGGACTGTATCTATAAAAGACATTATTTGTTAAATTCATGAACATTATTCAAGATGATTTGAAAAAAGCTTAAATTTATTATGTAAATTATATATATATATATTTGTAGAATTCTATTTTATTCCACTCTGTACTTGAAAACCTAGATATGTACAACTTGGAAAAGTCTACTGTAATTAAAATCAAGAAAGTGCAGGAGGGGGGAGGGAGTTGTTAAGTTAGACCAAATCTTTTTTTTTTTGTTAAATAAAGTTTAGATTATCTCTCCCTCTGTAGTGACTTAGCATTAGTCATCATCATCACTGTGATATGGAATAAGATAAGATTTTATTTGATATTATTCCATATTAAGAACATACACTTGCTACAGGACAGAGTTTGTGTTGTTTATTTATTTATTTTGTTAACTAATGATCATTTATATTTGCTTATTTGGTGTGAATGACTAATATTCCTGCATGGACATTCTTTTCTATCAACCATAGAAAACTTGTGCATAGTTAAGGGAGTCCCCAAAGAAGATTGAACTTCTACAGCTGAAATTGGACAATGAAGCTATTGTACATACATTGATATAATATTGTAAAATAGTTAGTCAACTTCACAATTGTTGTAATAATGAATTAATGATTTTTTTGTTAATTTTATCTGCTTTGTAAATAGTTTGTACCTTATCATGTATATATTCCATGGGTAAAGGTTGTGATAGTAAACACATTTAATCATTAATATGGTAGAGATACATACTTGACACATACATATATATATATATATATATATATCTATATATATATGATATATATATATATATATATATATATATATATATATATATTTATCATGTTAAAAGACTTTTGAATTTTCATTTTGTTATTAAATAAATGTTGTTAACTTTATTTTCATTAAAATGATCTTTAGATTGTCAAAATTACATTCATTCATCAATTTATAATCAGATATACATGCATATACACACACTTTCTTTTTACAACATAGAATAGTAATATGGTTAGATGAACTCTTCACTCAATTGGAACCTATATAGGGGTGTGATAGTTGCTATCTAGAGTAAATTCACTCCTGAAGAGAGCCAAAGGCAACATTCTCCCTGAGTTTGAATACTGAGGTATAATGGAATCCAAAAAAGGAGTGAGGTATGGATGAACTAGCCCAAATTGTATCTAAATTAAACTTAGAGCTAGTCCATTGGAGGTAGATATGATCATAGGTTAGGTAATTCATGCCATCATTCACAGCATCCTACCCCAAAGACCCTAGATGTGACTGTAGTAAGATGCATTCCCCCTCTTTCAGCAGACTGTTACAATATATATATATATATATATATCAAACTTGTCCTTATAACACTTTTTTGTATTGATCTCTCAGCAAAAACAAAATATGTGGTATTCCTTGATTACCTAACACCACAACCTGTTGAAATCATAAACTGATAACAAACACATGTTAAATAAAATCTTGAAAGTAGTACATAAGATCAATAACAAAAGTGATGAGAGGAACTTCTAGCTTTCAAGTTTACAATTTTATGATTGCATTACAACATACAATTCACAAATGACAATGAGATTATACATATTACTAGCCACTTTTGTCCATTTTATTTTTACAAATTGTATCAATAGAAACAATCTTTATATAGATGATATAACTTATAATTACTAGAAACATTCCAATAATTTTAAAAGATAGCAGGGAGGCATCATTATGAAATGTTTTCTCAGGTATTCCAACAAATGCAAAGCTTTTTTATTTTTAAAATTGATAAAAATCTATTCTAAATCCAGTAAACTGGATATCTCCAACAAATCTTACCAAGCCAATAACATGGATACAATGTTAAAAACACAAAATTTGGAAATATTATTAAAAAGTTGATAAAAATACTATTTCTTTCTGTTCATCATAGTGTTATTGTGATATGAAAGATTTCATCTATTTAGTTAATAAGAATATGGTAATAAAGTTTCAGAACCATATGTTACTTTCATATATAAAAACATATCTAAAATGATCACAAATAATTGTCATCTTTGCAGTTTTAATCTATTAATCATTTTTAAGTTTTCTGTTAGTCATTGACTCTATATTTAAATTCCCTATATGTTTATAAAATTCTACATTATGTTACCTTACTACACCTTATGCATTTTTACCATGGTTATTATGTTTAAGTGTTCAATTTCAAGGCAGATAGAGTAACTAGGTAACAGAGAACTATGATCAAAAATAACTCTTGATCATCATTAATGATAGTTTTCCTTTATGAGAACTTTCTAAACATATTCTAGTATATCAATATGAACATTACATATTAATTTTTTAAGAGATTTTTCATCATTAATATACAACTATACATATAAATTTGAAATTGTTTGAATGTACTTATAAAAAAAGAAAGAAATCAAAATAAAAACAAAAATAAATAAAAACTATACAATATTTAAAAATTAGTTTATTTTTCTGCTTCAGCAGCAGCAACAATTATTTGCAAATAAATATGACCATTTCAACTCTGAAGGGGTGAGAGGGTTAGAAAGACAAAAACTACACCAGAAATAGGTCTTCTGATAATTTTATAAACTCAATTGGTAAAATACAAATACACCCATATAATGAACTAGATAATTCATTATTTTGTTTATCTGATATTTTGTGATGCTGACTTTTAATTTCTATAGCTATTTTTTTCTTCTAAAGGACTTTGACACCATATCTAATTATAGCTCTTCAATAATATCTACCCAATGAAAACAATCGGTATTGCATTGCTTTATAAATGAGATGCACAAACTTGTCAAGACCTAAGACCATAGATTTATTCCAACGGTCGTGTTTTGCAGACCGTACTATGGCCACCAATATATATATATTATTTTATTTACTATATGTTATTACAAAAAAAAAAAAGAAAAAAAGAATTTAATTTAATGCATGACATTGCATTGATTTAACAATTAATATTTGTAATTTTTTTTGTAGTAGCTAAGTACAAAATTGATTCTAAATTTTCATTAATCAATTGGTTTCTATTTGTCAACTTATTAATGTTCACCACTGAAAAAAATTTGTTCATGGGTATATTAATCCAAAGAGGCTTGCACATTTTAATGCATTATTTAGCAACGATTTACAGTTGTTTTTATCGATATAATGGTAGAAGTTTAACAAATTGTCTTCATTATATTTATTTTGCAGGCTGTCATCATTTTGCATATCAATGAGTTCAAGCTGCACTTATTCAAGTGCATTTTCAGGTAAAATGCAAAAGGGTTGCTTAATAAATTTAGCAATAGTTTTCTTTTTGAAAATTAAAAAAAAAAACGATCATTAGAAACTGATTTCAAATTAGCAGTCTGTTCAGTACATATAATTTTGAAATTGGCATTGAACTTTTCAGAAAGTTTCTTATAATTAAAAAAATTAACTTAATTCCCTGACTTTAATTGAGTTTAAAATAGATTTTACATTAATTAAACAGACATTGTGTGACTGTAAAGTTAAGTAATCTTTTGATTTTTGCTCTAAAGTCAAGTATCTAACATATTTAAATGATTAGTAATGTCAACCAGAAAAGCTAAATCATGTAACCAATCTGAACTTTTTTTTTAAAATCAGGGATTTTTTTTCAGTCATACAAATTTCAATTTCATCAATTAAATTTAGAAACCTTCCAATGCATATCCATAACTCATCCAACTCACTTCTGTGTAAAAAATTAAGTCACCATATTCACTTTCAATGTCTTTAAAAGTTTTTTTGAACTATCTGTAAGACCACAGGATTTTACAAAATTAATTGTTGAAACTACAATTTTCATAACATATTCAATCTCTAGTTTTTTAAAGTTCAAGATCTGATGGTTTAATGAGTGAAATTATATTAACACATTACCATGCTATCCCAAATGCTATTTCAATAATGTTAATGATCCGGAATTAGTTCCCATCATAGAAAAAACCCTGCCAGTTGTAATATCATAATTTTTATCTGATTTAAATCAACTTTGGAATACAGATACAAAATCCCAATGAACATACCACCACTCTTAATTTGATCTGACAATGAACTCATTCCAAACAACTTTTCATTCACTTCAAAATCATGCATTATTCCACATGAGGCTGTAAAAATTTATGTCAGTTGATTTATCAAAAAGCAATAAAAAAAATAGACAAATTTCTTTGAATAAGTTTGCAATATTTTTTTTTTTTGCATAGTCATATGATTTAACTCAATTTTTTTCAAAAATTTTGACTAATTCAGACAATTCTTTTTAGCAGCTGTCTCAAAACAATTTTTAGCAAAATACCCACCTGAAAAATTGTTGGCAGCTTTTCAGTATAAGGCAAAATATTTCAAAACTTATTTCTGTTGCAATTTCTGGATCTTGAACAGATTTTGTAAACATTGCTTGCTGATCTGCCAATTCTCATTTCAAATATGACATTTTTTATTTAGGTAATTTTTTGGGTAGTTTTGAAAATGTAGAATGCAAACTTTCATAGGCTCTTCTTATATTGTATTCTTAGTTTCAAATAACAACTTTATTCACACCTTAAAAAGATACATATGGATATCATTTTACAACTTTCTTATTATAGGTTACATGCTTATAAATGGGCAGTGGCCCTACAATGAAAACAACAAATAAGAAAAAACAAATGGTAAAAAAAGAAAGGCCATCTTCCTGACACATCTATAAAGGATTACATTGAAATAAGCTACTTAAGAATTATTTGTGTCAACAAGTTGACCACTAAATTCAGTGTTTTAACAATAAATAACAACAAATGGAAAAAACAGAACTACAGTGGCTATCCAAATGGTTTTAGGTAAAAGTTTTCCAAACCTCAAAGCAGGTTTTCACTATAGTCCCTTTTCCACCATCTGCTTATTAATCTTATTAGAAACTGCCTAATGTAGCCAGTGACAATTTACTAGAGAATCTATGAAATTCTGATTTGATATTACAATTTGTACTGACCATGGATTACATTAATGTAACAACTTTTAGACTCTGCGTAGAAGTCCTTATATCCAGTTAATCAATCTTGCCATAACAGTCCAATAAACAGCTATGGGTCTTTGATCTTTAGATTTTCAGTTTTAGATATCACTTTTGCAAATTAAACAGACAATATTATTAAATGACTGCATAATTTTTTTTCATTCCAACTATACTGAAACTACAATTTTTCACCATGTTTCCTACTTGGTTTGCTTTATCCATTGTAGAATTTATTTTATACTTTTTCCAAGGGATGGTAATTATTCACAACAAACACACATATAAAAACAAAATACTTGTATGTCAAATAAAAAAATTATAAAGTTTGCTTAACATTATTATTAACAGATCATTGTAAATAGTTGATTGACCAAAATACAACCATACCAACAATAAAATGCAATATAAAATCAAATGGATATGTAAATTGATGATTGAATGACAACAATCATCCATGATCACTCCAACATGCCATACTTAGTTCCACAATTTCTTATTGTATGTATTTGAATTTGTTAAAGTTAAAATAACATATGGTAAGACAACCATATACAAATCAATGGAGGATCATAGGTGGCTGGCAGTCTGTCCATCCCTGCTTTGAAATATCTTTGAGATAATCTTTATAACTTAAACGGCCTTTTCAATGAAAACCATGATCAAATTACTAGAATTATTTAAAAACTTATTAATGAGTTTTTATTTTTATTTATTTACGTTATTAAATAATACGAACTTAATTTTAAACTTTGCGTATTTGTAAAAAGTATTATTGATACATTATGAAAAACAATAAAATTTACAAATATTCACACAAACACACACACAATAATTTATTTTAAATTAAATTTTAAAAAACAGAATGTGTTGCTATGACTATTAATGAAATTATTAGGCAAATGATATTACAGTTTTTTATTCACAAGCAATATTTAATTTTTTTTTACCTTTTTTTTATTTTTAGTAATTTACATTTTTATAATAATCTTCGTTTATAGCTAAAGATCTGGAAAGTTCATAAGCAAAGCAATTAACTGTCATCAATATCATGAAATCATTTTCAGATAAACAGCACATTTATTTTATTAAAACAAAAATAACAACAACAACAACAACAACAAAAAACAGCCATTATAAACAGAGCTTTAATATGGGGGGGGGGGGGGATATTACTGCAATGCAAATTAAAAATGATAGTTTTTCCTCTCTTCTGAGATGTTGTTAAACAGCTAGTAGAGTAGTGAGAGTAGATATTATAGAGCAAAAGATTCATACATTAATTCCTAGCTAAGTAAATGGGGGGGGGGATCAGTTCGGCCAAATGTTAACAATTGTATGTAAACTGTCAAAATGGTAACTGGACATCAATTTATCTTTTGAGAAGAGTTTACATTATTTATTGTAAATACAGGGAATTTGAACACAGACTTTCAAGCACCCTTCAACTATCCACACTATCTCATACCATTGATACACATGACCACACACATGTAGAAAAGAGAAATAATCACCAACATACGTATTTTGTACTGAACCAGCACTCATCAGTTAGATAGTTGGAGGGTGCTTGAAAGTCTATATTCAAATCCCCTATATTTACAATTAAGCTCCAGGTATATGAAGAATGCCTGTATTTCAAATACTATTTATTGTAGTAATTTTTCTCATTAAGATGTTATTTTATTATAAATTAAGAGCGTCAGAAATTCTTATTTTTAATCTTTTGTAATCTGTCTGTCCAACAGCATTCATATATATCAACTACTCACTTAATGGTGTGATTCATTAAACAAAAAACATTAAATTATGTGCCCCCCATTATCTTAGAGAGTTACTCTGTATATCTGAAATATAAATACATTTTCATATCTGTGTCAGTTTAAAAAGATTAAAAAATCATCTGAAGTTAATAATAACCTTGTAAATGACAATACCTATTATTAAAAAATATAACAACAACAACAACAACAAAAAACTGATTCCAGGATAGTGTTTTTTAGTAAGATATTTCAGAAAATACTATTATAATCTTCACAAAAAAAAATGCAACCTAAAAATCAACTTCAAGTTAAACTTCATCAATAAGCTGAGGTAATGAAAATATATATTACAACTTTCAATACACATGCTACAATATATACTTACAATTACATTTAAAAAGTATTTTATCTCTATGATTATGTATAATCTAAAACAATTGACTGAAACACAATGTTAATCTATATTACTTAGAAATAATGTTGAATTATAGATTAACTAAATTCTCTCATTAAATTAAAGTAGTTTTAAAAAATAAACTTTTCTGAATTCTTGTTGACACTGCTTCAGGTTGTTATGTAAATTCTTTAATGATAGCTATTTTAGCATTAGCATATTCTGCTTGCATGTGCATACCCTAACCTTCTGAATGCAGAATTTAATATTACCATAAGAAATATTTCTGGCACATTCAAGAATTCACTCTTGCAGTGGCTTGCCATTCTCCCACACATTTTATCATTAAATAACAGAAGACAAACTGTTTCACAAAAAATGTATAAAAAGATATTATTTATATTATTATTATAACTAACTCAAGATATAGTTTTATTACCTAAGATATAATTCAAATGAAGATTTTCTTTTTGTTACTCAACTAAATTTTTTTTCAAACAAATTAAAAATTATAGCTTAAGAAATAGACTTTTTGTGTGGCTCCAAACAATAAATAAAGTCATCAAGATTTGATATTTTTAAACATTACTGAAGTCTTTTTAACATATTCAAAATTCTCCATGGTATTGCACTTATCCATTTTGTAAAAGACATTTAACAGCTTCTGATTTATGTATTTGTGGTTATCACAAAGGGTGAACCTTACAATAATAATGCCACATTGTTATCATATGAATTTATGAGTGAAAAAGATTGTCGCTTATTTAATTAAGAGAGAGGGCTCAAATCATCTTTGAACTACCATTACTGTGAATTGGTATTATATTAATAAATGTAATCAGAATTAATAAATAATCAAATTATGATATATGAATATTCAAACAGGGTCAACACCTCTTCAACTGCTTCTCATAGAGGAAAAGTGAAGGAGAAGGCAATGTTTTCAGGTAATGAAAGTCTGAATGTTTTTCCATCTTTGTTTTATCTATTTAATGACCATTGTTGGACAGTTTATTGGATTGGCTATGGGATAAGCTGCTTCAAATAAATTTCATTTAACTTGGAGTTTAATGACAAGTCATATCCATGGCAGGTTGATGCATTACCTCTGCACCATGAAGCCTTTCATATATGTTATGTGTTTATAACTAGTGTGTGTGTGCATGTAATTTTAACAAGGTATTGTAGTTAGATGTCATCTTTTTTTTATCCATTGGTGAATACCTCTACTCATACTTAAAGTTTATTCTCAGTTTCAAACTTTTTTTAGTAGTTCTGCGCAGAAAAGTTTTATATAATTTTTCTAATATTTAGTAATTTTATTTTTTACTTTTATTATCTTTCTTTTACTATCTTTAATATTTAAATACAAGTATACTTTATATCCCTGGAGTTTGAACCCAGACTTTCAAGCATTGGAGATCATTTATTTTTTTCATACATGTATAGCAATTGTATAAAATAGATTGGATAATTGAATGGAACTTGCAAGTCTTGGTTCAAACCCTATAATTTTATCTACTTGTTTTTTATATCTTGTTGTTTATATCTATTTTGTTCACTTTTTGTTAATTTTATTATTATATAAATCCACTAATAATATAAACAGAAAGATATTATTTCAAACTATCATAAACAATCATAAACTAGTTCTAAATTCCATTATGAAAATCATGAATATACTAGTGGCAAAATATTTTTTCAAGTTTAAGACATAAAGTGGAATTGTTTCTTAATATTATTGGAACTAATAATGTGATTTGATTAAATCTATTTGCATGTCTAATTAGTATGTCATTTGTAGAAAATTGAAAAGCACAAAAAGTAGATTGCTAATAAGCTGGAACATGTGGAACGTGAGCAAAATAAGTTTGATGCAGTGGAGAAAAAAATAAACTTGTTATTTATTGTCATTTTAAGAGTTAACAATAAGATGAATTGAATGGAGTAAAATTAGACGAGATGAACAAGCCACAATACAATAAAAAATAGTGTGGTTTTCACTAAATGAAAAGCTACTGCAAAGATTATCATTAAAAATAAAGCAAGTAAAAATTACATGACATCAATTTGATTTTGTAAATCTGATTTAGTATTATCATAATACAAAAAAGTAAAAAAAGTTTTAAGATTAGCTCATGCAGAAACTTAAATAATAAATGATTTTAAATAAGCAGTGCAAGAACAGAAAAACTGAAAAATTAAAGAAAATAACTTTAGATAATATGATTTAGATACAGGAATATAAATCAGGTCAATGTTTTGTGAATACAATATCTATTTTGTTACCAATATATTTTTCATGCAGCTAAATATGACTACTATATACAAAAAAATTATCAGAATCATAGATATTACAACTGTGGCAATGAACAATGAATGATTTTATTTAAATATGAAAAGAAGTGTACAGCAGATTATAAATTAATTATGAGCAAATACTGAATGAAACTCAAAAGGAATCATGAATTTATAATTCACACACATTTATTACTGATTTTAGATGTCATCAATACCGAATCAAATAAACTGTTCATGTAAAAATATATATACCTGTTTTGAGATAAGCATGAAAAAGTTTAATAACAATAAATAATAGAAAAATCTTAGAAAAGCAAGAACTCTTAAAATTTTTGAAAAAAAAAAAAAGTTCGAGTGATTTTCTGAATAATGCCAGTGGATAAATTATACCCCAAATAACAAAATTTAACTTGAGATGAAAGAATACACAAAATTATATTATAAAATTAATAATCACAATACTTTTGATGAAGTAAAATAAATAAAGGAATCTCTATAATTGAAAATAAGGTCAGATTAGACTTAAAAATATTGCAAAAAAATATGCTAATAGAAATTAATGTCATTGAATCAGAAATTTGAATAAAAAACTAAAGAAAAATAATAAAACACTTTTGACTAAATTATTTCAAATACTCTGAAAAAGATTGAAAAGATCAGTTTATATTTCTGTTTTAGATAAACTTTAAATCTCTACAGTGGCTGAAATTCTTGAAATATGTAGTGGAATGAAAGGTTAAGGTATATTTAAATAGCTATTACACATGGAAAAAAAGAAAAATGAAGTTGAATTACTCTATGTGTTTGTGATTAATTAAAAACAGATACATTAATTCTTAACTGAAATTTAAAATTTATATCTAGATTAGAAGTGATACAATAATTTCTACTCGAATAAATTACTAATAATTAATATGTTTATCTGAAGTGAATGCTATCAAAGTGTGGAAGCATAAAGTTTGACACTTGGAAATCAAATCGTAATAATTTACTTTTCTACTTTAAAAAAAAGTTCTGATTGTGTAAAAACTATTATTTCTTTTACTACAGGCAACAAAATTATGCTGAAAATTGTCAATTAAACATATTTTTAAAAGCTTACCTTAAAAAACAACAACCAAATATTTAAAGTAGCTTCAAGAAATTAATATATACTTGATTTAAAGAGATCAGAGATCTCATTATGTGTTTAATTGGTTTTAATTTATAAATTATAGAAGTTATTAATAAATGCCTAAATAAGAGAAAGAGGGGGCAGGGCAGCAAAAATAGATTTATTTATGTAAAATAAAAATTTGATTTAAAAATTAATTTTTATGAATCTAATAAAAAAAGAAGAGATACTGAAAATATGAAAAGAATATATATGATTGCTTTTGTGTGTCAAAGTCAAGTTTTTGTAGAGTGAATTATAAAAAATAAGATGGAAAAAAAAGCTTAACTATAGCTTTAAAACAGTCAGAAAATCTTATAGATTCTAATTGAGCTGCTAAAAGTCAAAAAATAAAGTTTATAAAATAATTTATGACTCAACTAAAGAGTAAAAAGACTTTTGTTAGTAAGTAAGATGATTTTTTTAAAAAAAGATAAAATAAAACATGACTTAAAAAACAAGTTGTATGATTCCATTTCAGCTATCAAGAGTTTTAACCACCGATTTTTAAAGATGAGACATTTTATCTGATGAATAGTTTAGAAAAAATAAAAATCATGAATGATACTTATAGCCTTTAAAGGGTTAATATTTAGTGAAACTTTACTTCATAATATATATATATATTAGATAATAAGTGAAGAACATTTTTTGTTTAATATTTATTTTTAAATAACATCAATAAAGCTTGTTTAGAAAAGCATGGAAAAATAGAAAGGTTTAAAATGTATTAGATTTAATAATAAGAAGTGTAGATAAGGAAGATGAATTTTGAATAGTGTTTATAAAATATATAAAATGTTTGGAATGAAAATAAATGACATATAAATTTACAAAGTATTAAGATTACAGATATTATACATCATTAGGATTTAAAGCATTTAAAAAACCAGTTAAGTGAAACTGAAGACTGCAAAAATAAAAATCTCAACAGTTTAACATGCTTAATAGGTTCATATATTTTGCAGACTACTAGATTGAAATTAATTTTAAAAATTTCTAAAATGTCTTTATTTAAATGTAGAATTATAGTAATAATACAATTTCTAAATTTTAAAACACAACAGTGGTTGGCTCTTTTGAGATGAAGCTTCTGAAGAAAATGAATAAATGTAAATAAAAATAAATTGAGTGGAAAAGGTCAAAAAATGCTTTGAACTTTACATTTATAAAATATATAAGTAGAGAAAAATTTAAACATCATTTACGATTGTATTTTCATTAAAAATACACCCTGTCTGTGTTTTATGTCTAAATGTAATTTTCGTCTGTCATTTCATCTGATATCTCTTGGACTTGAGCGTTTCCTTTTTTTCTTTTGATGTGACCCTTTAGGTTTTTGATTAAAATAAAATATATTTGGAAATTTTTTCATTGCATTAAAATAAGTGATTCTCTCTGTTCTAAAATAGTCTAGCATGAAAAAACAATAAACAGCACATAGTAATGGAAATCAAATCGTAAGATAAATTTCTAGCTATTGATATTAAACACGGAAAAGCATTGAATTTGCAAACATGCATAAATATATACTCAACAGCTACTTTAGTTATTTTATTATGACCAAAAGAATGATTTTAAAGTTTCAAATATCTTTAGGGTTTTAAATCCATGCTAACTTGCTTGAATTCTATATATATATATATAATCCACAACACCCCAAATAATGATGGTCATTGGCTAGAAATTATTTATTTTCAAATCTATTAAATGCAAAAGCTTAACATATATTTGACCTAAGTAAAATAATAATGTTGATTACTGCTCCTAATGAAGATGTTAATTGTTAGTATAGGATCAGATGAATATTCAGCAAATGTTGTATTTTTATTTTTAATTATATTTTTATTACCAAGAATGCCTTTTAATCAAAATATTATGTTATTTAATGTTTTAATTTCTTATTTATCTCCTAATTATCAATATCTTTTTTGTTAAACAGTACATTCAAATATTTATATTAATTACTTTGACGATTTTTGCTAAATTGTTTACCTTAATTGTAATAGTATTAGATTCAAGAACTTAGGCATTTCTAAATCATCCCAAAAACAAAATGGCTGTCTTAGTCTCTTAATATGATATCCAAATATCATATGACTATAGAGCAACTTATATTTATTTATAAAATTAGCAGCTTTTCATGCATCATCTTTATATAAGCTAGCAGTGGCTCATTATGTGCAAACTTAGAAATAAAAAACAAAATCATATGATTAAAATTCACAAATATGTAATATTATTTTCACTAATATAAGCAACTGATTCACATTTTATTTCAGTTTTTTTGTATCTAGAAAAAAAAAATGAACATTTCATAATACTCAAACTGCAAGCATGTTGGATTTAAGATGGCATGACAAGAAATCCATTTCTTCACAAGATGTGAGATTTCATACCATTAATTGTAATTTTTTTAAAACAAAAAGTACTTTATATTTGAGTTCCAACTTTTACTCTTTAAGAATAAAAAGATAAAAATAAACTAGGAGCTCAATAACACATAGAAATAGAAAACTTCCATCATCAGTAGTGAACAATGCGTTACAATAAAATCACATCTTTTTTGTTCTTACTATCTGCGCATCTTAATTCTTCTGACCAATTCCAATTATCTGAGAATTTTTGTTCTCTAGTCAATAATATCTAGATGCTCATTGCTGACCAATTCTGGGTAGTTAGTTAGATTGACTGACTGATCTAGATATGATCTTGAATTTAAACCCAGGTTTCCAAAATATTAATTTTTTTGGAAAAAAAAATTCTAGCTTAAGGATTGTTTTTTTTCCATCTTCATATTTTACAAATACATTCCATAAATTACAAAATAAATTTTTCAATTTACTTACTATATCATGAGGTTCTCCAATTTAAAAAAAACAACAGATTGCATCTTCATCACAAAAACATATATATACGCAAAGATTAAAAAAAAGTGGCAATTCAAATAAAAAAATATTTAGAGATTATTATTGCATTATTTAAATAATATTTAAAAAATATGAAACCATCTTTTATAATTTTAAAAATAAAATTTATTATGTATTTTGCATTCAGAAAAGGTCGTATTACTTTTACAAAATATTAATTCTTTTGAATAAAATTTTCACAGCGTATTGGTTGTTTTTTTTCTTCTTCTTTATATTTTATAAATACATTCCATAAAATATGAAACGGATTTCTAAATTTATAAACAAAATTATACTCAATTATTTAAATTGGCGTACAACTTAATTCCGCTTCAAGCTAAATCTTATAAAGTAAGTGCTTCTCAATTTGCTTAAATAATTTACATTTTTATTGAAAAAATCTCATTTTTAAAACATTTCACAACAAAATGTTAATTAAAATATTGATTAGTGGTTCACACAATTGAAAAATAACCACAATAAACAAAAACAAAAGAGCTTAAACCTTTTTATAAATATATTTCATTACAAATAGATAAAATTGTAGAATATACATATATAGTAGCTACTGTGTCGAAATGCAGGCATTTCAAATACCAACAAACAAAATATAATACATAATAAGAATAGAGAACAGTCTGCTACACTCACAGCACAAATATATATATAGTCCCATATGATTAACTTCCCCCCGACGAGGTATTGCTACACACATAACATAGTATACACATATATAGTTCACATTGGTTAACTTCCCCCAATGATGTATTGCTACACACATAACACAATCTCTCTCTCTCTCTCTATATATATATATATATATATAGTTCTCTTTGGTTCATCTCCACCGACGAACTTTAAGACTGGCTGCTTTCAAGATAGTTTCCATTGGCCTCGGTTTCCCAAACACTTTGACCATGGTCCAGTTCAGCTTCACAAAAAAACATCTGGCTTCATCATAGAGCACTGCGATTGTCATTATGAGCTTCTTTCAGCTGCAATCACTTCTATCTCTCGGCAACAGTACGCATGATAAATTCACTGGAAATCTGCAGGAAAATCAACTCTTCACACCCAGCTGCTATCTAGATGGTTTCCTCTGGCTTTGGTTTCCCAAACTCTTTGAGCCTGTTCAGTTGCAGCCCATGAACATACTTTCACTGAGTGCTGCACAATCCCTGAAACTACTATCACTTACATCTCTTACCAACATGAACTGGAAAATGAACCACACATCTTGTTGCTTACTCAATTTATAGTTTTTAATTGCTCAAACAATTAATTACTTTCTTCCATATACAGTAATGTTTGTATGTCTATAACTAATTAATTGATGTCTTAGGAGTTTATTTCTATATAAGATAATTTATAGTCTATTCCATTAATTAATTAATCTCTTATCAAGAAATATTTGTAATCAGCAAATATTTCTTGGAATTTATTGATAACAATGTTTTTATAACAATTAAGTAAATTATTTAATTAAATTTACCGCTTATCAGTTAGCAATTGAAATATATTTTTCTAATATATTTTCTACTTTTTCGGGAGTGCAAAAACTTATACTAATGTAAATATAAATATTTTTACAAAAATATAACAGTAGCAAAAGTTCCAAGGTGTAATGATGAACACATCTTTCTTCTATCTTTATCACATAAAGTTTGAATAAAAATTAGGAGAGGTTTTCCACTTCTCAGTAGTAAAGCTTTGTAATATTCTTTTTAGTGGCTATTATAACCAGCATAGCAATCTATTTAATTAAAAAAAATATATAATGGCTTATTAATCATGAATTCATAAGAAGCCTCAACACTGAAAATGCCAGAACTGGATATATACACTGAATTCAAGAGTCCACCTTTCTGTCACTTCATCATGCAAAACAACTGAAGAGTAAGTAAATATCAAGTAAATTTTATTAATGGATCAAATAAAATAATTAAACCATCACTGCACTGTAGTGGGCTTTCTGAATGAGTGATGTCTTTTCTTTCACTGTTCTTTTTCAAAAGCTAGTTGGAGACACGTTTGATCTGCACTGTAATATTTAAAGTCTGGTTCACTCGGGAGATCAAATATGTAATATACAACAATGACCACATTACAATGTTTATAATTATTCTATTTTAATGATTTTTCAACTATTTACTTTTATTTTCACAGACTATTATATCAACTAGATTAACAATAGCAGCAAGAATAAAAGATATCACTTGATATTCATTTGTAGAAAGTTGTAATATTATGTACTCCAGAAGATCATCAATTCACCACAGAACTCTTATCAAGGCTCATTTCACAAAATGGGAAATATCTGAGATTAACAAAAAGATATTCTACTGATGCTGAAACATCTACATAAATATGCAGGAGTGTGAATGATAGTTCATGAAAGTTATTACAAAACAACAGATATGTGCAAATTCAATTTATTATATTTTCTCTGTTAATTATTTTTATTTATTATAAAATCCATTTAGTTCTAAATAGATGATGGAAACTTTTATATAGGTATTGTTAATAGTTTAAACAGCATATCAAATAAAAACACATCATCTTCTATGATGAAGTACTTTGTCATTTCTAAATAGTCCAATCAACACACACAATGATTGATACAAAGAAAAAGAATGCAAATTAATTTTCTTAGGCAGTATTGATCAAGAATTATGGTATGTTAAAAAATACAGTTTTTTTTAATAAAACTGGAATGTGTAGATCATATCTAATAAATTAGAAAATGTTTGTATGCCTTAATTAAAAACAGGCAAAACTTTCCATACAGTAGTGCCACTCAGTGCAATCAGTGATGATCATGTGATGTTTGGTGGTTTAATGCTTTAATTGAATATGTCAATAGAAATTTGAAGAATTGGTTGGTTTCAGCATTATAAAGTTCTGCCTCAATTCATAATGACTGTTTTTGAATGATTAAGAAAATATTTTCAGAAAAACAGACTGAACAAAAAGCATAATTGAAAGGCCATTATAACAGATCAAGAGCAATTCATGAACTAAAGAATAACATAGCTTTAGAATTTAAAAGAACAAATTCTATTATGCTTAAAATATGCAAAGATCTTAGATCAGTTGCATTATAGAGATTTTAAAAAAAAAAAAAAAAATATATTAATTAGAAAATCTACTGCAAACATCTACAAGTAATTAATTAAGATATTAAATATATTTTGTATTATAAATCTTTTATGAAGCCAGTTCTATATGCAAACACTATATCTATTTCATTTCAGGCTCTCCAGATTTTTGAATACAAAAATATTGAAACACAAAATAAAATTCATCATGATATTTAATTTTCAATCAGGAAGCTTGTCTTACTATCTAGCCATCTACTATACCATCATCTGCATTTGAATGTCATACCCCAAAAAAGTAGACAAAAAATATTAAAATTGCAAAACTAATTATAAAGTTATAATTTGTTACTAAAATTCTTCTTTTTTTTGCAATTTCACACAAGCCAATTTGCCGATTATGTTTTTATACATCATTATAAATAACAAACACCATATTTTCAATGATAAAATCTTAATATTTACATATTAATTTAATTGATTTAGTAAACATAAAATTATTAAATTTTATATTATTTAAAATTTATTTTAAAATCAAATGTATAATTTTTTTATGCAAATTTAACCTACTTGGATGTTTGTCTTCATTGTTTTCATTAACAATTTAAAATTTCTTTTGACTGATCGTAACAATTTTGTAAAAAATAAAATTATAATTATTAATTTAATTTCAGAATAAATGAAATAGAGGCTCTTTATCTGAAAAAAAAAAGGATATCAAATTTAATAGAATAATGAAAACAGAAAAACAAATCCATTTTTATAATAAGAAAAAAATGCAACAACTTTTATTATTTGAGGAAATGTGATTAAACAAACAATTATACACGTATTAGTATATATATGATGTCTGCATTCTATTAAAAAAAATATTTACTATTAATTTGTTTACATGCTGTACTTATTATATTAAGTTGTTCAGTAGGTATGTGTGTATGTATATTTGTCTTGAAAATTGCAATATAAAATGTACAGGACAATAAACAGTACAGCAAAAAATGCATAGTTCATGTCCATTAATTTATATTACTGATAGTGATCTTGGAAAAAAAATTAGTAAATGTGATGGCTCCATTGTTAGCTTTATAAAATTATTATAGTAATTATGACAAAGTATAAAAATTAAATTATAGGATTAAAGAAATATTATTTATATATAATAAAGAATTAATACAACTTCAGAACAACATATAGCATAACTTAATTTATACTACTGTAAAACTTCATTATTATACTTTTAGTGCATAATTATATCAGTCAAAAAAAAAACTATGAATACAGTATACAGTAGGGGTGCACAACCTTCATGACCCTTACGGAGGTCATGTAAGAATTGTTGGGGGTTGTGAAATTCTTTAAGAAATTTTCTTAAATTTTGGATAATAAGAAGTATTTTTTTTGAAAGAATTTAATTTTTAAATTCGATAAAAATCACATGAAAATAGTTTTTATATATATCATGCTTTTTTTAAATAAGTATATGATTTGTTTCAAAAATTGTATTTAAAATTATATGTGTGCTTTAATACTAAAATATTATGAAAAAATAAATGTGTATCTTAATTAAAACTACTATCATTTTATTATGAATATTCTTACATAAATGTGGATATAATTTTAGGCATAGTAAAAATACACAATGGATCACATCATATTTTCATCTGAGAAAAGCTGCAAGTATAAAAAGATTGCATATCACTAGTACACAGATCTGGAAGTATTTTTAGTTAAACTATGCAGTTAATATAAATTAATTAGAATTCAAAGATAAACTCAGCTATTTAATTTCAGCACATACAATTCTGTTCTCTGAAAGATGTTTTCTCCTCTGATGCACTATACATTTTATTCTTACTTTCATTTTTACCAGCAATCATTTCATATTAGCCACACTACAATTTTTTCCAATATATGTGCTTTAATTTGTTGGAATGAGTTATTCCCAGTGTCTTTTTTATTATTATTTTCATACAAAAAAGGATAGAAAACTTGCAATGTAATTTCTTGATAAAAATGAAAGCTATTATTTTGAATACATGATTTAGTGTAATATTAAATAAACATTTAAAAATATGAATGATTTATTGATAGATGATGGAAATAGTCCAACATATTATCACATTTTATATATCATCATCATAAACCTTTAGGCAAATACTAAGTACTTATTATGGACACAATGCTATGTTGAAGTTTAGACATTATAAAAAATTATGTCTAAAATTAGCTAAATAGAAAATCATTTAACTTTCTTATGTAAATGTAAACCAGATGGATTATTCATAAGGGTTTGCAATTAAAATCTCCTATTTTCTCCAAGATAGGTGAGAAGATTATTCAGAGAGCAAATGAGGTCTTATTGAGAGAAAAAATAAACCATCATTTTCCAAGCATCAATTCTTGTGTTCCATTAGAAATGTGGAATATTTTCAAAAAAATAAACTTACAGATGAAGATACAAGAATTTGCCAAGCTGTGAATAGACCATATTGTAAATTACATGGAAGGATAAAAGAATGTCAGAAGAAGAAGTTTGTAAATCTATATGACAAAGTCAAATGTCATACTGCAATTAGTCTTATTAGCTTTGTCCATGAAAAATCTTAGTACTAAACATCTTTCTAATGCTGGATTGTTTGTTCTTGGAAAAGGTTTGAACTTCATTATTATACCATCTTGGATAAAATGGCAGCCACTAAAAAGTTATCCAAAAATTGCCTCTAGATGAAGCAAAACAATTATGTTGGAGAGTTAAAAGGACACTTAAAAGACAACATTAAGAGCAGAATCTCTCAAACAGGATACATCTATAATCATTTTTCCTACTGATAAAGTTAGCACTACAGTTGCAAAGGATAAAACTGATTACAATAACAAAATACAAAGACTTCTCACAGCAGGCCAATATAAAAAAATAGCAAAAAATTCAATTCCAAATACAGAGGTAAAACTACAAGCATTATTCTGGAAGCATCACAGGTATTTCACTGATTCAGAAAAAAATCAAATTAACATCATACTTAAGCAAGATTTCTCACCTATATGAACTACCTAAAATCCATGAAGACAAGGTTCCATTAAGATCTATTGTTAATTTTAGAAATTCATTATATAAAATTTGTCAAGATTTTTTCTTGAAGTTTTTAGTCCATTGACATACAGGATACAATCCTTCATCAGGGATTCTGAGCACTTTTTATTCCATTGACAGACACAGTCTTTCATCAGGGATTCTGAGCACTTTGTAGAATAAATCAGGGACATGAAAATGGGAAGAACTAGCATATTGGTAAACTTTGATATGGAAAGTCTATTTACAAATGTACCATGTAGTGAGGCATTGTCTATTGTAAGAAAAAAGGTTATATGATGATAATAATCTACAAACTAGAACAAATATACCTACTGATAGTATAATAGAATTATTAAAATATCAACATACCATCAGTATTATGCAGAATTTTTCCAAGTTCATGGTTTCATCTATCCCAATTATCTAACATCACACTCTCACAAACTTGTAAAGCCTTCTTATGCTGTAACTATCATTTATGCAAGTTTGAATCAGACAGAAAGGACAATATCAGCAAATATATTTCTAAACTGCATAACAATGATTATAAAGGCTATTTACTTCTACAAATTGTCAGAAACTTTTATCATAAATCATGACACCTCCTATCCCCCACTCACTCTAAACCCTATATGCCTATATACCTAATATAATCCACTACATTTCTAAAATTATTACTTCCACCCATCAAGTCATTCTATGTACTGCCCTTTCATTGAATTGACTTCTCAACAATGCAAAAAATACTTTATCAACTAACCTCCACTTTCAAGTTATTTATAAAATCAAATGTCAGGAACACCCTTCTCCCTCTGTTTACTATGGAGAATATCAGGCAAACTTATGTACATGTATAGCCCAACATACATGCCTATACACAAAGCTAGAATAAACATAGACACATATTCAATATTTTTCAAACATTTCTCTACAATTTGTCAAACCCTTTGTTTCTTCATTTGTTAACATTGCGTGACATATCTCAGGTGACAAAAACTCTATCAACAGAAAAGAATTATATATACTCCTCTTTAAAAAGATGAACTATTCTACAAAATTAATTTTCATATTTAAATTTCATGTAAATTAGCAATAACAGCATATATATATATATATATATATACACACACACACTACCACCCCCCAACTTATGTTACTTCTATGATTTGTAATAGTTGAAAGTCAGTCAAACATATACTTTTTAAAAATGTATTCTATGAAGACTTTTATCTATATGACCTTCACATTTACATTTAAGTCTGAGTTTAAACTTATAATTTTATAGTACATTATTATAATATGGATATCTATCTATAACATAAGATAATCTTTAAAACTCTCAAAGCAATACACTTTCTGCAAGAAAGGATTACATTTTTTGGATCCTGTGTATCCTTGAAAATATTCCCTAATTGCTATCAATTGTGCATTGATAAATCCATTCACAATCTGAAAGTATCATTATGCAACTTAAATTGCAACTATTTAACATATTCTGTGAGGATATAATAAAGAATTGAAAGGCAATCAGCAACATCTCCACCAATCGCAAATTAATTTTAAGATCCCCTCCCCAGACATTTTGAATAAATGCAGGCTTTTTCTTTACAATTTCCAGCTTAATTTACTAAAAAAAATTAATTTTCTAGACAATAAATTTTACAAGGCATAACACTGATGCCACCTGTCAGCTATAACTACATCAAGTACACAACACTTATGCCTGCAAAACAAATATCTAATATTCTGAATCTTGTCTTATGATTTGTTGGTGGTTCATGACAGCACCCAATTAGAGATTTAATAGCTGAAATTTAACAACAATGATAATCACCAACGTAAGTACATCATTAACCAAATTGCATAGATTGTCACTTCCAACCTTGCAACACTTAAAACAGGGAGTGGTTCAAAAGAATTGCTGTTTCCAAACAATATTTCCTTAACAATAATATTAAATATATTAAAGAGAAAAAAGGCCAGTGCTGGGTGCTTTTACTGAAACAAGACTTTATCACCAAAATAAATATGTAGACTCTAAAAATTAAATTTATACCTACAGCTGCCTAGAATATGAAGTGGCAAAAAGATAAATTTATTTATTAGATCCTTTACAAATATTGTAATGTCACATTCTCTAAACAAGAATACTTCAGTATCTTTCCATCAGCCAATATTCCCCCCTCCCAGACTATGTGCCAACTTAAAATTACATAAAGATGGCCATCCTTTGCACCTAATTATTAATTTTGGAAGCACATATTATTATAAAACAGCTAAAATGATAAACCAATGATTGCTTGACTCCTTTTGCTTTGGCAATATACTATAAGATCCTCATTTGAATGTGTAAAATAGATTTCACACATCTGAATCAACAAGACAGCATCGCTTCACTCAATAGATCAATGTCTCATGCCATTTCCATCCAATTACTCAAATAAACATTACAATGAGTGCTGTCCAACCAGCAGAAAATAGATTTTATTATACATTGTCTAACATAGATCTACAATAACATTGTTGTTACATTTAACAATATATATTACAAAATGGAAGATGGATGGCCATGGTACAGCCAATTAGCTGTATCATTTCTAGAATTTTTTTTAAATATTGCCGAAGAAAGAATCACCCCAATACATCATGCCTTATACCCATCACTATTATATATTCATTATGCAATGACATATTCATCTGTGCACTCAATACAGTAATTTATCAAATCCAGCACTCTAACTCATGAAAATGAAGATAGCCTCAGCAGTATTAAATACCTGGATATCTCTGCATACAACATGATTTTCCCACATTAAATTACAAAAAAGGTTATTAAACCAATACAGGTTCATGGTTTCATCCACCCTGATTCTCTAACACCATATTCTCACAAACATACTGAAGCGGAATCTGAGATTCAGATTGCGCTTCACAGCCCACTTCCAATCTTCCGCTACCAACCTAAATTCAAACTCTATTCTTGCATACATATTCCACTCACTAACACATTTGTTTGTATCCTTTTGTTTGAGTATTATTAACTAACATATTTATGAACGAAGATATTGGCATAAATATCTGAATTTAAACATGCAAAATAAAATTAATAAATGTAGCATCTGAAAATTCGTATACGCAATAGGGGATGGGGGATTAATTATCACGGACTTATAATATCAAAATATATTATAATTTCTGTATTTATTTATTTTATAAAAGTTATAGTAATTGTTTGTTAATTGCAGCTCAGATATCTATAGATATTGTAGAGACAAAAGTACTGAGCCAATATTTAGTGGAAAAGTTCGTGATATGTAATTTTATAAAATTGTGTTTTTAAATTATTTTTGCCATTAAACTCCACTTTTCTTTTAAATCCAATATGGAAGATGCGATTGTAATTAGTCAAAATTAATTAAAGGTGAGAAGCGTAATCTTGTATAATATTCTAACATAACTTTAATTAAAAGTTTCTCTAAAATCAAAAGTAGAAACTAAATTTAATTGATTTACTTTTGTTACAAACATTTCCTTTTATCAAAATTAATTAAAGTTTGAATACTTATCTAACAATGGCATCTTCCATCACAATAGGTAAAAGCTTGTATACGAATTCTTTTGGAAATTAGATTGCAACGACCAATTAGAAAGGGATTCCAAAAATACTGAGGCATGGAATTAATTACGAATTAATAGAGAGAGTAAATAGGACAGTCAAGGAGAGCAGTCACCAAGAAAATTTGCATTCGTTAATTTCAATGTGTACTGAGTAAATCTAAATCACCTTTCTCGCCATTTGAGATGGCCTTCCCTGCAATCTGTGCCCATGGATCCCGATACTCATAGACTATACTGATATGCCTGTTTGTTAAATCATAAAATTACTACCTGCCTGAATAACTATGTTTGATAAACTAGATCTAGTCTCTGTGGGAATTGAAATCATCAAAAGAACCGCCATGTTTTACAGAGGTAATCATTTCAAATGCTGCTAGACTCTTAAAGTTACCGTGAATAATTTTAACTTTCCCCTATCTATTTCTTTAAACATTTTATAAATCTTTCATTTGTAAAATTTAATATTAGTTATGAATTAATTTGTAAAGTTCTTACCTTTTTGTTAATTGTACCTGGTTTTCTCTCTATATAACTTAGCTGTAATCTCTCCTACATTAAACCTCTCCTGAATAATTATTAGTTCTTAATGTCACGTCTATGCGGCAATATTTTATTCTCATTATTATGTTTTATACCTTCAGATGCTAAATTATATGTCGATAATTTTCCCCCAGAATCGCAAATGCTTACGCTATCTCTTTTAATAAAAGAAAACCCTCCTTACTTTTCAGAGGGTAATTAACCTAGTAGTTTTAAAAATAAATTTGTTATTCTTAGTATAGTGGGTACCTGCCAGTCTGGGGAAATAAAATCAGAATTTGATAATTATTATACAGTGTTATTTTCTAAAACTAAGTAAAAATATATTTTCTTAGAAATGTGTTTATTTGGTTAATTAAATAATAGCGCTAACTTCTAAAATCTGCAAATAGATTTATATGAGTAAAATTAATCCTACTTTATTGAAATCAATAGCCACCACCGACTATATATATATTTAATAATATGAAAAGTATTTATTTATTCAAGCATTCAAAACCAAAGATTTATATTTATACGTTGTGGAAAGTTTACGTGTAGTTTAAAATAATACATAAGGGGGGGATCGTTTAGTTCTATGAGCTATATTATATTAGCATTAACTGTAATTCTTCCACATCCACGTAGTAATCAAATCATACCGGTACGAGGGGTTTTTTATTAATAAAGATAGGCGATAATTATTTATTCCTTAGCTAATATCTATATATTTATATTAATGCAAGCGTTACATGTATACCGGCCTTTCGTGATATATATATCTTTGTGCTTCGTTCATTTTTACTTCTAATACCAAGGACAAGGTTTGGCAAACCTCTTTGGATTTCTTCAGCGCGAGATATTGTTGCATAGGGTTCGCTCTGGCAAAAGTCCAGCCTATGGCAATTCAATAAAGCACCTTCTTAGTTGTTTATGACCCGACCCTTCCGATGTTTGCAGAGAGTCGCATTTCATTAACGGTGAATTGAAGCATTTTCTTAGATCTTAAAATAGATCGTTCCAGTGCCATCATACACGTACCGCTCTCCCATATTTCGTTTTTGTTAAAAGCCTATTAATTCTCATAAACCGTACTGTTATGATTATACTAAATGGATTACCATTTTTATATATATATTTCATTCGCACTTTCAGATACGACACTTCTGCCATTATTATTATTCCCCCAAATCAGCTTCCTACACACGTTCTTCTATAGCAAAATGCAAATATTAATTAAATAAAATTACCCTTATCATCCAACTGAATAAACTTACATATTGGTATGAATGCTGTTGTGCTTATTACTGGTGGATTCAAATAACTTCAGGTACCGTAGTCTAGCGCTATTATTAAAAATCTTATGTATCCCAGTCAATCGATAAATTATTGACATATAAATAGCCGCACTAGAATAAAGCCATGAATGATTTGTTATTGATGATTAAATATGTTCATTGTATAGTATTGTAAGGGAGGTTAATGTTGCCCAAGGGAGATAAACACCCATTTTATTGACATTGTAACACCCATAACGTGTGCAATCATATATACTCCAAGTTGATTTAATAAATTTTATATCTTTCTAAATATCTAAGTCATTGTTTCATTCATTGAATAGAAATAATTTTGATGTAATATAACAAGGTTTCACTTACTAGATGATTGAAAATCGCTAATTATAATATCCTAGACATGAACCAAGTTCAAATAAGAGTCTTTTTGTGTCACGACTTTGTGATGCCGGCGGGGTAGGAATAAATTAGATCAGTATCATTGGAATTGTTGCTCATAAGTGGGTAGATCTGGAAAATAGGCAAATAGGGCAGAGTTCATGAATGTTCCTGACTTATGTATCTTGCACAGGATTGGATTCGAGGTACTTTTGCCTAGATGCTAGATCTTGTTATATGAACAGACGAAACCGACCGGTACAATACTTTCCTAATATTATAACCTTCATTTATGCAAGTTTGAATCAGACAGGAAGGACACTATCAACAAATATATTTCTGAACTGTGTAATGTTAATTATAAAGACTACCTATTTCTACAAACTGTCAGAAATGTTTATCATAAAACATAACATCTCCTACCCCCCACTGACCCTAAACCTTATATGTCCCTCCCTATATACCTATATGATTCACCACATTACTAATATTATTATTCCCACTGATCAAGATGCTCTATGTACTGCACATCCATTGCATTGGCTTCTCAACAATGCAAAAAATACCTTTCTAACTGATATCCACTCTCAAGTCATTTATAAGATAAAATATCAGGATTACATTTGCCCATTTATTTACTATAGGGAAACACAGCCGAACCTATCTACATGTAGAATCTAGCATACATACCTATGTAATAAAGCTATAACAAATGCAGATACACATTCAATATTTTTTGAACATTTTTCTACAACTGGTTATCTCCTTGTTACTTTATCTGTCAACACCATGTGTACTGAATTTAGTGACATTAAATGAAAAATTAAAGAGCTCATGGCATAGCTCAGGTGACAAAAACTCTACCAATAGAAAAAAATCATGTGCACTCCTTTCTTAGAGATGGCTATTCTACCAAATTAATTTTCATATTTAAATTTCATGTAAATTAGCAATAATTATGATATATATATATATATATATATATATATACCCACTCCCAACTTATGCTATGACTTGTAATAATCAAAAGCCCTTTAAGCACATACTGTTTAAAAATGTATTTTATGAAAGTTTTTCTCTATACGGTCTTGCTTTATTTACTATTAAAATAAAAATTGTTATTTTTTCTGGGCTTCTAAATCACTTTCATAATAGTTGAAAATGTTACAATATTACATATCATTTGACATTTTTGTGAATTTTCACCTTGTTAGTGCTTATATTTTGTCTATTTTTATAAAGCTATGAGAAATTTTATTTATGATCAATAATAGTGAATCAATAATTCATAGTGATTGAAGCAGATTATGTGACTTCAGAGGTGTTATCTGGGATTGTATTGTATATATGCAAATGTAAATAAAGTTTATTACATAATTCATACTATATATATATATATATAGTTAGTATATGGATAAAATATCCCATTATTATGCTATTCTAGAAAATCTACATATGCCAATCATACATTTAAACATATATTAAAAGTCAATTATGCTAATGAAAAATTATTACCCTGGGATATAACAAAAGGTCATGCATTATTTTTTTAAAAATCTATTGATAATCTCATGTTTTTTGGACTGTGTACATTATATATATATATATGCATGCACACTTCATATTAAAAACGACTGTTCAATGGTAATTCACTATAATGCTTTTAAATTATATACTTTTGTATCCTCTTTTTGTAATAGTTAGTTTACAATAATCCCAAATATGCTAAATCCTGAAAAAAAAAACAGGTAAAAGGACAAGAATTATAATTTATTAAAATAAATTTGCCTTTTTCACTCCGACTTATTAAGCAGGGAAGCAAGATGAGAAAAAATATCCAAATTGTGGCTCATAAACAATTATAGAAAAATAATAGTATTACATTGAATTTTAGGTATTCAGTTTTATTTTTTGTAATTTTATACCCTGCTTCACACATGCATGTTCACTATGTAAAAGAAGCTGATAACACACTGAAGGTTGCATGATCACTTTTACAAACATACTTCTAGTTTAAGTCATTTTATATGAAAAAAATAAAACATATTCTATGCGTGATGTTATCATGGAAACTGTTTTATTATTTTAAATTATAAATTATTTTAATGTTAGATAAAAAATGTATGCAAAAAAAAATCCTCAGCAAAATTTGAAAAATGTTCTTTCCACAATGACAGATAAACCTAAAATTTTATTAGTAAATAAAATGTACCCCTCCCCCAATGAACAACAATGGCAATGAAAATGCCATTATTAATGAAGCTACAACTTAAAAACCATGAAAGCATATAATGACAGCTTATGGCAAAAAAGTGACTATTAGACAATAGAAGAACATTTGTTACTATTTCCCATTTCAGAGGAAGAAAGAAGTTTTAATGGAAAATATATTATAAAATTACATGCATATTTATGTTTTATTCACATGAGATTGTTAAAAAAGTAATTCTACATAAAAATAAAAGCTGTGGGATCTCTAATAAGTAATTACAGACTAAATTAAAATTATAGCATTAATAATACAGATGTAAATATATAATTATAATAAAAATAATAAATTTAATGGTAATAAACTATTATAAACAGTCTTTAAATCTGCAGAAATACTTTCTATTAATTTCTTAAACCTGCCTTCTGCAGACTTAAAGATGGTTTATAATAATTTATTACTGTTAAACTTATTATTTTTATTATAATTACAATATTGTTTTAATTAATAGACATTTTATTTATATTAGATGTAAATATATTTCTGGAGAAGAGAAAAAAAACATATTCTGGAAAAATTCTTAATTAACTATTAGATGAATGTCAGATAAAATTTTAGTTTGCAAAAGATTTTATATTGTTTATTCTGATTTCTTTATTTAATATTTTTGAAATAAAAAAAACAACAAAAAATTTCAAACTTATTAAAAGGGTTTAACAATTGAAAACACTTAAGCCCAAGATTTCCTATCTGATAATCAAAATTATCTGGAACACAGAAAGTGCTGTATAAATTGGAAAGATTTTTAAAGAAGGTTTCTTCTAGGCAAGATGATTAATTGATATCACTTAGAAAAAAGCAGTCAATCCAAACAAAATTTAAAAATGGTTTTACATCTTAAAGATAATTCTTGACTGCATATTATTTTGTGATAAAAATAATTTTGCATTAAAAGTTCATTTATCCTAAATATGGATTTTATTGAATTTGTTTATCACTATAATCTGAATATTGCTCACCATATTGAAAAAATAAAATCCCAAGAAACAATTGGTGATATTTTATCCTGGAAAGTTCAAAATAAAATTAAGAAATTATTGGACAAATAAAAGATGCAAAATATTTGTCAAATTTTATTTATCTACCAGATGTGTTATAAAAAGGACAAATAAATAAATATACAAGAATTAAAAATAATAAATATATAATAGAAGAAAGGTATTTTGTTTTTATTAACATTAGTTATAAAAAATAACTGGTGCTATATTACCAAAAGAAATTTTAGAAAAAATTGCATTAGATGGCTTAGATATTACAAATTGTGGAGATCAAGGATATCATTGATGGTGATGATTATATGGCAAGTAAATATTAGAGAGTTCAGGTATATATAAATAGGTTGAACTAAATTGTTAGTAATGCTCCATGTGTAAAACACACATTGAATTTTATACAAATTCATAACTTCAGAAGTCTGCTCAACTATGATATTTTTACCCCTAAAAATTAAAATATTTAAAATTATTATTCAGACACCACGTCTAATTGGGATAAGTTACTACATGTTTTAAAAATTATTTTAAAAGAATGTTGCACATTACTGAGAAGGCCATATAAAAATAGAATTATAAGAAGCCAAATGAACAAATTGAAAATGTATACCAAGAATTGGAAAAAAATGTCATAAGATGCCAATTTAAATTTTGACACAATTTCTGGAGTGAAGAATTTAATTAAAACAGATATATATATATATATATATATATATTAAGCCCATTTATATATATATATATATATATATATATATATATATATATGGGCTTAAAATGGATTAACATGAAAATTTAATGAGTCTTCAATTTTTAGATCTCAAGATAATTAAAAATATAGATAAACTGGATTACTATATGACTATTAAACCAATAGCAAAAAGAGGATATATTCCATATAAATCAAAAGTACCAATGTCAGATAAAATGGCAGGTTTAAAGTCCTTCTTATTTAGAAATGATAAGTTTTGTAAATATTCATCAAATAAAAACAAAAATATTAAAATTTATTATAATGAATTATTAAATGTTGGATATAATTATGATTATGTTTATTATATTAGTAAAAATTTTAATTCTAATAAAAAAATAATATTAATAATAATGTTAGTTAATGTTAATTCTTTTGATAAAAAATTGGATATCAGTACTATATATTTTGAATCAACAGGCAAGTTTCATTAAGAAAATTTATAAAGGTATATGTGACATTGCAACCTACACTGAATAAATTAATAAATAACTCAAAAGATAAGACCTTATTGACAAATAAAAATTGTATCATTTACAAATGGACATGTAGGTGTGGCAGTAGATATATAAGTCAGTCAAAATGCACATTGGAAAAGAGAACAAAAGAGCACTTGTTATTATTAAAAAGGGTTCAAAATACAAAACAAAATTATAAAAATAATGATAATTTATCAGCTACTGTTTTTTATGACCATAATAAATCATGTATACATGGATTTGATTTTAATTATAGTAATGTAAAAAATATTGGAAACTGAAACAAATAATAATAACAGAAAAATTAAGGAAGCTATGTTAATATATAAATAGAAGCAAAATTTAATCAATAGGTAAGCAGCAAATGTTAAGATCACAGAATTATGGGAAAGTTGATATCATGGATTTATGGAAAAGTTGATTTTTCAAAGTGATAGTTGACAAAAACTACAAGGATGGTTGAAAACTTTTAAGTACTGTATTTTCTAATATTTATTTATAAATTTATGTATATTATTTTGAAGAAATACAGACATAGATTTGTAATATATATATAGTTTATTTGCTTATTAGATATCTGTTTCAATATTCTTTCTATCAACGATTAAGTGAATATTTTATTTCAAAATAAAAATGTGTCTCTTGATGGGGCATCGAAAAAAAAAGTTTAATATTATCAATCCAGGTTTTGAGAAATGAGAGATTTCAAGGTTCATTTGATGACACAAAATATTTGTAAAACTATTGAGTTCAATACAAATTTTATTATAAAAAAAACCCCAAAAATAATAATAAAAAAAGAATGATGAAACATTTATAATAGAATGTAATATTGTGTTTTGCTTACAAATAGAAATTTTTAAATGGCAAGCAAAAACTTTGAGGAAATCACTATAGCAACTTCAATTATTACAAACGATTCATAATGATCAAAAAATGCATTATTTTAATACAGTGTATATGTAATGCTAGTCTCATTTGAATGTAGTTTCAGGATGTTAAAATTTATTAAACATATCTAAGATCATCCATGGGTCAAGACATATTAACAAATTTAGGTATATCAATTGAAAAAAAAAACAGCTGAATCAATGAATTATAATAAACTTACATGAGATTTTGCAGCAAGAAAAGTAAGAAAAGTAAATTTTAAATAAATATTTTGTTTACAAATATACAAAATATTAACTATGCAAATATTTTAAAAATATTTACCTATATTAATGAAAATGCTGAAAAATACATGGCTACTTTATAAAATACTGCCTACATATTTTAATAAAATTTTTGATTTCCTTGCATTATTCCTAAAAAATCTCTCCAGACTTTGAGTATACAGAGTTGAAATTACGTTACATCAGGTGCAAATTATCCAATATAAAAGTCTTCATAATATAATATTTTTCACAGTTTAATTAATTGATTACCAAGGCTCCATATTGATTGTTTTCATGGGTGTTTCAGTTTAAATAATATAAATAAGTATTCATATGGTTTATTGTTTGGATCATATTAAACACAAATATTCATTAAAGTGATTATTGATATTTTTTAACTTTTTCCAACTGAGAATTGATCCAAAAATCTTTAGCTATTGAGTTATTCAGTCACTACCCTAAAACACATAGATAAAAATAACCATTCAATAATTTGCTGAAGGATAATGTAACATTTGAATACCAAGGTGAGAGGATGAGCACGTAATATTATTTGTATGATTGGATTAGGAACTTGTTTTTTTCTTCCTTTCCTCAAATTCACATTAATCCAAAAGTGTTTAGATCTTTAGTTCACCACATTTGTCGGTGTAATAAAGAGCAAAGAGAAAATTAAAATACTAAAAAGAGTTAAAATGAAGTGGAAATTTTTTTATTTCTGCCATTGAGAAATATAAAAAAACAAAAAGAACATTTTAAAATCTTATTATTTTGATATTTTTAATGATTTCTAATTATTGAAAGACAGTTTTAAAATAGAATTTTTAGTAACAGATTCTGATTAAAACATGTATACCCATAATAATTAACTGCAACAAATTATCAAAAAAAAAAAAAAGCCTAATCGACTTATTTATTAAAAAAAAAATTTCTTTTCTTAATACAAAAAAAAAAATAAAAATAAAAAATGCCAGGTTATGCAGTAATTTTTATTCCCAAAATTTAATTTTGATACTATCCAGATAATTATGAGCATATATAAAAACTTACTAATATTTTATAACAGTTTTTTTTTTTTTTAAATCACTTTATTTAAAATTGCTCTCAATAAGATTAATTAGACAAAAGCGCAAACTTGTGAACTTCTGCAATAGAGATTGTAGTAATTTTATTTTAATTTTAAAATATTTCTTAATCTTATTGCAGTAATAAAGGTAATTTTAAATGCTTTCAATAAACCGTAGCTTTATTGAACTTTTAATGACATTCTTTTTGCTGAAGGGGGAAAAAATATTAAAGTTGTATTTAGAGTAAACAAGTCTCATTTCCTATTTTGTTAAACCTTTATTGATATTCATTTGAAAATTGCGTTAATTATGTTTTTTCATATTAATTATAGATTAATGCAATATTCTTGCTTTTAAAAATTATTATTTATAATTTTTTATATATTTAAAAAGAAGCAATATTTACATATATAATCATCACTGCTGTCCAACAAAAACTTCACATATTGTCTCTTAGCTTCTTTCCATTCCTCTTTATCTTATTTTATTCTTCGAGCGATCACAGTTATGCCTTTCTCAAAGTCATCTATCAATTTCTTTTTTATCCTTTACTTTACATTTATTAACCTATTGCTTTAGGTGGTTTCGTGAAATGGAAGTAGGACTGATTAGAGAGATGACGGTTTTTAGTTCAATGATACACTTGTCACTTTGAAAGTTGAATATATACGATCTTCCAATACATTATCATTTTTTTCTCATAAGCCTAACGATTTTTTTTTTACATCTTATTTTAATTGAATAAAGTCACATAAATAATTATCCATTCATGTAAATAAAAAATGCATGACAATTTATTTTAATAGAATATTCATTTAAATTGTTTTAAAACTGATATTCAATAAGTAAAAAAGTCTAGTCAGAGAAAATTAATTTAATCATGTAAATGTGGTATATATTTCTAAATAAAACTAAATAAATAATTGTATTAGAATATAATTATCAAAAACATAAATCTAAATTATATATGTGTATGTGAGAAATATAACACTAGATACAAGTAAAATTTAAATATTTAGAATGGTTAATAATAAAATAAACAAATTTGATTCCTATAATTATTTAATAATGAACATATCAATATAATGTGATATGTTTTTGATAAAATTGTTGTAATTAAAGTTTACATTTAATAAAGATGTGAAAGTTTTTTGGTAAAATTTGAAGTCAATGAATTATGATAATAGTAATTATTTATTATAAATATGTCCAGGGCAATATACCCAAGGTTAGATAACGGCTAAATATTTTTTTTGTTTAAAAAGAAGTATCAGAAATTGAAAAATAAATTCATCTGAAGTACAGTTTTCAGGATAATGAAGTACCACTAAAACCTATGATAAAGGCGACACTTCTTTGAGTAACCACTCAATAATAAAGGGGGATATAAACCTTTATATATTGAAGAGTAGGGCAGTCAATGAACGTGCTCACTTATCACTTACTATAAAATAAAAATAAAATATTTGATAGTTATAGATCAGAAGAAAGTACTCATTAGTTCATGTTAGGTATTTATTTTAAATGTTTATAGTTTGAATTAGATTCATGCCCATTATTATTCAGCATACGCAATGCTTAATAGTAGTATAGTATTCTTCAATTATAATGTTATATGATAATTGAATTTTATTTATATACCATTCTAGTATTTATTATGCAGATTAGAAAATGAAATAAGAGTAAACAATTTTTATCATAGAATGTTAAATTGTCTAACAACAATTTCTGATAAGCAGGTACACACCTGCAATAGCACACAAGCATGATATAATTCTATAAAGCAAAGTAAAAACAAATTACTAATTTATTTCATTTCCGGGTGACATAGTAAAAGCCTATTTTAATTTGACAGATCATTTGTACAAATTGATCTTAATCAGATAAACTAGTTTTAGAAATTCTTTGATTATATACCTACCTTTATATATAAATAAAAGTGATTCGATAAACTTTGAGAGGAGAAATATTTGTTTCGTGATAAACATTATGGTTATGATTATCTTTTATTATTTTGTGTTTAATACATTTTATTTCTTGTTTAAATTACTTACATCAGTGTCTTCCTTTGTCAATAGATAAAAGTCTTCGCTTGGAAATCTAACTTTCTTCTATTATAACGCACTACCAATCATTACAAAATGATGCAATTAAGTGGGGGATCGAAAACGACACTGACAGGATTATATTCAAACAAAATCAAAAATATAAAATTATACTTTTAAGTGCACATGCGTATAAAAATAGCATTACTATTATTTTCAATTTATAACATTTCAGTGATGATAATTAGCTTAATTATTTTTATAATACTTACTGTGGATGTTTGTCAAACATAATAGGTAAATATTCATCTACAGGAACCATTTTGGATAAGGGCTCTGCAGCTAAAAGTTTTTTTGCACCTTCAAGAGTAATCATATAACAAAGAGTCCAGTATGAATAATCCACCCAAACAAGTCTTGTGGTTCCTGCAACAAATGGCTCATCATCTTCTTTTAGTCTCTTACGACCTAAATAACTTTAAAGAAAAAATATAAAAAAGAAATGTTAACTTTGACATATAAAAATTATTTACGCATAAAAAATAAATATATAAATAACATTCTGTCTATTTAGAAAATTTTAATATAGTCAATGGTAATAGTTTATGAGTGCTTTTTCTTATACTATTAGTTATCTTATATTTTTAGAAATAAAATTTAATAAAAAATGTGTAAAATACAACTTGTGACCACTACAGAAACATATTGTGACTTAATTAGCATAATAAGGTGAACCAAAACATTTAAATCCCTTCCCCCTATAAAAACATTTAACTACTATAAACAAACTTCCAATTAGTCAATAATATTGTGTAGAAAAAAAAAACATGACAAGAAAACAATTGACAATGTCATATGATTTTCTCATAGTGATTTTTCATATGTTTCCATGAACATTTCTCTTTATTCTATTCTAAAGCCATCAGCTTGAGTAGAACTATAATATTATCAACCCCAGAACAGTTTTTGATTATGCTTTTTTACAGATGATTAGGGCTCAAAATTAAAACTAGTGTACTCATACAGTTAATGGTCACATTTCACTATCTCACATTCATTGCTTATTAATCAAGTGTAAAGTAGATGGCTTTGGAGAAAAATCAAAAGAATGTTCTTGGGAGCAAGAATAGTACTAAATTACTTAAATAAAGACAATTAAATATAGTAAACTAATAAACCATCTAAACTGATAGTAAGAAATTAATATTATCTATTAAAAAGTCTTATAAACAATAATCTGCAAGACAACCTATATATCTTATTAACATAGTGTTGTTGTTATTTATGTTTTAAAACAAGGTTAATGAAAGAGTTTTTACATATATCTAGCTATAGGCACATAAATTACAATAGATGCTTGTATATTTCAATGTCCAGATATAAAGAACAGTGTAAGAAAACGGACTGGTTAGTGAACAATAAAATATATACTTAGAAAATATTGTTACAAATAATATATATTATGATTATTTTACTAACACAAAGAGATGATATAGTTATATTATTTAAAGCTTGAATAAACAATATAAAAATATATACAATTTAAAAAAAGACATAAACATTAGAAAAATAAAAGAAATATTTAAAATTATATATCACTATGAAAGTCAAAATTTAATTACATCCAGCAATTTTATAAGAACAAATAATTAATTGTAATTTATGATTCTTGAGGCTAACAGATACACACAAATTGTTCTACAAAATTACATTATTTCTTAATGCAATACAGAGAGCATACCAATAGCTCAAACAAGCTCTTAATTAATAAGTGCGGTATGAGAAAATAATTAAAATCTCTATCCAGAACACTCATCTCCACACCAACTGGTTTCGAGCTTATGGCTCACATCAGTGGGAACCTAGAATATTCAGACACTAGATCTAAAATATAAATTCAAAACCCAGCACTTATTTCATACGTATATTTAAGTAGAAACTTTGAAATTTTCAGTCGTGAAAATGTCTTTAAATCCAGCTATCTAACTTAAATAACTATATGGGACTGAACCAAATTAAGATCTACCATATTTTAATAGCCTCAGCATAGCCAAAGCCTTAAAGGTAAAATTATAATAATTAAAAAAGCAAGTAATATATAATGTGACATTATTTTTATAAGCTTGTAGTTACAAAAATGCAATACAGAGAGTGTACCAATAGCTCAAACAAGCTCTTAATTAATAAGTGTGGTATGAGAAAATATTTAAAATCTCTATTCAAAACACTCTCATCTCCAGACCAATGTGAGCCATAAGCTCGAAAACAGTTGGTCTGCAGATGAGAGTGTTCTGGATAGAGATTTTAAATATTTTCTCGTAACACACTTATTAATTAAGAGCTTGTTTGAGCTATTGGTACACTCTCTGTATTGCATTTTTGTAACTACAAGCTTACAAAAGTAATGTCACATTATATATGACTTGCTTTTTTAATTATTATCTCTTAATATAAGTTGTAAAATGGATATTTAAGCGAATTATCCATTTTAAAACAAAGATAAACTAAAAATAACATTATTTCAAAATATGCAAAACCAAATTTATTAATATAATAGTATTTCTTATCTCTTATTTCAAATGAAGAAATTTTTAAAAAAAAATACTTATATGAGAGTAATAAATAAACTTATAAGTCAACTTAATGTGAATGTGATAATCCCTAATATTTGAAAACTACTTATTAATTTTACTTTTAAAAAATGAAAAATATCAGGAGGATTTCCAAAGATCATTATATTTGATACTGATTTTTATCTTTAGCAGAGTAACATAATTGCTTAGAGAAGCATTTTAAATTGAGCATTCATGAAAGAAAAGGTTACCAGTTCAATTCCCATGTTAGACTAGTACTTAAAAAGGTTAATATAAGTGAAAAAAACAACAACACCCAAAATTGTATTCTATATTAATCAGTGTGTTATTATTAATAATTACATATATTTAGGAAATACAAATAAAGTTTGAATTTTTCTAAAAACGTTAGCACAACTAGTAGATGAAAATAATGCAAAATATAACATACACGTATATAAAATTGAATACACCACTTTACAGTTAAATCACTAGCTAAAATGATTTCCTTGTCAAGGCAGATTTCTCAAATGCGAATTATTACAATACAAAACAAATAGATATACTAATCTATCTTCACTTAATTCCAATTCATATTCCAATTACTTTTAATATTAAAAGAACTATTAAGTAAGGTAATAGCTTAAAATGTATATCTTTTTTTTTTTTTATTAAAAGAAATTATTTAATTCTTCTCTTCTTTTCATTGTATAATTCTGAAGCTATTAATTTACTTAAAAATTATTTTGATATTAAAAATAAATGCAATATGAGTTAGAGTTAAAAGAATGTAGAAAATTATACATTTATCTATTGTGTTACTTGGTACTTGCAAAATATGCCTAGGCAAAGAAGCCATTGGTAGTAAATTTATTATTTAATTTTGGCAAGTAATTTAATTATGAATCAGTGTCATTAGTTTATTATATTGGTTATTTTAGTTTTTGGCATTTGATATTTAAAACACCCACATAAATATTAATAATGTTAAAGCAATCAATCACCTTGGTCATGACGTATCAATAATCAATGCAACAATCTCTAATAAATCAGTCTATTTCATTATGATTAATCACCAATCAGGACAAAGATGTTTATTACATTAAAAGTGCTCTAATTAATTAAAGAAAAAGTAGTTTTCCTGAAATGTTCATTCTGCAGAGTCACTAGTCAATATTTTATATAGTGTAGCAATTACTCCACGAATATGATTGGAGCCCAGTTTGTTTACATATATTTGTATAATAATTATAGATTTAATATTTGTATTTAATAAATATAAATGTTCATATACAATGTAATCATCTCTGCTTTATATAAAGTATGATCATGTGGTTTAACAGCTTTTATACTACTATAATAAAATGTATACACATAATTTAGTTATATGAGATTGCTCCATTACATTTACTGTATAAAACATATGTATATAACTATAGCACAATTAACTGATAAGACAGCAGTTTGCATTAGTAAAAAATATGTCTTAGAAGAATTTAGTTTGTTCTTTTTTGAATGTAATTGCAGTTAGCAATGTGATATTTAGCTACTTACAAGATTTGTTTGAGATTTAATGCTACTGAGAGCAATGAGTTTCATGATTTATCTTTAATTTATACACCAATATAATTTATTTTCATACACACAAACTATATACAATAAATAAAAATTAAAAGCATTCAGAATAAATACTAATAAAATGTCAATCAAGTAATATAAATTAAATTTTAATAATATTATAGCTAATTCTTATCATCTTAAGTATCAACTCAAATTTAAGTTTCTCAGAAAATATTTTCAAAATCACTTTTTACAATTCATGTTAGTAAACAAAATATAACCGATTATGATCAATACTAAGAATCAATAATGTAATATAACTTCATATTGTTCAATTGATTATTCATAATACTTACTTCAGACAATAGCAATACAAAAGCTAGCTTTAGCTTGATTATTATTACATATGTAGTCAGTGCTATATAAATAATAGATTTTAGCATTATTGTAATTTATATTATTTCTTGTGGAAGATTCTGATTTTTTAAACTATATATATATATAAATGAAATGTTTTCATTTTTATTACATCAATTTTAAACAGTATATGAAAATTTAAGATAATTCTTAGTAATAATTTGTATAATTACACATTCTCAAATAATGAAGCCTATCAATAATATATAAGAATATATATACTTGTGGGAGCATATTAATAATTTTAATGTTTCTAATAGCCTAATGACATTTTGTTTTAATTTAAATGTAAGTGATATATCAAAGATCAATCAATCATTGATAAAAATTAAAGATCAATCAAACAACAATATAATTTTTTTTTTTACTTAGTCAAGCATCATACTTTATTACCTTTTATTAGAATATAAAAGTCTTTAAGAATTACTTAAATAATATAAATATTAATATCATTTATGTTATATTACTTTTTACAACCCCTTATTGATGGTTTCAATTTCTTCAGCAATCTTCTTCAGAACTATAACAAACACAATATAAATATATGAATACAAATATACATGAATATATAATTTTACATCTGTAAAATTATATGTTCATGTATATTTGTCTTCATATATTTGTATTGTGCTTAATATAGTTCTGAAGAACATAGAATATATGTATAAGATGTAAAATTATATGTTCATGTATATTTGTATTCATGTATTTTTATTGTGTTTGTTACAGTTCTGAAGAAGATTGGTGGTGATTGAAACAGTTAATAGTGACTGTAAAAAGCATCTTAAAAAATAATAAAGAGCATAAATAATATTAATATTACATGGATTTGGCAATGCAATAAGAAAGATAAAGTTATAATACTATATAAAAAATAATATAAATATTACTTAATATTTTTATTTTTAATTTTATTTTCTGTACTTGTCACAGAATCTCATACGAATCTATCAAAAATTTATTGTTTGAGAATAACATTCTTGCAGATTGATACCTATAAAAGATTCTGGAAGTTTTATCAAAAATTTTGACTTTATTACAATTAGCTGGTGAAGTTAGCATTTGCCTCGATCATACCCCCAATCCTCTAGAAGCACGTTCAGTATACTAGAGTTTTTAATTTTTACTGATGATCTGCAAAAATCTCATCAGAATTTGAATTTTATTTTATACTATCTTCTAGTGAGTGTATAAAGAACAAATTATCAATTAATACACACATATGCTTGTATTAATTTATTTGTGTACCCACCCACACGAAATTAAAAAAAATGTAATTGATTAATATTGATAATATATTTATAAACAGCATAAAATTCTTTCTGGTAACATTTATAGATTACATTTACTGAGAAATTTAAAACTAAAAAATATTTTATTTTATTATTCTCCTATACGTATTCACATAAACAGCATTTTGATAGCAAGGTTAGTTGCCAAGACATCTTTAGTTATTCTATTTTTATTTTATAAACATATTTCAAGCGTGACTTTTTTTTTTGAAATATTAGAATTTTCTATTCATTAAAAAAAAAAAAGAAGAAAAAATACAAACACACTACTTTCTCGTTAACTATTTGAAATAATTTTAAAAAAGTTTTCTAGTTTGCAAAAAAAAAAATATCTTAAAATGTACATAAAGATAATTGAAAAAAAAAAGTTTTATATTGATTTTAAAATTGTTACTCACTCACACACGTGTATACATACTCACTTTTTTAATCATTCATCCACCGTTTATCAAGGTATTTAATATCTACTGTTATTTCTTTTTTTTTTCTCATGTGTCATAGCATCAGCCGGGAAGCGAACCCGCTAACCCGGGACAACTGCTTGTAAAGCAGCCGTCGCTGTTATTTCTTTTAGTGACAGATCCATTCTGATTTCATTTTATACGTTTAATTCTGTCAAGAAGTTTCTAACTCATGCATTTTACATTCAATCATTCTTAATAATCTTTATATATCCGTATCCATATTTATCTGTGAGGTCTGCAATCACACGTCTTTTGTTTTAATATGAAATTATTTTTTCTAAAAATTCTCAACTACGCTTAATTCAATGATTAATTTCATTTATATATTTCCATCTATATTGGTAATTTGATCAGATGTCTTCATTAAGTTTTAAAATCATATTTGTGGAAATTACTATACTACATGTAAATCCAAGATTGTATAAGTAACCTCCATTTTTTTTTTTTTTTTTGGTTTTTTATTTTAATCAATAAAACTGTTATAAAAGTTCTAAAAAAAATCAAAGCTGTTACATTTGGGTAAATATTTTTTCCGAATTTAATAATATCCAGAGTTTATGTTATACTGTTCCAAAGCCTTACTTACAACTGAAATATTTATAAATGTCCTTTTATAATCAACATATTTAAGCAGAAAAATAATTCACATGTGTTGGTTCTTTTAATAACTTCTCTTAATATCTTTATATGAAATACTGTGTTATAATCACTTTAAAATCAGTTTGTTACTTTAATTGATTGAGTGTTAAATGTTCTATAGATAATTGATAATGATTTTAGTAAAATATATTACATAAAAGTAACAAAAAATAATAGGTCTGTAATTTATAATATCTTTTTCATTTGTCTTAAATGTTTATGTATGAAAAAAAAAGTCATATATTTTTTATATCTCCCCTTTCACTGAGAATATGTGACATTTCAATTGATGCTATGATTGTATGGAATATAGTTTTTTGTTATCTTATATTTTTTAATATTCTAGATTCTTTGTATAATCTTTCTATAACTATCATCCATGTTTTAATAAATGCGTTATCTTTTCTTTTCATGTTTGAATTAACTTTTCTGTCAATTTAGAAATATCCATTACATATTTGGAACTTATATTCTCTTTTAAATGAATTATTTCTTCAATATTTTACAGAATTCTACATATTCAATTCTTCTAAATGAATTACTTTAGATTATTATTTTACATTCTTTTTTCTTTCTGCTTATCCGCTTACATTCTATTATTTCAAAAAAAGTTTACTATATAATTGTTTTATTTTCTAGTACTAGTGGCTTATATGACATAGACAGATTAAAATCATTTGAATTCTGAAAGGGTAATATTGTCATTGAAATTGGAATGTGGAAAGATTAAATGTGGTAATAAAAAATGAATCACTTACATATTGATAATGACTTAAAAGTTAACAAAGTAAGGGAAATTGGAACCTTTTAGATTACTAGAGCATATTATCTAGTAATAAGGTTATAAAAACAAAAAGTAAATCCATCAAAACTACAACCACAACAACACATTACTGGATATAAAACCCAATATGGCTTAGTGCATTAGTGGGCTAATGAACTAAAGGTTCATGGATAATAATTTGCTACAAATTCAAATATTATACAGAATCTTGAGTGCAAAACTATTTGATTACTTTTTACTATCAGGTATATACTTGTGAATAATTGAATTACATCAACTAATAATCATGCCCATAGAGTAATATAAGTCTATACTTCAAATATTTTCATAAGTAAAGAAGTTATGATTGGGTAAAATATAAATTAATAAATAAGATAGTTTGGATGGATGATAGAAAGCCAACATTAAAAAAAAAGAAAAAAAGAAATACCATTGTACAACAATAACTTGGATGCAAAAAATAAAATAAAGAAGAAGAATGATTAATAAGTTTGGGGGAATTCAGATGGATATATAAATTAACTATGGTCCAATTAGGCTATATATATATATATTATATATATATATATATATATATATATATATATATATATATATATATATATATATATATAAAGAGCTTGCAAATAAGCTCTTAACAAGCTTTGCAGAATATCCCTAACCCCAGACCGGTTTCTGCTACTGGCTTCCTCAGTGAGATGCTAGGATATTCAAGTATTAGATTAAAAATACCAAGACAAACTTAGCACTTTATCTAATTGATAACTATTAAATAGTAAACCTGAAATTTTCAGATATCCATATGTCTTCCAATCCAGATATCTAACTTAAATAGCCATATGGGACTGAACCAAGTTAAGATATATTATATATTAATAGCATTAATAATATAAAATTGCCAAAACCTTAATAGCAAAAAAAAAAAAATAAAAAAAAAATCAAGTGAGCTGTCACATGACCTAATTTAAAGAAGTTTGTATTACAAATGTTATATTAAGAGCTCACAAATAAGCTCTTAACAAGCTTTGCAGAATAACACTAACCCCAGACCAGTTTTGGCTATTAGCTTCCTCAGTGAGGTGTTAGAATATTCAAACATTAGATTAAAAATACCAAAACAAGTCCAGCACTTTATCTAATAGATATCTATTAAGCAATTTTATTTTTTGCTATTAAGACTTTGGGAATTTTATATTGCTAAAGCTATTAATATATGGTGTACCTGAACTTGGTTCAGTCCATTGGCTATTTATGTTAGATAGCTAAATGGGAAGACATATGGATGTCTGAAAATTTCAGATTTTCTACATAATAGTTCTCCATTAGATAAAGTGCTGGGTTTGTCCTGGTATTTTTAATCTAATGCTTGAATATCCTAGCACCTCACTGAGGAAGCCATTAGCAGAAACCAGTTTGAGGTTAGGGATATTCTACAAAGCTTGTTAAGAGCTTATTTGCAAGCTCTTTATATAACATTTGTAATACAAGCTTGTTTAAATTAGATCATATGACATCTGACTTGATTTTTTTAAAAAAAATATATATATAAAATTTGATTGGGAACTAAAAAACTTGCAAGTTCATCTAGTCCAGATTCAAACTCTAGATCAGTGTTTCCCAAAGTGATTCCTATGAACCCCAGGTCCTTGTGACCACTGAGGGTATCCATGGGAAATAAAAATAAATTTGGGGTCTGTGGACAACTTCAGGGGTGTGAGAAAGGTTTAATATAAAGTAAAAAATGTGACTGTTTTTCATTATTATGAAAGTTAAGATAAATAGCAATAAATACATTGGTAGCCATTTTTACATCCTGAGTAAAATATAAGTATAAATAAGTACATAAGATACAAGTAATGACAAGCATTGGATAGTGGGAGATTAGCCAACCATGGACATCTATCTATATATCTATGCAAGTTCAAATAGGAACAGAATCTCACCACTTCATGCAATAACTTATCATGGCATAAAAAACAGCCACTAATCAACAATTTAATTCTGTTTTATGCATTATGTAAAGCACATGCAACAAATTTTCATAGTTTTGACCAAAAAGCACTATCATTTTTGTATTGGTATGAAGATGGTGTATGTTACCAATACAATTGATATCTTCATGTATATTAAATTTATTTAAGCAAAATTATACTTAGGTTATAATACATTATAATATTTATCAATATTACATTTTGTTATTTATTAATTTGTTTGATAATAATTAAATTATTTATTTTTTCTTGAAGTACTCATACAATTTGTGAAACTTATTTGAAATTTTATCCTTATATTTTAAATAATTAATTTATGTGAGTGTTATGTTGTGGCATTTCATTTTCAAAATAAAACAAAATATTAATAAATAATAATCAGCCATTAAGCTAATGCACATGTGCTTTGTGGAATTTAACTATAAATGAATACTCTCACTTTCCAATCACAAGATAAAGTCTTTGTGAAAAGATAGAATGAATCCATCTATCCTTTCAACCCAAAAGTTTAAGTATGGGCAAATATTAAGTATTTGAAAATAAGAGTGGGAAGATATTAAACAATCACTTTAAATTATCTTTACTATGCCTGAATGAATGATGCTTGCAAAATTTACTAGATTTACGATATGTCATTCTTAGTTGAAATTAAGCATATGTAAATAAGATATTACTTTATATAGCATGATGTTTTTAAACTGTAATAATAATCAACCTAATAATGCACATGTGCTTTGTGGATTTTAACTATAAATGAATACTCTCACTTTCCAATCACAAGATAAAGTCTTTGTGAAAAGATAAAATGAATCCATCTATCCATTTAACCCAAACATTTAAGTACGGGCAAATATTAAGCATTTGGAAATGAGAGTGTGAAGATATTAAACAATCACTTTAAATTATCTTTAATATGCCTGAATGAATGACACTTGTAAAAAGTAAAAATCAATTAGATTAACAAAATATAAAAAAATAATTAAAAAAAAACAGATTCAAGTTAAGATCAAAATGAAAAATAATGATAAGAAATTAAACCAATGGGAGAAAAACACAACAGTTTATAGTTATTCAGTCAGTTCTTCAATCTGTAGATTAATATGGTCTTGAGTCTGTAAGTCAGTCCAGACTGCATTTTTCTCCAGAGATTCACAGAAATCTAGAGACAAATAGAACCATTCATTAGTGCTGCAGAAAATATTATTGCAGAAGCCACCAATCTAGCAACATGTGGGGCTAGACCATTTAGGAGTGTTTAACTGGGATTCAGGCCCCAAAGTCCTCCCAAAATTGCCTGTCCTGCCTGAACTCTCACTGGAAACTGATGCCAAAATGGTGAAATAGATACTGCTGCAAACTCCCCCACCCCTTTGTCAAGACAAAAAATGGAAATCAAGCCTTGAAACCATTGATGGAGACCAAAAAGCCAACTAGGTGGAAACTGACAATCATAAAAATCTAGGTAAAGATATTTTGATACCTGTCTATAGACACTTTACATTTATTTTAAATGAATTTTAATTAACAAAGGACTATTATAAAATTTAGCCTGAAACTAATCATTTATATTTCTTTACATAAAATATATTGTTATATTACATTAGATAGATGGGTGCTTGAATAAATATTAATGTTTGCTTAAATATTATTTGATCTATTATATATCTCTCTCTCTCTTGTCGCGGCATCATCATTAATTTTGTTATAAATGTTATATGTCTTAAGTTAAGTGTGCTGGACTAGGTAGTCTGGAATATGTCAAGTGCTGTATAGTGTACCTATTGTCCAAAGCATGCCAATTACATAACATATGGTTGGCTGTTGCCTGAGTTTGATTCTCAAAACAAACAAAATGCTTTGGATGGAAGGGGTTTGATTCCTGCAGTCAAAGTAGGCCATAGTCAGAATCATGTTATGCTTTGTATAGCTTGATTTGGCCATGAGTATCATTGATGGCTATGCTATCAATGATATTCTCCCCTCTACTTGAAGGGCCAGTCCATTCCCACAGTATTAAAGATATATAATAACAATTACTGAGAAGTTATATACTAATATTTAGCTTTTAAATGTGGTTAATATGATAATTTTGGGGAACCTGGTTCAATTAATATGACTGTCAGTAAATGTTCTTTGTCTGTGTTTTCATATATATATATATAGAATGTTCTTTGTCTGTGTTTTCATATATATATATAAAGCAGAATATATATAGTATGCAGTACTGAAGTCTTAAAATTAGGCTCATTTGTCATATAAATTATCAGTGTACATATTTTAGTTATGAGATAGACAAGATAAATGGTGGAGGGCTTCAAACCAGTTCAGTTTCTCTATAATTTTTAAATTTTATCACTAATGTTTACTTTTCACATATTGGGTTATGAAATCATGGAGAAGTTATCCTACTTTATATCTTTAGGAGTTCAAATTCAACCAATATGAAGATTAACAGTAACTGTTTTTCCTTCAAAGTTGACTTTCTACACACTCTCTATATTGTCTCTAATGATTATAAGTTAATATGAATGCTCTGTTTATAGAAAATGCCAAGGATTTTTTTAAAAGAAGGATTAATAGCAAGTGTATTCCTTTTTGATTAATAAAAACAAGATAATAACCAAATTATCATTGTTATGTTTTTCCATTTACATTTATTAAAACCAAAAAGATGAATTATAGAATTAACTTTATGATTAATGTATCCTTGTTTTAGATAAAAAAAATCATTTTTGTGTTATATTAATAATTTCGATTTTTGTCAACATCAGAAAACTCAAAATATTTGCTTTAATAGTAAACTTTTTTATATTTGATTTTAAATAAGTTACAGTATTTTAAAAATGATAAAAATGTTATTACTTGACCTTTAAGCAAATTGATATTTTCTTTCTTTTTTTTTTGGTAGAAATTTTTTCCAATGTTCAACATTTAACTTTAATATAAATTTTTAATCTATATTAGAATTCAATAAATTAGGTTTGATTTATTAGAAATATAATTGTACAAACAAAACACATTGTAAAAAATCATATTGAAAATAATGAATATTATAAAAATAATAATAAACTGAGAAAATAATGAGAACAAAGAATTTTTTCCTCAGGAAAGGAATTAAGTTAACAATTCCAAAAAAATAAAATCATTACTGACTAAAATGTATTTTTAAAATAGAAATGAATAAATGTGAAGTCACCCAAAAATATGAATTATTTTTAAAATTTTAAAATCATGTTCAACATTTTTTAATCATCTCAAAAGCTTCTAGCACCATGTTAGTAAATGCATTACTCATCTATTTCAAAAGATGTTACAATGATACTGATCATAAAATCCCTATCTAGTGCATACTCATCCAATATCCCCAGACTAGTTTTTGGCTTGTGGCCTTTGTCAGTGAGAAGCCTTGAATCTGAGAGCACTGCATCTAGATCTTAGGATCGAATGCAACTCTCTAGCAGCCATATTTAACTCTACTTAACTACAAAACTATGAGTCTTAAATTGAAAACACCTTAATATTATCAATCCAAGCTCATCAGCTTATATAGTCATAGAGATCTGAACTCAGTTCAGTACCTATACATTTTGGTGTCTTTGTTTCTTTAATAACCATAGCCACCACTATCCTATTAGGCAGGATTGGTTTTAAACCAATAAACATCACATGCTCACCATTTCTTATGCTTGCTGATAAAAAACAGGCAAACCTCACTATATGTATTGCCACACACTGCAAGCTAGAGTAATCAAGGGATGCCAGAAGGCTTGTGCATAAAATCCCCATTCAGTTCCAACTCATCCAATATCTCCAGACTAGATTCTGGTTTGTGGCCTTCATCAGTGAGTAGCCTTGGATCTGAGAGCAATGCACCTAGATCATAGGATCTAATGCAACCCTCCAGCAGCCACCTTTTATCTCTACTTAACTACAAAACTATTAGTCTTAAATTGAAAATGCCTTAATATTTTTAATCCAAGCTCATCAGCTTATATAGTCATATAGCTGCAGGGGGTTGCATTAGATCCTAAGATCTAGGTGCAGTGCTCTCAGATCCAAGGCTCTTCAATGATGAAGGCCACAAGGCCAGAAACTAGTCTGGGGATATTAGAGTAGGCACTAGATGGGGATTTTATGAACAAGCCTTTTAGCATCCATTGATTACTCTGGATTGCACTGAGTGGCAATACACATAGAGAGTTTTGCCTGTTTTAATAACAGATAAGAGCAAGCATAAGCAATAGTGACCATGTGATGTTTATTGGTTAAAAATAAAACATACAAATAAAATCAAAGTGCATATATGTATTCTTTTGGTTTTAAATATACTCTCTCTATATAAAAGTATAAGTGAAATGAAAATAAAAAAAAGTGATGCAATTCACTAAAAATTCTAGTTGTAAATCTATTAATGTAAACCAATATTAAAAATCTTGCAGAAATGGAGCTTCTGCAGTAAAGAATATAGTATTCTGAAAAAGTATTAATAATTATTCAATTAACAGTAAATTTGCTTTGGCTCAAAAAAAAAAAACAACAAGAAAGAAAAGTTGCATTTTAAGCAGTAGTTCATGCAGACTTGTTTAATGTGGAAAAATAGAACTTAATTTGTAAGCAATTTTATGATTTTTGTTAAATATAAATGTAATTTATAGAGTTTCTTAAAAAATTTCTTTAAATTAAATGTTCTAGAGTTTTTATGTAGACATTGAAAGTGATGATTGAAAATTGGGAAAAGCTTAAAATATTTAAATTTTTTAGCATTTTTTTTGTCTTTTGAAAAAAATAATTTGAGAGCATTGATAATATGTCTTTGTTATTGCATTTTTTCTATCCTTTTTTCCATTGGTAATAAATAATATGTATTCAGAAATAGAAATTAGAAATATATATCTATCCTAATAAGTTTTACAAAAAAATCCTAAGTATTGATATTAAATCAGGGAAATGTTAAATCCTACATATATGTGTTTGGGTATCACTTTTTTCAAATTGTTGGAATTTCAAAAACACTTTATATATATTGTATAAAAAGAAATATTAGAAATAAATATTTTTCCACAAGCTCCATTGATTAGTGTGTGAGTGAACAGAATGAGTCCTAGGGGGTTGAATGCCAAAGGTAATAGGAGGGCCGTGCTCCTCTAGTAAATTATTATGTAATTATTGTATAAAAATATTCATTAATGTTTGATAAACTAAGGAAAAAATGAACTTGTTTGTTATTCCCGAAGTCTTCTTAAAGTAATCTCAAACTTACCTTGAAATGGAAAAACAATGAACTGGGACCATCGCACACATGAATGCTGGACTAAATTACTCTGAGATTACTTTCTATTGAAAAGTATTGGTCTCTTCATGTTAATTTCGTTTTCTAATGAAAAATGAGTGCAGAAGAGTGATTTAAAGAAGGATTATCAGGATCATCTCCAAAATAAATACTCTCATAATCACCGAAGCTCAAAGTCAATAAGTTAAGATTTATTTAAAAATAATCATATATGAAAATTTTGTCTGTATTCATTTCTAGTTTTTCTTGTAAGCTTTAAATATAGATGTGCACACACACAAGATTGTGTGCCAAGAGACCAACCCATTTCAATATATATTGTCTTTTATATAGTCTACATTATCATATCAATTACTAATTTAATTGTACATTTTATTCCTGACAATATTATAGGTGAAATTTTTTGACCATTTTGACCATCATTGTAATCAATCAATAAATTTTTATTCAGATGATACAATAACATTTTAAAATATTAATAATAATATATAAAAATATCAATATTTGGTAAGTTCTCTGTCTGAAGGCAGTTAAACAAAATATTATGACTAAATTATCCACTTGTTCCTAGTAACTCATCACTGCTTATCACTCTCATAACACAACTTATTTTAGCATCTTAATTTTGAACTACATCATAAACTTTTGAAAGTCCCATAATGTAAATGATGTAATTAAAGTATTTTCTAAAACATAAATTTAAAATAATCTTCAAAAGAAATATAAAACTTTAATCCATATAAAATTATAAATTATCACATTTACATGAATTACAAAAAAAAAAACCTTTATCTGCACATGTAATTAATTTTTCAATAATTCATCTTAGATCTGTATTATTATTTCTGTTTAATTTCTATTTTTTTTTTCACCAATTCTCTAGAGAAACATTATATAATTTCTAATCACCTTTTCTCAGATTTAGACACCCCCCCCCCTCGATCTTCAACAGTAGCATCTATTATTAATTCTTTCAATTACCACAAAGGTGATTTAATTAACGTGCACATCAATAAATTTTATTATAAAAAAAAGTTTAGGATCAGAATAAAGTAATAAATATATATTAAAACTCTTGAAGTTGTTAATTCATTATAAAATTTTGTATTAATTTTATATTGGTAATTAATTTAAATAATGTAAAAGTTCACATATACATATATATTCTTTTGGTTATTAACATAATAGTTTATACTATTTAAAAGTTTTACATATATTTCTAAATTTTTAAATTTTTTATCAGCACATTCATCATCTTAAACTCCATTATATCACAACAATCCATTAGCCTAAAAATTCAGACCATCCTCTTTTCTTATACATGGAAAACTAAAAGCATTAAATATTTGGATCTCCATTCCTGTATTAACAATTCAATATTTTCGATATCATATATATGTATATGCATGAAAAAGACCTTGTCTATATACCAGTCACTTTATATTTATGATTTGGATTTAAATTTAGGTTGCATAAAACTTTTCAGTTTTCAACAGGTTTAGATTTATCTTTCACATAATTGGTCCATAACTAACATATCCAATCTTTCAATATTTACTGACAAATGTGCATCTATGTATTGTTTCTCTAAGAAGATAGAATGGAAAGGAAGCAGTTTTAAAAAAAAATTTGCCCTAAAATAGATTGTTTAATTGATGATATACATTATTATATCTTATGTATGCTAAAATACTTTTAGGTAGATAATTATTATTATAGCATTACTGTTTCCTATTGGATCTCTTACTACAATGTTACTTATTCAGAGACCAGAACATGATCCAAAAATGGCAGGTATCTATATAAAATCCTAAGGATATGATAACAAGATGATCTGATAGCTGTATTCACAACTTCACATCTCAAGAATATATGATTTTTTTTGTAGAGTATAAATGCATTTTTATTTTTGCAAAATAATGTAAAAATTTGAGTATTGAATAAAACAACAATTTAAAAATATTTTGGTAAGAAATATTAAAAATTTCTGAATATATTATAAAAATTACTATCATCAAATAAAATTAATAAAACTGAAAACATAATAAATATTTTTTTAACTTACGATCTTTTCAAAATTGGATATATTTCTATTCTATAAGAAATTAGAATCTGATAAAAAAAATTATACGCAACTGTATTACAAATATTAATACTTATGCAAATATTAATATTTAATATATAAATCAGAGTAAGATTTAATGTTAAAATAGTTGTTATGCATAAGAATACTTTTATATAAATATAATCTGAAGCATTTAAAGTTTATTCATCTGGGTTTATCTTTCATATCTATATGAAAAACTCTAAGTTTGAGAATGTTAAAAATAAATTATATTAAATGCATAAAAAATAGTATTAAACGACCACAGATGATATATCATCATATGGTCACAACCCTCTATTGATTAATTACTCCATTTTGTCTTTAGATAAATAAAATAATAACGTTTACATGCAATAGATTCAAAATATAGATATATTAAACAACCTCCATACTTCCCCATTCTTTTTAAATTCATATAAATAAAAACCCAATAAAAGATAAATAACCCCCAAGATGCATTTTGTGCCGAAGCAGCACTCATCAATTGGCCCAGGTCACTATCTTCCATATACATCTCTATTATATAAAGAATATTTATTTATAGTAAATTATTACATTTTTATTTATCATTGTCAAACTCATTCCACTCACAACTTTGAAACCATCTACCTCAAAAATGATTAGTAATAATCATTATTATATTTATCTGAAGTGGATGGTGTCAAAGTTGTGAGTGAAGTGAGTTTGACAATAGTAAATAAAAATGTAAGAATTCAAAATATACTTCTTTTCAAATTTTTTTTTTAAAAAATTATGTTCGAATTTTGCTAAGTTATTTTAATCTTCAAATAAAAAATATTTACAAAGTCATAATGTTTAATAAAAATAATAATAATAATATATATATGCCAATGGTTTCAAAGTATTTTTATGCATACAGCAATGACAAATGTGTACATAATTTAGTGCAGCAGTAAATTAAATGTTTCAAAAGCTAAAATTTCCTGCTCAATGTTTAGCTGAAGAAAATAATTTTAAAATTTCTCAGTTTTGTCAAATGAATGGAATTGTTGAGTTTCAAGCTACTACTTGAATGTCACATGACTCCCAATCACTAACTATACAATTATTTTACTTATTACTTTAAGTGGCATATAAAAAAGTTAGTGTGACTATTTACAAATATACTAATAAGAGTTTCTAATAATAAATATCACTTTTTAACATTCTTTGTTATTTTTTTAAATTGTTAATTTTGTATTGTATTTTTAAAATGGCTTATATATTGTGCCTATATCAATATATATATATATATATATATATATATATATATATATATATATATATATATATATATATATATATATATATATAATTGTAACCAACCAGGCAGCATTCACAACCAACCAAGAGGAGCAGGTCACACACATAGGTAGGTCAGTACTATAATAGCTATGGGTTTTTTTCCACAAAGTGGTGAGTCCTCTTATAGACAACATGAGCTAACATAAAGATATCTGGTTCTTATTCCAACTTATATTTTATCTCATGTTCACACTTTATCTAAATTTAGGTTCTTCTTAAAAAAACTTTAAATTTTATCTCAGGTTAATAAATGTACTGGGCACAAAAAGTAATAATAGTAATAAAAACTTAGAAATTTTTAAAATATAATAATTATTTATGTTACACAATGCATACACTATTTTCTTCTTCTTATTTCATCATTAGATATTTTATGTCTTATATAAACAGAAATGCAAATGGGCATTAATAAAGTATTTAAATGTTTTAAATAAAACATTGCTAGCAGATAAAACATTTGCAAAATATCTTAAAGTTCTTCAAATACAAATACTTCATTTATACACTTATAATTATATCTAATTTTAATATCTTCTGACATGAACTTAAAAAAGTACTAAATAAAATAATGTAGCAAATAAGAAAGATATATTTTATGCTACCAATTACATTATAAAAATGAATAATGAAAATAAAGACAGAGAAACACAGTATTTGTTTTATTATAATGCAGGTGAAATAAATAATAAACCAAATAAATAAATTTTATGTGACTATAGAATAATAAATAATAGAGCTTTATTAAATTAGATTTTCTGGATAATGAATGTAATAATGCCAACAAAACAGAAACATATTTAATAAATAGCAAAATATTTATTTATATGATAAGTTACGTTTAATTTAACACATAGACTAATAGAGATATTTTTACACTGTACGATAGATATTTCTTTCTGAAGCACTCCTACTATTACCCCAAAGTTATCACATTCTATCTAATAATACTTCTTTCAATATTAGGTACACAGAGCAAAATAACATGGATATATGCCTATACATAGGCACCTAATATGCTATTAAACTCTTTATAAAGCAAAACATCTGAAAATCATTGTGTAAATACACTTATTATGAACTTTATAAAGATAGCAAAATATTATCAAGATAATTATACTAATTCAATACTGCTAATACCTATGAGGGATGAGTAAATAAATGTGCTCAATACTGACTACATTTTAAATTTAAATTTCAATAGAGTTAATAATATAAATATAAATATGGACATGCCTTACAGAAGGGATGGGCAAATAATGGCCTGAAGGCCACCCATGGCCTGCTAAGAGTTTTTATGCAGCCCTCCAAGACAATCAGAAAAATCTGGCTTGAGATTTCCTTCCCATGCACGACCAAAGATTTGTCTCTTATTTTCTACTAGGATGGCTATGTCAATACACGTGCACAGTGTAGATATGATGTGCAATGCTTTTCCAGTTGATCTGGTTAATTTGCATTTAGAAAATATATTCATTTCCAACTTTAGTGAAACCATGAATCCTCTGAAAAAATGTAAAATCAGTGATGAATGTCATGTGTTTAATGAAGAATGGACAAACAAATATTTCTTTGGTAATATAGGGAAGAAAGCAGTGTGTTTATTGCATCATGAAAAAAGGTGTGGCCCTCCGCTAACCTTCACTTCCACAAAGTGGCCCTTGATGCGGCCCTCTGCCAATCTCTGCAGCCCCCAAGCTAAAACAATTGCCCACCCCTGCCTTAAAGTATTTTAAAATACCAAAAATACACATGAACATTAAGTTAGAGACAAAATGGAAGATAGAAAATGTGAATAGGCACTCAGTAACTTGACTTGGCAGTGCTGAAAATGAAAAAGCTACACTCTCACATGGAAGGCTGAACAATATAATTTCATGAAATAGGCATTCAATAAGTATGTGTAGGAAATACCAGAAAATAATCAAGTCCTGCTCTCAGCTAAATTGATAGCTGACTTCAAGTAATGTATCAATTAATAATCATACAAGGCAGGAGCTTAATAATAATAATAATAATAATAATAATAATAATAATAATAATAATAATAATAATAATAATAATAATAATAATAATAATAATAATAATAATAATAATAATAATAATAATAATAATAATAATAATAATAATAATAATAATAATAATAATAATAATAATAATAATAATAATAATAATAATAATAATAATAATAATAATAATAATAATAATAATAATAATAATAATAATAATAATAATAATAATAATAATAATAATAATAATAATAATAATAATAATAATAATAATAATAATAATAATAATAATAATAATAATAATAATAATAATAATAATAATAATAATAATAATAATAATAATAATAATAATAATAATAATAATAATAATAATAATAATAATAATAATAATAATAATAATAATAATAATAATAATAATAATAATAATAATAATAATAATAATAATAATAATAATAATAATAATAATAATAGAATCCCATGGCAAATCTCTGCTGAGGTAAGAAGCAATCGTTAAGTTCTCCGATGTAAGTATTTATTTTTTACTTTTGTTCCAACTTGTTATGCGAAAAACAAACATAATACAGGAAAAATCGAATTATATAATAGATTAATAGTGTTTTTTGAAAAATATCGGTGTGTTTTAATATCTTTTTTTAAAAAAATACTGACTTGAGTCAGAATAAATCATGGCTACTGCCCAGTCAAGCGTGAGCGAATTAAGCACCAATACAAAATTAACAACATCGTTAGTTTCAACATCGCCTATTTCGTATGCAAAAGTACTTAAAAGTAATAGCAATACTACAGCACCAACTCAAATACCGCGCTTCCGTAGAACAAACACAAATGATATTAAAAATCTTGATCTAAACACTCGAGAGGAAAATCAACCCCCAGCCGCAATCTGGACAAAAGAAACGCTTGAAAATGTGACAGACCGTTTCAGTAATACGGTGCCTCGGACGTTATTTGAAACATTTCGCAGGTTTTTTCACCAACTTCGTTAGTACTCGCAGTAACCGATAATCAATGCTCATTATATCGTTTCCCAAAAGCTTTATTATATGAAGCAATCACGCAAAATGCACTATGGGAAACAATCTCTTGTATCGCCGACCATCCAAATTCTCGATATATAACCATTGATTTTTATACTCAGCAGCAAAAAGAACGGTTTCAATCCACTATTTTAGCACTTGATAATTACGCACTCGTAATTATAGATGCTCTTCCGATCTCGGAAAAATATAATTACTGGAGTGCTTAAAAATACTTATCTTAAATACAACGTACAAGATTTTCAAAAAATGATAAACCCGTTTGGAAAAGTAATTGCCCTACAGCCTATATATTTAAAAGACACACCTATACCGATATGTAGTAATCGTTTTGAATTTAAAATAAAACTACATAAAAACGTAGACGCCTCAACGATTCCAACACAGATTACAGATCAAGAAGCGACACTCTCTCTTCACATAAGAGGTCTAAAGCCACTTTGTTTTGGCTGTGGACAGAGAGGACACCTAGCAACTCAGTGCGATAACACAAAAAGCAATCACTGTGAACAAACTAAAATCCTCTCCCCAGAACAACCCAGTGATGAAAATAAAATTTATAATAACACTACATCCATTGGCAACCCAATAATAGAAACCGGAAAAAAACAGGTTCAAACACCCACAAACAAAAATAATAATGGATCAGAATTGCCTATCCCAAAGACCAACCAAAAAAATAATAACACAAAAACTAACACAGAAATCCAAGATTCAAACGAAAATAATTCTCAAGAAACCACAACACAAAATACAGCAATTACATCACAGGATCAGCATCTCAATAAAACAAAATGTGTACCAAGTAAAAATCAACAAACAGAAAGTAAACACACACAGTTATATAATGAAAATATAAATCCAGATAATATAAAGATACCAATAATAAAAAAAACTACAATTATAAACAAAACTGCATCAAACATAATGGATGCAATAGAAGCCCCTCTTCCACCTATTCAAGAGAATACACCAGAGGGAAAAAGGAAGCCAGGCAGACCAAGTAAAAATCATGAATCCAAAAAGGCAAAAAAAACAGACCAAAAGCACAACTCATCAGACATATACAATTTAGAAAATGATGAAATAGAAATGGATGTAAGCCAACAACAAATGGACACCTGTTCGGTTTCATCACAAATTGCCTGTATAGAGTCTGAAGCAATATTAAATGAAAGAAAAACTGATAATAAACCCAACAATGTCTTAAATATGTATCAGCATCCATCTACTGCAATATAAACAAAAATTTAGTATTAAAAATAAAAAAAAAATCAATACCCTGTTAAAAAATTATTTAAAACATGAAGATAAAAATTGGATCTCTCAACATTAGAGGCTTAAATGCCACCAAAAAACTTTTTGATCTCAAAAAATGGTTACATACAACACAACCACACATACTTGGGCTTTTGGAAACAAAAATATACAGCAGCTCTCAAATTGATCCATCAAAATATTTAGTCAGCCAAGGTTTTTGTGCCTGCTCAAGGCAATCATCATCACCATCAGGTGGCACAGGCATAATTATTTCCCACAACTGCCCTTTTGATTCTTTTAAAATTATATATATTGACTCTAATCTTATCATATTAACACTCCATCATAAAAATATCACACTTAACCTAGTATTTGTATATATACCACCAGGCCCCATCATCATCTCCAGAATAATAGCAACAATAAATTCAATGCTTACAGCAACACCAAATCCCATAATACTCCTGGGAGATTTCAACATGACCTACCAAACTTTTGTCACCAAATGGATCCATCAAATAACAATCCCACTTATGAGTGCTGAGGGTTTTCTCCCATCAAACTCAATATCTTTTAATAACAATAGATATAAGTCACTTATTGATTTGTGTTTCTACTCACCAATGTTACATCATTATTTTAATCTTGAACTCTGTCCATCTATAATCTCAGATCATGCTGCTCAGTTCATCACCCTCGACCTAACAAAAATACAGAATACAACAATAGCCCTCCAAAAGACTATGCGAATACTTCTTCCAGCACAAACAACTGAATTCCTATATTCAGAAACATATATAATGCTCCAAAAACTTCAAAACATGTCACTCGATCCAGTACAAAAGTATATAGCATTCACCAATATACTTTCTTTCAACATCAATCATATTACCTGCAACTCAACACCCCCCACCAGATTATTAGCATTGGCAGATGAACTACATAAAAGAATAACCATTTCCAGACCAACTACAGATAATCAAACACAAATTAAAAAACTTACAGAAATGTACAACAATACATGCAATACACTAAAGCAATATGTAGCAATAAAAAAGAAAAAAATATGCCTTACACAACAACATACTTGGACCAGAGCATACATACGGTGGGCATTGGGATACCCATCCACAGTCAGAGTGCCTATGGCACTTGAAATAGATGGTTCTATAACAGCTGGACATAACATGATAAACCCAATATATCAACACTTTAAAAAAAAACTGCAAAAACAGAGTGTGTACATACCAAATGAAGACATATTTGGAGACCCTGAAACAGACACACCAATAACAACAACTGACATTGTATTTCAACTTGCAACAATAACAAACACATGTCACCCAGGACCACAAGGAATTCCCAAATTTGTGTTCAAACATCTTAGTCACTTCACAGCAAAATACCTGTGCGATCTAGCCAATTACATATCCCAAAAAATTTACAACATACAAAGTCTATACCCAATTGCAATGGTTCCATTTAACAAAAAACCAACAGCAATATCATCTTTATCTAATCTACGACCAATTTCAATGGGACCTTTAGGAATAAAAATTCTTGAAAGAGTGATAAAGGAAAAAATAGAACAACACATACTCCCTGTGTTATCATCAGCACAATATGCCAAAAAAGGATCATCCATTGGCCAGGGTGCCTTAATGTACAAAACAATTATTGAAGTAGTAAAAAAAAGAAAGAAATATGCACCAATTATAGTTCAACTAGACATTGAGGCAGCTTTTGACTCAGTGCCTATAGCCAAATTATTAGACGTGCTGAAAAAAACAACAACACCTCCATCCCTACTATATATAATAGCAAATCTGCTACTCAGCCGTGAAATTCACATCACATTGAATGGAAAAAAATCACCAGCCTTCAGACCGAGTCAATCCATCCCACAAGGATCCCCCCTAAGTGCCTTGCTCTTTACAATATATATAAATCCTCTATTAATAGAGATACAGAAAAAAATAAAAGGCATTCAAATTCCAAACACTGCTTTAAATATATCATGCATAGCCTATATGGACGATGTAACCGTTTTCCTCCCCTCTAAAAAGAACCTCCCCATATTACAAGAGATAATCAAGAATTATACCTCAAATTTTAATTTAAAAATTAACACAAATAAAACTGCTGCATGGTCAATATACACAGGCAAGCACTGTACAGAGATGTTTAATGGTAAACCATCTGCTTTCCTTGGTTTCCCATTCTACCTTGGAACCAATGGAATGAGGCAAAAAATTCAAAATAAATTAAAAATAGATGCTGAAAAAATCACAGCCTCACTTGAAAAGTCATACCTGTCAATATATGCAAAGGTAGCACTATTTAATCAACTTATAACTACAAAAATTACATACTATACACCTATAATCAAATTTGCAAAAACATTCATATCTAAAATCTCATCAATCTGTAACAAACTAATATGGAAGAGAAAGACAGTGGCAATCTCTTTAAAAAATCTGAGCAGACCACCACATAGCAATGGACTTGGACTCCATACAATCAATGTTTTTTACACACAGAAATCAGTAAATCTAATAACAGCAACCATAAAAAGATTTCCAGACCTGGAGTGTGTAATCAGTATAATACCCACAGACAGACCACCCCCTTCATATGGATATCTATCCACACTGATTGAAGAACTCAAGCCAATATACAACAAAATATCACTCAATAATGACAACAAGTATACATACTGGGACATTTACAATATACTACATCCCAACCAGACACCCAATCTACATCCATCAGTTCTTGGAATAGACAACAGGCAACTACTGCAACAATTCAGAAAATGGTCATTAGAACCAAAATTATTCGATTTTCTACTTAAGCTTAATCTCAATGCTCTACCCACAACCCATTTCCTTAGATTTCGTAGATTCTATACCAATATAGACCCCATGTGCGGACTATGTCATAGAGAAGAAGAGACACAAGATCATTTTCTTCATTCCTGCAGTGCCCTAGAAACAATACGTCGCACAATGTTTACCACATACAGAAAGGCTATCATTTCAATAGATGAAATAATAAATACATTTAAAAAAGGCAATAACCCTGCTATTCGTGCAGCAACATACAGCCTTTATGCCTACTGGTGCACCAGATGCACTTTTGCACTTGCCAATAACCCTCGACGCCACCCAGCAACATATTCAATAAAACTAGAACTGTTAAGAAAAAGAGACAGCATCCTAGCTCAACCAGATATATTTGCAGCCACATGGTCACACTTGAAACAGAGATCCAGTCTATGAAATATAAAGACCAATAAGATAGATGATGACATTTTCAACATCAGCATTTTTTCCAACTTTAAAAAAAAAAAATGCAAGCATAAACTGAACTAAATAGAAGACCAAATTTAAAAACAAGAAGAAAAAAAAAGGATGCAGAAAAGATAAAGACTTATATACTGAAAGTTGTAATTTGTTTTTCATTTGTAAAAAATCAATATATGACTCTGTAACTTTTTAGACTCAATAAAGTTTTGCTTTGAAACACACGTCTAATAATAATAATAATAATAATAATAATAATAATAATAATAATAATAATAATAATAATAATAATAATAATAATAATAATAATAATAATAACAACAACAACAACAACAACAACAACAACAACAACAATAATAATAATAATAATAATAATAATAATAATAATAATAATAATAATAATAATAATAATAATAATAATAATAATAATAATAATAATAATAATAATAATAATAATAATAATAATAATAATAATAATAATAATAATAATAATAATAATAATAATAATAATAATAATAATAATTTAATTTAATTTTAATTTAATTTATTAAACATATAATCTCCTTGTGATAAATAAATCACGCATGGAGCTTAACAAAAATACATGTGCAATAAAATAAAAAACATTAATATACAATAAAATAATTAAATAGAAATAAAAAGTTTTTGATTATCATCAATTACAATCCAGTTCATAATTAATTTTCTCAAAGTTTTCCTTGATAAGTCATTAACATTAAATCCAATGTTTCTTATAAAAATATTATAAAATCTTGGACCAAGTTAACATTTCTGATATCTGCAATGAGTTTTAAAGTACACTGGTTCAAATAATAAATCAAAATCACTTGATCTAGTCACCATTATTGATGAAGAATTATATTTATTCATTTTTTTGTATTTAATATAATAACACAAAATATTCACTAAAAATAATTGATGAATAGTTAAAACTCCAGCACACTTAAATAATTCAAGTCTTGGCAAATCCAAAGGTTTAAACAAAATAATTCTTAACGTAAAATTTTGTAGTGTTTGCAATGACTTCAAAATATATGCTGCAGTGCCACCCCATAATGTTATACCATAAGAAAGTCTGCTTAAGAAAATTTGTTTATATATACTTAATAGGACAGACTTATTCAAACAATCTCTTAATCTATAAAAAAGAAAATTAAGTTTTCTTAATTTTACTTGAAGCCAAAGAATATGTTTATCCCAATGTAAATACTCATCCAAAACCATGCCAAGGTAAGAAATTGTTGAAGTCCTGGTAATTTTCTGACAAGACGTTTTATTAACATAAGGCAATTGAATTAACAAGTCTTTTGCTGGAATATTTTTAAGAGAATACATTATGTAATTACATTTATTAATATTTAGCAGTAATCTATTACTGTTCATCCATTGTGTAATTTTAAATAAATCTTCATTCACAAGTTTCTCAAGTAAACTATATGAAACTGCTGAAGTAACCAAAGCAGTATCATCTGCAAAACAAAAAATGTTAGAATGAAGAGAAAGATCAAGCAGATCATTAATATAAACAGTAAATAACAATGGTCCCAGGACTGAACCTTGAGGAACTCCATATCTAATTATTTCAGAATCACTCAATAATAATAATAATAATAATAATAATAATAATAATAATAATAATAATAATAATAATAATAATAATAATAATAATAATAATAATAACCAAAATCTATGCCCTCAACCAATATATATATAAAAAAAATGTGGCAATTATCTACAAATAAAAAAACAGAATGTTGTCTTTGATTGCATAATATTAATATAAAGGACAGTAACAACAAAATCAGACCTCAAATACGGGAAAGCAAACTAAACCCAGCATGGCAATATACATCAAAGTTGAAGTTTTGCAAATTGAACAATGATAACCCAAGACTTTGGAGAACTATGATTACAGCAAGCAGCACTCATAAATGTAACGTATACATATGTATTTTCACCCCCCCTAACAATGTTTAAATATCTTTCCCTCCTAAGTTAAGTTCCTTTTTTGTACATCACAGATACCAACTTAAACTTGGTTTACTCACTAGCAATGTAAATATATGTATACGAAGTGTCTTATAGCAAATGTAACTCTATGGTTATCAATAAAGTTCTTTTCTTTGAAACATAATAATAATAATAATAATAATAATAATAATAATAATAATAATAATAATAATAATAATAATAATAATAATAATAATAATAATAATAATAATAATAATAATAATAATAATAATAATAATAATAATAATAATAATAATAATAATAATAATAATAATAATAATAATAATAATAATAATAATAATAATAATAATAATAATAATAATAATAATAATAATAATAATAATAATAATAATAATAATAATAATAATAATAATAATAATAATAATAATAATAATAATAATAATAATAATAATAATAATAATAATAATAATAATAATAATAATAATAATAATAATAATAATAATAATAATAATAATAATAATAATAATAATAATAATAATAATAATAATAATAATAATAATAATAATAATAAAAAAAAAAATCAACTTAAAAAGTTTTAAACTGATTAAAAAAATTAAATGGCAAATTATTCAATAAAATTTTAGGAAGAGTGAAGATTTTTAAGAAATACTTTGGGTCCAATTTGAAAATTATAATTGCAATTTGTAATATTATAATTGATTATTTATTAATCTGCATTTAGAATAGATTATATTTACCTGTTTAAGGAAGCTTAACTTCTTAGTATCAACAGTTTCAATCTCTGTGGTAAAGCTGCAATCTTTAGTATATATAAAAGTATATTGGACCGTAAATAAAGGTGGGATTTTACCTTTATTGTTAAAAGGAGATTGCCTTGACAACAGTTTGAGATTGTTGATTGTTAGCTATATTGGAATTGTCTAAGTGTTGACTGGTTTTTAATGGTTTTACATATATATATATATAAAATAAATAAAATGTTCGTTAATTAAAAACAAAATTGTAATTATAATTAAAATAATAAATTTAATGGTTTACAAACTATTACAAAAAATTCTTAAATCCGCAGAAGTACTTTCAGTCAATTTCTTAAACCTGCCTCAACTGCCATTAAATTCAAAAACAAAAGTGGAAACAAACATCATCAATTAACATTAAAATATGAGATTCATGGAATTTGAATTGATGACTGTTTGCTTCCGCTTTTGTTTTTTGAATTTAATGGCAGTTGAGGCAGGTTTAAGAAATTAACCGAAAGTACTTCTGCAGATTTTGATTGTTTGTAATAGTTCATAAACCATTAAATTTATTATTTCAATTATAATATATATATATGATAAATTTAAATATTTTTATGAAATTAGTTATAATGAAAACAAAAGAATAACTAGGAAATATTTTCATGTAAAGACTAATGAAATGTATCAGCAATGGTGTTTCTAGATAACTATTAATTATTATTGACAGTTTTTAAGTCAAACAATTTTCTTTGTGGTCCACAATAGTTTTTTGACTTGGGTTTAATTTGAAATAAAAAAAATCTTTGTTATTTCAAACCCAAAGTGTTTTAAGGATTTAAATCCGGACACATATTTTTATAGGTATGAGGGCATAGAAGAATTTCATCCTCACTTTATATTCAGCAAAAATTATTTAATTATCTTTACAAAAGCTATGCGTAACATGCTGAATTAAATATTTTCAAGAAAATAAGTGTGATGCATACAAATGAACGAGTGAGTTATTTCAATATAATATTAGTAGTATTGCTAAATAACTATCAAATACTAAAGACAGTCTTTAAACTAAACACTTTGTTCTAGTAATAAATAATATTTTTGTAGTGGAAATTTCACTATACCCCTTACAAGTTAAGAATTTATTTCTATTTGGTTTTACTGCCTTGAGAAGAGATGAGAGTGATGTAGTGAAAATGACATTACAGACATTATTAATTATTGGATCATTTTTAGTCTAATGAATATCTAACAAAAATTATTAATATACTTTAATAGATGAAATACACAGGCTTATATATATATATATACCTGTGTCTATATATGTAATAGACAGGGTATGAGCACAGACTTTCACATGACCCACCCTCCACACCATCTCATAACACTATGGTGTGGAGGGTGGGTCATGTGAAAGTCTGTGCTCATACCCTGTCTATTAATATACTTTAAGAAATTTGCATCAAAGTTATGAGAACAGCTTGTTTGATATTTATCACTAAACAGTAGTAATTTGTTATATCTGTCTGTCTATCTACCCATCTATCTACCTACCTACCTATGTGCCTGCCTGCCCACTTGCCCACCCATCCACCTACCCACCCACCCACTCACCTACCTACCTACCTACCCACCCACCCACCTACCTACCTACCTACCTACCTACCTACCTACCTACCTACCTACCTACCTACCTACCTACCTACCTACCTACCTACCTACCTACCTACCTACCTACCTACCTACCTACCTACCTACCTACCTACCTACCTACCTATCCATCCATCCATCCATCCATCCATCCATCCATCCATCCATCTATCTATCTATCTATCTATCTATCTATCTATCTATCTATCTATCTATCTATCTATCTATCTATCTATCTATCTATCTATCTATCTATCTATCTATCTATCTATCTATCTATCTATCTATCTATCTATCTATCTATCTATCTATCTATCTATCTATCTATCTATCTATCTACTGAACAATAATAAAGATATTTGTAAGAGATTGTGGTCTGGGCTAACTGATGTACAAAATGTAAATTTTGGGGATCATAGATCTTTTTTCCATGTCTTTGATCATATGTTTATAATTACACTCCTCCACAAGGTGTTAAAAATGGATAGAAACCAGTCCCTACCTTGTGAGAGAGTAGTGTCATGAAAATTACACTACCAAAATATTATTCATTATTGGATAATCTCTAGACTAATGAATGATTAATAAAAATTATTAATTTGTTCTAATAGTTAACAATGTGACATTTTAATGCCCTTTTCAGTGGAACATACGTATATATATTCTAAACATTTTAATAAACCGGTAAATAAATCAAATAAATATATAACACCTAGAATATAAACTTATTTGCAGAATAATTAAGTCCAAATAAGTTATTATAATAATTCACAAATCACACTACCAAAAAAATATTTTTTTCTGACATGTAAAGTATTTGTATTTAGTTGACCCATAAATAAGTTTATATATATACAATTTTTTTGACTTATTTTATTTATATGCAATAAATACTACAATAGATTATATTTATTTCCATTTTCTAATTATATTATATAAATTTGTAGACTTATTAATGTCAATCATTGTCTATTAAATATTTGTTATATACACTATTTTGCACTCCATATTTCATTTTAATTCTATGTATAAGAATAATCATTTAGTGCAAAAAATCAAAGCAACCTTACTTACTATATATATGTATTTTAAAAAATAAATGAACATTAGCCATTGAATAGTTGATTTCCAAATTAGAATGTCAATACAATACTTTCCTTTATGTATTGAAAATGTACTTCACTTATTTTCAAAACTTTAATGTATCTGCAACAATCATATATGTTATTTGCACATCACATAGGGCAACACCAAGTTAAATCTAATTTTTAATCTTATATAAAAGTATATGATGGTTGTTCCTTGTATTCATACTTAAATAATAATAGTTAATACTTTTATAATTAAAGTAAAATGAGATGTATGGTACAGGATTTATGAATCTTATTGATTATATATATTTCTAGTCCTTAAGGATTACATATAATCATTACGTTTGATCACTACATATCCATAATAGGATAATATTTTTTCCAAGAATATTCAAATATATCAAATCCACACCTTGCCTTCTCCAGAGCTCTTTGGAAAACGTCTGTATTTGATCAATCTATCCCACATGTCATCTTTTTCTAGTTATCTTACAATTTCTTATGGTCCTTGCCCATCTACTATCATATTTTTACAATATGTCTTTCCACATCACCTTCTTCATGTATCTCTTAATATTTCATTGTATAGTGTGTAGTCTCCATATTGCTTTTCTATCAGTTGTCCAAATGTCAGAGCCATAAAAAACATGGAGAAAACAATTTTTTTTTCAGGTGCACATACACTTAATATTAGCATTAAGTAATTTCTGAAGAAAACATTTTGCCCAAATAAAATTTTATGATAAATTTCATCTATTACATTTTCATTTAAATTAATCTCTTAAATAATATTTGAGATTATTAATTTTTAATTCATTGTCAGCATTTTTTATATATTTTTTTAAAATAAAGCTAAAAAAATAATACTTTAGTTTTTTTCAGTATTTATATTTAGTCATACTTTATCGTTTTAATCCTCTATTAACTTTTGTAACATTTCCTGCAGCTTAGAAACATTTTATAAAACAACTTATATCAATGACTTAAAAACAATTTTGATTTTTTTCATATTTTAGCTTTTCATTTAAATCGGCATATTTTCTTAATGCCAAGATCGCTTTACTAATTAGTTATAGAAATAAAAGTAACTAGTTCATTCGAATGAAATATGCAGTAAAAAGAAATTAGCCAACCAAAAGACCAATCATTCTATTTTATGATAATATTAATAGAAAATCAAAGATATCTATTACAATCATTCTTCATACTTAATGAAACAATTTACTCTGAAAGCTATTATAATGTTTTCGAGAGCAGAAAGTACTCTAAAAACTAAATATTCTAAGTGAAAATATGATGTAACAAGATATGACATAGAATCTTTTGATTCACTGTAACTTTTGTAACAATTTAAAGTTGAATCCTGCTTTGAGTTTTTTACTGTCATATATTTAACTATAAAGAAGCTTCTGATGGTAAAGGAAAGATAAAATTTTGAACGTCACAATGCAGATATTTTCCAAGATATTTAAATATTCATTATAAGTTGATTTATACATCTATCAAAATATCATAACAAATCATTTAGCAAAAAGCGCAGTGTCGGTAATTATTTAATTTTACAAAAATAAATAGTTTCACTATAAATAAAGCTGTAAAAAATTACTGAAATTTGAAATGACAATATTTAGAGATTTTATGAGAGTTAAATTTATTATTTTTTCTTTGGATAACTTCTATTATTAGTCTGATCAGCTTTCATTTCGATCAATAATATTAGCATTTCTTTTTTTTTTTTTTCGATTTCTACTTAATCAATGTGCTTAAAATACTAGATCTGTAACTATTGGTGAAATCTATTAGTTTATCGCAATTAATCTTTAGCAAATCATTTGTATACAAATATAGACTGTTTTCTTTTGGAACTAGTTTCAATAATTAATTAGAAGCTTTTGCTAATTTTGGTGATCAACAAATGCATTTTAATACATTATATAATTATTTAGAAAAATATTTGTTGATTTAATCGTTTTTTTTACTAATAATTTTAACATAAAACTTACTCCTAAAATTAATATATTGTTAATAATACTCTAAAAAAAATCCAAATGTGATTTTATTATTAATCTTCTTTACAAAGAACTGAAATAGAAGTGTGGTTTTTATGACATCATTATTATTTTTTTGTCTTTTTGCTTTACGTTTTATTAATTTTGTTGGTCAAAATAATGTTTTACTGTTAGCCATAATTAAATATATAATTAAGAAAGTTGCATGTAAATAGAGTTAATAACTTTATAAAAATATTTGTAAGCTTTTTAATACTTGAAAATAAAATAGTTGTTTACAAACATATAAAAATATAGAAAAGTATACATAATATTTAAATACATGTATATTATTTATACTAAATTTAATGTAATTAAAGAGGACTTGAACTCAGACTTTCAAACTTTCTATAGCTATCCACTATATCTTATATAACTGATACACATGACTACCTACATGTGAGAAAGATAAATAATCTCCAATATATGTATTTCATGCTGAATCAGCACTCATCAGTTGATCCAAATTACCATATCGCTCTCTCTCTCTCACACACACACACATATATATATATACAGGGTGGAGAAGATTGAACTTGACCATTAAAGTTTGAAATTACTTGCTATCTTAATATAAACATAGCACTGATTGTATGTGTATATATATATATATATATATATACAATATATATGCATATATATATATATATATATATATATATATATATATATATATATGGGAAATTGTATTCTAGATTAACTGCTGAGTTCTGGTTCAGTATGAAATACATTTACTGGGGCTCATTTATCTTTTTCACATGTATGTAATCAATTGTATCAATTGTGTAAGATAAAATGGACAGCTATAGGGAATTTGAAAATCTGATTACAAGTCCTTTCCAAAAGCATATAATAAATATCACAAAAATGTAAAAATTAAAAAAATCAACTTTATTATATAAAAATACTTTTTATTAAAATTAATTATTTTAAATAATATGGAAATAAAAATTAAAAGAATCAATAGAATGTACTTACATAAGATCCCACTTAATATTAGCATTTTTAATTTCAGACATCAATGCTTTGATTTCTCTTCTAAAATAAGATTCAAATCTTATGTCATCTTCAAATATAATTACAGTTTCATAGTTTTCTCGAACCATCTATACCAATTATATATATAAAAAAATCTATTATTAAAATAAAAATCTACAAAAAATATAAAATCACACATTCATGTATATTCATATAAAATCAAATACTCATATATGCACTAGGACATGAGTAAAGAAATAAAAACCATAACCTACATTCTTATTAATTCTCAACACATCAACTTTAATTATAGAGTAGTTCAAAATTGCTTTATTGCTATGAATTCTTCAAAATTTGTAATTTTATGCTTGAAAATATTATAACAATGATAAAATTACTTTTCGGGTCCAATTTTTTGCAGCATTTTTTGACTACTTTTTAAGAAATGAAGACATAGGAAACATCCAGAACAGAAGATAACAATTAAAGCAATATCTATTTGCTAAGCATTTTTGTCACAATTTACTTCATAAAAATCATAAAGATGAAATTCATTCAAATTTTAATATTTAACAAAAATTTATAATTGGATAAGCACTCTTACTTGCAATATTTTTAGCTTATAATTTATTGTATGCATTCAACTTAACATCTGACTGTGATTTTTCTAAAATAAAAATAACAGAAATTTCCAGGTATTTAAAAGTATTTCAACAATTATACCTATTAAAAAATATATACATATATATCTATTAAAAAGTAAATACTTGTGAGGTTTCAAGTAAACCAAGATGACAGCCTATAAGTGATTAAATCAAAACAAAATTAATAAATCAGTTGTCAAATTTAAAAAATGGAAGCATTAAGAAGTGTTATTTCAATTTTTTTACTTATATTATAATGTGGGAAGCGAAGACACTCTTCTCAAAGAGACTCTTAATTTTGTCATATTTTGGCTCAATTCAGCATTCTTTTTTGTCAGCAGTTTTTTGGTAAATTGTCATAGTAATAAAAAAATGTGTCACCTTCCTGTCACAGAATATAATGCAGTGGACTATTTCCAAAGGTACAGGATCCTTTCCTCCTGAAAAGTGTGTGTTGATGGTCACAATATGATTGCATGCCAACATGATAAAGTGCAAATATTAAATTTATGATTTTTTTTTCATTTTTTTGTTAATAAGTTACCCCCCCCCCCCCAAAAAAAAAAAAAAAAAAAAAAAAACAACAAAAAAAACTATAAATATTGTAATTAATTTCCCCACAATTATTTATTTTTTAAAATAACAGTAACAAAAAATAAAATGTAAATATTAAATATAATTTGTAGAAGGCATTTTTTTATAAACATTTTTTGGGCCGAAACTGTAAATTTATCAAAAATACGAACTGCCATATTGATTTATTTTAAAACTCATAAGTACCAAAAATTATTAAATTATATATATATTATTATTATCATTACTTATATTTTACTTTCTTCTTTTTTATCATATAACTAGGCAGTTATAATGAGTTTACAAAGAATCCATTAATATTATTTTATTTTTTTTATTCTTTTGAGATAGAAAAGTTATTTCTTTCTCATTCAAAAGATAAAATATTCTCCTTAATGTTTATTTTAAAGTGTAAAAATTAAATAAAAAGGAAGAAAAAATTAAATAAAATGTTTTATAACTGAGCTTCTCAAGAAAAAAAAAGTTAAACGGTAAAGGTAAAAAAAAGTAAGTTAAGTTTTCAAAGGGTTTCATGATAAGTAAAATTGAAGTTTGATTGTATTTCAGACTAGTCAGTAAACATAAAATTTTATTTCAGGCAGACAATCAAAGTTCAGCTATCTAGACATCCAATATTGAGTCAGAAAATGGATATCTAGCTATTATTAGCTGTACAATAAACATAACAGGTTAATTTGTGTCTGCCACATGAGTGTTGTCACAATTACTGTAATAATACGAAGCAGCTATCATGATTGATAAGGAGGCTATCATACTCTTACAAATGTGATAGTTTACTTTTATCTTAAATCAAATGAGGCAACAATTTTTCCAAGAAAAAAAAATAATTGAAGGAAGTTTAGAAGAAAAGTAAACATAAACTTTTTTTTTATTTAAAAAAAAAAGAGCTATAAAATGATTATGTGAAAGATTCAAAATAAAGAGTAAACAATAGATTGGAGATTAAATAAATCGCCCAGTTTTGGATGAAATATAATAATCAATAAGATATATATTGTAATTGTCTAAAATATACAGCTCATGGAACATTGCCCAAGGACAATTTGTATGGGAGCTCTCATTACAATATCACACGATCGATTGACAACTTTTTCTTTTATAGCTCACTAAATCAACTAGATACAAAAGACTCTATGATAGTTTAATTAACCTTATTTATCACAAAAGTGACAAGGGCTAAAAATTAATGAGACATTACAATTTATTTACATATATACATTATTACAACATAAATGATAACATAACTGACAGCAATCCACAGGCAACCTGTCTATTAGTTTTTTTTTTACTTAGGATTAAATTTAGAATAATAACATATTATTTAATTTAATTATCCTAGCTATTTTGAGTACAAATGAATACAGTAGATATTTACTGGTTCTACTATTTTTATGCACAGATAATATACAGTACAATACATTTTAATTATCTCTAGACAGATAAATATTTACTGCACAAACTATCACAACTAATTACTAATACAATTATTTACCATAGAGTTTTAAGACTTGATAAGGTCACAGATTAAGGATATGCTAATATTATAAACTATGATCAATCATTTCAGGCTGTAATTCTGGTAAATAACAAAACAATAACTAATTAAATGTAAGAGACAGGAAAACAACATCTGTGTTACACTCATTTATGAACACACACACACACACATATATATATTCTCAAAGTAAGAGTGTTAGCAGGAGTGACCAGCAGACTCAATGATATCACATTAGAAAAATATATATAAACAAAGCATCTGCTATATGGTAAATTAGCAATCAGCCAATGCACATGCATTTTACAGATTTTAAATTATACTTAAATGAATACTCTTATTCTCAAACACATGATAAAGTCTTTACGAAAAGATAGAATGAATCTATCTACTTTTTCAACCCAAATGTTTAAGAATGAGCCAATCTTAAGTGTTTGGAGATGAGAGCATGAAGATATTAAGCAGTCATTTTAAATTACTTTATTATGCTTGAATGAATGACACTTGATTAATTCTATCTTTTCATAAAGACTTTATCTTATGTTTGAGAATGAGAGTATTCATTTAAATATAATTTAAAATCTGTAAAGCGCATGTGCATTAGCTGATTGCTAATTTACAATTTATTAACATAGCACTATACAAATAAATACCTTATTATATATATGTTTAACATCAACTAACAATGACATATAGTAAATTTTAAATAATTTCACAAGCATAATTCATTCAAGCATAATAAAGTAATTTAAAGTGACTGCTTAGTATCTTCACACTCTCATCTCCAAACACTTAAGATTGGCTCATACTTAAATGTTTGGATTGAAAAGATAGATGGATTCATTCTATCTTTTCATAAAGACTTTAACTTGTGTTTGAGAATGAGAGTATTCATTAAAGTATAATTTAAAATCTGTAAAGTGCATGTGCATTGACTGATCGCTAATTTACAATTACAATTTATTAACATACCTTATAATTAAGATAGTGAAAATGGTGAGGGTTTGCACTAATTACTTTATAAGAAATATTTTTCTCTTTAGATTTATGCCAACTATACTATGCTGTGATTAATAAAGAATAGCAAACCTTTGCCATACTAATTTATAAACAGATCTACTTTTACAAAAATTCAGTAATACTAATTTGTAAAATAATTTCAGTATAAATTAAATGTAGAAGATAAAATATCTAATGTTAATAACAGACAGTTGTAGAAATATATTCAAAGTTTATACACAGTGTCCTTTCATCACTAAGAGTTCAAGTTCTGAATTCAGATATTGAGCTACTTTTGGTGGACTCTGTCTGTACAAACATAGCTATGTTTGTTGAAGTTTCTATCATGGTCTTGATAACTGCAATGCTTTTCATTAACACACATTTACTTTCTTTGTTTGTTATGCAGCATTTGTTGGTGTTTTCCTTCTTTCTGATTTCTCTCTAAAGCAATAGACACTGTTGAAGTTTAAGTAGCATATAGTTCACATATAAACTGGACATAATGCTCCTTTAAATGGTTCTGCATTAATTGATTGCTTCTTCTCTGGAATTCATGCTGGATTTTCAACTTGCCCTCTTCCTGCTTGGTAGAGTGGAGTGGATGATGGCTTCTCTATTTTGCCATAATATTTAAACACAAAGTAATAATAGTAAGCATGATTGCAGTGTAATGATCGATCAAAAAACAGTCAAAAAAAAGATCAAAGCATAATCAGCACAATAAATTATACCCCCTTTTTATAGTCCCTGTTTGCAAAATCAGTTTCCATTGTCAGTCATTTCAATCTATTTATCTATTGGTGGTAGATAATTCTTAAACTCCATTATGGTTCATGGTTTAATTATCCAATAACATCATTTATAAAAATTTAGCTCTAAAAGGGATTATCAAAACAACAGACAATGTTTTGATTAAATTACTTCAGATATTTATCTCCTTAATTATTGATCTATTTATAAGAATTTAATTACATTTTCTAAAACAATGCCATTTATATCCCCCTAATTATAAAATACCTTTACAAATGTTAATAAAAGAAATATATTGTTTTAAATTACTTTTAAAATAAACATAAAATTCTGCCATATATATTAATTTATACACATACTTAATACATATATAATTTCTATTTATTAAAATTGTTAACAACTTTTAATTTAATGGGTAGAATCTTTGTAGCATAACCTGCACAGGTGGAAGCTAATTCATTGAAATTTTGTCTTCTTTTTTAAATTGCATGAAAACTATAAGCCTGACACCAACAGAAATCCTAGCATTCATTTCTGCTTAATTCTATCTTTAAAATGATGTATTACAATTTGAAATCAGATAAAATTTAAAATTTTTATTAATATTTTTAATAATAGGTGCATTTAATTTCTTTATTTTTTGGTCAGTTTATCAGTTTACATGAGGATGATAAAGGCAGAAAATTTTTATCAGCCTTATAAGCCAATAGACTGGATTAAAAATATTCTGATTCACTTGTCAATGCCTTCAATGTGATATAAACGTAATTGTGAAATATTGGTCGTAAGTATTAATTTTATTATTTGAATAATATTTTTATTTTTTTTTATTATTATCTGGCATAATTTAATAATTTGTTTGTGTTGGTAAAACTGTCAATAAACATCACATAACCACCTCTTATGCTTGTGTATAACTGTTGTTAAAACAGATGAAACTCACTATATATATTTTGCCACATACAGCAAGCTAGGAGTAATCAATGGATGCCAGAAGGCTTGTGCATAAAATCCCCACCCAGAGCCTACTCATCCGATATCCCCAGACTAGTTTCTGGCTTATGGCCTTCATCAGTGAGAAGCCTTAGATCTGAGAGCACTGCATCTAGATCTTAGGATCTAATGCAACCCTCCAGCAACCACCTTTTATCTACATTTAACTACAAAACTATGAGTCTTAAATTAAAAACACCTTAAGGTTTTCAATCCAAACCCATTAGCTTATATAGTCATATGGGTCTGAACCCAGTTCAATACCATATATTTTGGTGTCTTTGGTTCTTTAATGACCACAGCCACCACTATCCTATTAGGCAGGATTGGTTTTAAGCCAATAAACATCACATTACCATCAGGCAAAACTCACTATATATATTTTGCCCATACAGCAAGCTAGAGTAATCAGTGGATGCCAGAAGGCTTGTGCATAAAATCTCCATCTAGTGCCAACTCACCCAATATCCCCAGACTAGTTTCTGGCATATGGCCTTCATCAGTGAGGAGCCTTGGATCTGAGAGCACTGTATCTAGATCTTAGGATCTAATGCAACCCTCAGCAACCACTTTTTATCTCCATTTAACTACAAAACTATGAGTCTTAAATTGAAAACACCTTAATGTTTTCAATCAAGCCCATTAGCTTATATAGTTTTTTGGGTCTGAAACCAGTTCAATACCCATACATTTTGGTGTCTTTGGTTCTTTAATAACCACAGCCACCACTAACGTATTAGGCCACCACTATCCTGCTCATCACTGAACAAGATTAGTTTCTCATATAACAACTAAACAATATTGCTACAAGCGAATGAGTGTGATTTAGATAAAATGTTTGGATTTGTCCTGTCTGAATATATATATAAGTAGTGAAGCTATAATCAATTTCAAAATTATTTAAATTATTACTTCTAAAAATTTATTTTTGAAAAATAAATCACACTTTCTATGATTTAAAATTAATGTTTGTTTAAAGCTCAACTTTTGAAATATTCCTCGAGCCATATATGTATAGATAGATTATTGGTGAAAAAAAATAATTAGAAAATATATTTGCATATAAATTAAATTAAAAAAAAAACACTTTCAATTAATGAAATTTTATAATTAAATGCTAAATCCGTTCTCAGTAAACATGTTTTCTATTTGTATTTTATTTAAAAAAGAAAAAGCTTTCTGATAAATCATCAAAGTAACTTTTCTTCAATAGTTGTTAAATTGAAATTTGAAAAATAAATGCTATTTAAATGAATAATTTAAAAATAATATATATGCATTAAATATTTTTTTGGGTAAAAACTGTATTTTTTCCTTATTGAGAAAATTAATATTGATTAAAAAAAAGAATAATTATAAAGGTGGACTATCTCTTTTTTCTTTCAATAAAAATAATATATTCAGTCAAGCATCGGTGGTTGAGTGATCAGCACAGCTGCCTTACAAGTAGTTGTCCCGGGTGTGAGAGTTCGCTTCCCGGCCGATTCTTTGACACATGAAAAAAAAGAAATAATAATAATAATAATAATAATAATAATAATAATAATAATAATAATAATAATAATAATAATAATAATAATAATAATAATAATAATAATAATAATAATAATAATAATAATAATAATAATAATAATAATAACAGCAGCAGAAAATCCTGATAGTGCCGGTAAGTAATATTAAAGTAGTTGGGTTTCAAACCCCCAAAAATCTAATAATAATGCCACAATTTAAAATCAAACCAATATAGATAATTTCACAAAATAAAAATAAATCTTTTTGAAACTATAATTAATGAAAATCATAAACTAGCTCAAGAATATCATAAAAAAACCTTACGTTACCAAAAATTTCTTTGTTTTTATAAAAAAAAAAAAATGGAGACCACAGCTATGCATGATCGAGCATTTGGCATCAATATGGCCACTGAAGTGCGTAAAAATTTAGACACCATCAAATCATATGCCATGGTCGCAAAAACTAACATGCAAGCAACAAGTTCAAAGAATTTCGCGACTACAATAAATAATAAAATAGTTCCGAGATTTAGAAAAACAAATCCGAACGATATAAAACAGTTAGATTTAAAGATACAGGTAAACCAAGACCCTCCCCTTGCACACTGGACCGATAATATGCTAGAAAGAATTAATGAACACTTTAACAACATGATTCCACGGGGACTCTATACATCGTTCAAAAGATTTTTTTCACCAAACTCAATAGTAATATCTGCCACAGATGCAAATATATCGCTGTATCGGTTTCCACGCACGTTATTATATCAAGCAATAACTGAAAACGAACTGTGGGAAATTATCATAAGAATCGCAGATCATCCAAATCCCAGATACCTCACAATCAAATTTCTTGACAGTAGTCAAAAGAACCGATTTCTAAACCAAATTAAAACATTAGACAATTACATGATTGTTATAGTCGATCAAGATCGACAGAACCAAATTACAGGAATAATAAAAAATACATATTTTGAATACACAAAACAAGACTTTCAAAAAATGATGGATCCATTTGGCAAGGTTATAGCATTTCAACCAATATACCTCAAAGACACACCAATACCAATATACAGCAATAGCTATGATTTTAAGTTAAAATTACACAAAGACATTGACCCAGAATCTATACCAACACAAATTGCAGATCAGGAAGCTATGCTGAGCCTATATATAAGAGGTTTAAAACCACAATGCTATGCCTGTGGCAAGCATGGTCACCTAGCCACACAGTGCATGGATAGCCAACTCATACAGGGCCAGACACCAAATAATCAGCACATCCAATCCCAACATGAAGAGAGCAACAATACACAAAATAACACCAGCAACTCAAACAATCAATATGAAAACAATCACAGTACAAATGAAGCTACTAAAAACAAACATGCAGAAGAAAACACAAATATACTTGAAACTACAACAGATAGCTCGAATAAATTAAATGAAAGCACTGATCAAATGGATCAAAATCAAGCACAAATCATACCTGAAGTATCACAAACACCAGGCATATCAATCAATAACATGTCAGACTCAAATCCAGACATATCTAATGATACATACAACTCCCCAAAAACAAGCATGCCACATATAATTATAAACAAAACATCTACAGATATTCTAGAGTCACTAACCCCATGCCTCCCTCCCATAGAAACAACACCAACAGAAGTCCAAAAATCTGGTTGGCCAAGGAGAAATAAATCAAAAAGAGCCAAAACAGATGAAAACAATACTCTAACAGAAATGATTGAACACTTGGCAGAGAACTTAATACCTATGGAGCTGGATAGTAATCAAACCATTAATAACTGCTCACAAAACACTAGAGAATATGCAAAAGCTTCACGCAAACTTCAACACACTGTGAAACCAACTCGCAGCCAATCACGATAATGAAGCTAAAAATAACAGCATTTAATATCAGAGGGCTCAACTCAGTCAACAAAATACATCAGCTACAACAATGGATAAAGATTACACAACCTCATATACTAGGACTTCTAGAAACTAAAATATATAGTGGCTCACAAATTGACCCCACAGTACATCTAAGTAGAGAAGGCTACTGTGCATGCTCTAGAGACACATCATCTCCCTCAGGGGGTACTGGACTGCTCATAACACAAAGTTGTCCATTTGACTCATTCAAAATCATATATATAGATGCAAATTTACTAATAGTAACTTTTAGTCATCAAATCATCACACTAAACATTATATTTGTGTATATTCCACCGAGCCCTACAATTGTCTCAAATATTATATTAAACATAAACTCCTTACTTGGCTCTAATTCACATCCAACCATACTAATTGGGGATTTCAACATGAAATATCAAGAGTTCATTTTAAAGTGGCTGCATCAAATATCAATTCCACTTATGAGTGCAGAGGGTTTTCTGTCAAATGAAGCAGTTACCTTTCACAATGGACGTCATACATCAAGAATTGATCTGTGCTTTTATTCACCTATGTTACACCATCAAATCAGCCTAAACATCAACCCATCTCCCTTCTCTGATCACTCTGCACAAACCATACTAATTAATCTGACAGGAATTCAAACAACTGCACTTACACATGGTAAAACAATCAGAATTCTACTTCCAACTTCTACCCCAGAATTTATTTTTTCAGAAACATATATAATGCTTCACAAAATCAAAAATATGCAACTTAACCCCATTCAAAGATACTTAGCATTCATAAACATTTTATCATTTAATATAGATCACATTACACGCAAATCCCCCCCACCCTCAAGACTGCTAGCACTGGCTGATGAAATACATAAACGGATTACAATGATAAACCCAACACACACCAGTCAACAACATATACGCAGACTTACACAAACATACAATAACATCTGTAACCACCTGAAAAACTACCTAGCAATAAAAAAGAGTAAAGTCTGCCTCAGCCAACAACACACATGGACAAGAAAATACATTCACTGGGCCTTGGGCTACCCATCCACTGTCAGAGTGCCAATGGCACTCACAGAGCAGGGGCACACATATGCAGGAAATAATATGTTAAAACCGATCTATCAGCATTTCAAACAAAAGCTGCAAGCATACCACCCAGTCAAATATAATTCTAATGTCTTTGGAAAACCAGAAACAAATACCCCATATAACATCACAGAATTTGCTACTAAACTGGCAACAGTACCTAATGCATGTCACCCAGGAGCACATGGAATCCCCAAATTTGTCCTTGCACATCTCAGTCAGTTCACTAGCCAATATTTATGTGACCTTGCAAATCATCTATCACAGAAGTTGCATGACATCCAAGGTTTATATCCAATAGCAATAGTCCCCTTCAACAAGAAAAAAGTCCACGTATCAACACTATCCAACCTATGACCAATCTCAATGGGGCCACTTACGATTAAAATAATTGAAAAAGTACTCAAAGACAGCCTAGAGCCACATATTCTACCACTAATTTCACACAGCCAGTTTGCAAGGAAGCAATCATCAACTGCACAGGCTGCAATGATATTCAAAACAGTTATAAACTCAGTACGGGACAGGAAGAAGTATGCACCAATTGCAGTTCAACTTGATATAGAAGCGGCTTTTGACTCGGTCGACATCAATACATTAATCAATATGCTAGCTGACACCACAATTCCACGAACTCATCTGTACCTGCTCACAAACCTACTACTTAGCAGAGAAATACATATCACACTCAATGGCAAAAATTCCCCATCATTCATTCCCACACAATCCATATCCCAAGGCTCACCACTCAGCTCACTGCTATTTACTTTTTACATCAACCCACTCATACTCAAAATTCAACAGAGTATCAAAGGCATCCAGATACCAGGCACATCACAACATATAGCCTGCATTGCATATATGGATGACATCACAGTCTTCCTACCATCAAGAAAACAGATACCAATACTACAGAAAATACTGCAAGACTTTCAAGCAACACACCATCTAAAATTTAATCAAAACAAGACTGCTGCTTGGTCTCTATACACCAGTAAGCCATGCATGCAAATTTTCCAAGGCAAACCATCTCCTTTCCTCGGCTTTCCTTTCTACATGGGAACAAACACAATGAGGCAAAAAATCCAGAACAAGTTAAAAGATGAAGCAGAACGGATCACTGCCTCACTATCAAAAGCATACCTCTCAATATATGCTAAAGTACAATTGTTCAATCAGCTGGTGATCACCAAGATTATCTATTATTCTCCCATAATTCAATTCTCAAAAGCCTTTACATCAAAAATCTCTTCATATTGCAATAAACTTCTATGGAATAGAAAGACAGTGTCAATATCTGCAAAACACCTTAGTCGACCAGCAATACACAATGGTTTGGGGCTACATAACATAGATATTTTTCGAATACAAAAGACCGCAAACCTTATAATAGCCACCCTCAGACATTTCCCAGAACTCCAGTATCTAATACAAATAATACCCACAGACAAACCTCCACCTTCACATTGCTATCTATCATCAGTTATAAACCAGTTCAGAATCACACATACTCAAATATCACTGCAAACAACAACAAAATATTCATATTGGCAGATATATGCAATGGTATACCCAGGATATACATCAGATATTTCAACACAGATGCTCGGAATAAACAACCGACAGCTGCTTAAAAAATTTAAAAAATGGTCCATGGAGCCCAAATTCTTTGATTTCCTCCTGAAACTAAATCTATATGCTTTGCCAACATCATATTTCTTAAGATACAGATGATTATATACAAAAATAGACCCCTTCTGCACGCTATGCCACCAAGCAGAAGAAACTCAACAACATCTGTTTTACAACTGCCCAGCATTAAACAATATTCGGCATGAAATAACAAATATATACAGAAAACCAAACATCTCCCTGCAAGATATTATCAGTCCATTCTGCAGAACATCCACCCCAACAATCCGAGCAGCAACCTTCGTACTTTATGCATTTTGGTGCACACGATGCACATTTGCTTTTGGCAACAATACAAGGCAGCATCCATCAACTTTTCACAACAAGTTAGCACAATTAAAAACCAGAGACAATAAAATAGCACACCCAGACATTTTCGCGGCTACTTGGTCACTTGTAAAACAATGGTCAAATCTCTAATAGTTCTGCCTTTCCTCAATAATAGACTTAAAAAGAAAACAAGAAAATGGACAGCAAAAAATCCATGAATCAATAAATGATAACTTAGGATAAACAATCCATCGCTCACCCGGTATATATATGTAAGAACTTGGAAAGAACTTAAACACAAAATATACAATCCTCGGAAATACCAGTGTAAATGCATGTATATAAAAATTATTAATGTGACCTGTTTTCTAGATTGAATAAAGTTCCTCCTTTTTGAAACATCATCATCATCATCATCATCATCATCATCATCATCATCATCATAATAATAATAATAATAATAATAATAAGTCTCGCAGCAAATGATGATTTTAACGGATCGTTGTTTACAGAGATCTTAGGAGTTTAACCAAAGAAAACACTAAAACCAACACATCTTTGACTTGCAGTTATATATATATGAACAGTAAGTATTGGACAATCCAAATTAATTTGTATTTTAACTAAATAGATATTTTTATGAATTGTTTTGTTAAAAATAATATTCGTTGCTCAACGTAAAAAGCATTACAATGGCGACACCCCGGTCATGTGACCAGCAGAACGGCGCCAATATGCTATCCAAGCCTATGCAAATTACAGGTGAAGCAAAAACATATGCCAACGTAGCTAAAAATAATTTACAGGAAAATAATTTCTCTTCGGAAAAAAATAATTTACAACAAAAAGAACACAATCAAGTTCCAATTTTAGAAAAAAATAAAGTTTTCCATCGCTTCCGAAAAATAAATACTAATGATATTTTGCAGCTAGATATACAAACGCAAGAAAATCAATGCCCCCCTACCGCCCAGTGGAATAATGAGGATTTGAAAATAATATGTGAACAGTTTAATAATACGATCCCACGTGGCCTTCATACGTCTTTCAAAAGATTTTTTTCTCCTCGTTCAATAATATTATCAGCTACAGATGCAAATTTATCGCTATATAAATTTCCTAGAAATTTACTTTATGAAGCAATAACACTACACGGACTTTGGGATAGCATACTAAGGATTGCTGACCATCCTAACTCACGGTATTTAATCCTCGAATTTTACCAAGAAAGCCAAAAAACCCGGTTTCAAACCACCATTAAAACTTTAGGCAACTATGCACTCATTGCAGTAGATCCAGATCAACATAACCAGATTACTGGCATAATCAAGAATGCATACCTTGGATATGACATCAAAATCTTTCAGAAAATGATGCAGCCATTTGGAAAAGTCACAGCATTCAACCCAATTTATCTGAAAGATACGCCAGTGCTTGTATACAGCAATAGCTTTGACTTCAAGCTGAGATTGCATCCAGAAATAGATCCAAACAATATTCCTACACAATTTGCAGATCAGGAAGCCATGCTGAGCCTCTTCATAAGAGGGCTTAAACCCATATGCTACACATGCGGGAAGCGAGGCCACTTGGCAACGCAATGTGACACCAAAAAGAATCCACAATCGCAAAAAACAAATGGAGTGGCCATCCAAACACATACTGAAGACAGCAACCATATATATAATGATAGCATAAATCCAAATATGTACAACAATATGCAAACAACTTCTCCACCTGAAGAAACACTCTCACTCCCTCTCATTAATCAAAATTCCAATGAGGAAAATAAAAACACAGATGAACTAAACAGCGACCATCTGAAAAAACAATGTGATAACAGAAAGAGTCTACAATCACAGCAAACAAATAATCAGCTCAACCACACACAAACGGAAGATATCAGCCACACTAACATAGTCAAGATAAATTCAGATATGAATAACCAGATGCAAACAACTTCTTCATCTAAAGAAGATCAAACTACAAAAAACCAAGACAACAGTATAAATGAACCAAACAGAATGCAGCACTTAAATCCAAATGTCACACAAGCAATTCAAAATAACACAAGCAACTGTCAAAACATACAATGCATGAATGATTCAAATATTAACCCAACTGAAATATCACAAAGCAATTACAGTGAAACACAAAGTACCAATAGAACAAACATCACACACACAATAAAAAATAACACATCAACATATATCATGGAAGCAATCATGCCATGCCTTCCACAAGTTGAAGTAAATACAATAGAAAAAAAGGGCCAGGTCGCCCAAAAAGAAGCAAAAACAATAAAAAACCAAAAACAGAAGAGGACAACAACTCACAAACAGAAGAGTACAACACCGCATCATCATTAACCAGAATTCAAACGGATGACTGGTCACCAATGGACATCACTTCTATCTAACCAACCAATTAAAACTCCAACAATGTACAGCTCATACAATGAAAACCAGTCACTAACATATTTTGAAATGTGAACAATCCCAAAATACAACCATAATGAAAGTCAAAATAACAGCTTTTAATGTGCGGGGTTTGAACTCGGCAAACAAACTGCATCAACTTAGAGAATGGACCAAAATCACACAGACACATATATTGGGACTTCTGGAAACAAAAATATATAGTGGATCACAGATTGACCCAACAGTGCATCTTCGCACTGAAGGCTTCTTTGCATGCTCCAGGGACATGTCATCACCTGCGGGTGGAACTGGCCTACTAATAACCCCAGCTTGCCCATTCACATCATTCAGAATCATATATATCGATGCAAACTTGTTGATAGCTACATTTCATCACCATGCAAACACTCTCAACATAGTTTTCACCTACATCCCACCTGGAAACGTCATCATATCAAACATAATACTCACCATCAATTCACTGCTAGCATCAACTCCTTACCCAACTATCATCATGGGAGATTTTAACATGAAGTACACAGATTTCATCTCAAAATGGCTGCATCAAATTGCAATACCACTCATGAGTGCTGAAGGTTTTTTACCACCAAACACAGTCACATTCCATAATAACCGACACACATCTTTAATTGACCTTTGCTTCTATTCACCAATGCTGCATCATTACTTCAGCCTCAAGCTCAATCCATCCCCATTCTCAGATCACTCTGCTCAAACTGCAACACTTGATCTAACTGAAATTCAGCCAACTACACTACCACTTGGGAAAACAATGAGAATTCTAATACCAGCATCCACTCCAGAATCCCTTTTTTCTGAAACATATATTATGCTCCATAAACTTGCAGGACTACAACTAAGTGCTGTGCAGAGATATCAGGCATACATAAATATACTTTCATTCAATATTGACCATGTCACCAAAAAAAAACCTCCACCCTCCAGGCTATTAGCTCTGGCAGATGAACTTCACAAGAGGATAACAATGTCTAAACCTACTCAAAATACATATCAGCATATATATAAGCTCACCCAGGCATATAACAGCACATGTGCAGCACTTAAAGACTATTTAGCCATAAAAAAAAGCAAAATCTGCCTCAGTCAACAACATACATGGACTAGAGGCTACATCAGATGGGCCATGGGTTTTCCCTCCACCATTAGAGTACCTATGGCACTTCAAATTGGAACAACTATACATGCAGCACATAACATGATTGAACCTATTTATAAGCATTTCAAACAGAATCTTCAGACACATCAACTCTTCAACCCACCCCCCGATTATTTTGGATCACCTGAAACAAATACACCATTTACCATTAATGAATTTGCTTTGAAGCTTGCCACTCTGCCTAATGCCTGTCATCCAGGCACTCATGGCATACCAAAATTTGTGTACGAACACCTTAGCCATACAACTAATCAAGTATTATGTAATCTTGCAAACTATCTCTCACAAAAAATATACAACATTGAAAATCTTTATCCAATTGCAATAGTACCATTTAATAAGAAACCAGCTCCAATAACCACCCTTAATAATATTAGGCCTATCTCCATGTGCCCAATAGCCATCAAGATCATTGAGAAAGTCATTAAAGACAGGATTGAATCATATCTGCTCCCATTGATTTCACCATATCAGTTTGCAAGAAAGCAATCATCTACAGGACAGGCAGCACTTCTTTTCAAAGCTGTATTGGGATCGGTGCGAGGCCGGAAAAAATACAGCCCAGTTGCAGTTCAAATAGACATTGAATCAGCTTTTGATTCTGTGGCAATCGAGATATTAATTAAAATGTTGGCTGCCACTGCAATACCTCGCACTATTTTATATGTTATAACCAACTTGTTGTTAAATCAGGATATACATATTACACTCAGTGGCAAAAATTCTGAATCTTTTACTCCAACACAATCAATCTCACAAGGATCCCCCCTGAGTGCTTTACTTTTCACCTTTTACATCAACCCTCTATTAATAAAAATCCAGCAAACATTCATTGGCATCCAAATACCAAACACATCTCAGCAGGTAACATGTATCGCTTATATGGATGATATAACTGTCTTCCTCCCATCTAAAAAACACCTACCAGCCTTGCATACAATACTACAAGAATTTGCAGCTACACACAAACTCAGGGTCAATCTAAATAAGACGGCAGTTTGGTCTCTTTATAATGCAAAGCAGTGCATGGGCATGTATGGGGGAAAGCCATCTGCTTTCTTGGGATTTCCCTTTTATATGAGTGCAAGTGCAATGAGGGTCAAGATCCAGAACAAACTCAAAGAAGAAACAGAGCGAATTACTACTTCTCTCTCAAAGGCATATCTTTCAATATACTCCAAGATCCAGCTATTTAACCAGCTAGCCATAACAAAAATCACCTATTACTCACCCATTATCACGTTTTCTAAAGGTTTTATTAAAAAAATCTCTTCTCTATGTAATAAGCTCTTGTGGCAGAGGAAGACTGTGTCAATATCTGCAAAACAACTTACCAGACCACCTATTCACAATGGACTAGGACTTCATAGTATTTATATTTTCCATCTACAGAAGGCCACAAACTTAATAACATCCACAGTCAAACACTTTCCAATGCTTGAATGCCTACTTCAAATAACACCCTGGAACAGATAGACCACCCGATCTGCTTATGACCAACTAGCATCAATGATCAATCATATAAAAACCACAGCTCCACAGATATCTCTTCAGACAATATACAAGCATTCATACTGGCAAATTTATTCATTAATCCATCCAAATCCAACCCATGACACCAATCTGACAATGCTGAAAATCAATAATCTACAATTACTCCGTAAGTTTAAAAAATGGTCACTGGAGCCAAAGTATTTTGATTTTTTGCTGAGACTAAACCTACAAGCACTGCCCACGACATATTTTCTGAGATATCGGAGACTATACACTAACATTGATCCTTTTTGTCCCCTGTGTCACAGGGCTGAAGAAACACAGGAACATCTATTCTATCTTTGTCCAGCACTAGACAGAATTCGAGTTATTATGATAGGAGCATATAGACAATCTAACACAACCCTTCAAACAATCATTAATTCATATTGCAAAGGCTCTATTCCATCAGTCCGTGCAGCCACTTTTATGCTTTATGCATACTGGTGCACTAGATGCACATTCACTCTAGGTAACAACACAAGGCGACATCCATCAACTTTCAATATCAAACTGGCAAAACTACGAGCCAGAGACAATAAAATTGCACATCCAGACATCTATGCAGCAACCTGGTCACTGATAACACAACAATCAAACCTCTAAGATGGCTCCCAATAACCAAAATCTATGCCCTCAACCAATATATATAAAAATAAAAAAAAATGTGGCAATTATCTACAAATAAAAAAACAGAATGTTGTCTTTGATTGCATAATATTAATATAAAGGACAGTAACAACAAAATCAGACCTCAAATACTGGAAAGCAAACTAAACCCAGCATGGCAATATACATCAAAGTTGAAGTTTTGCAAATTGAACAATGATAACCCAAGACTTTGGAGAACTATGATTACAGCAAGCAGCACTCATAAATGTAACGTATACATATGTATTTTCACCCCCCCTAACAATGTTTAAATATCTTTCCCTCCTAAGTTAAGTTCCTTTTTGTACATCACAGATACCAACTTAAACTTGGTTTACTCACTAGCAATGTAAATATATGTATACGAAGTGTCTTATAGCAAATGTAACTCTATGGTTATCAATAAAGTTCTTTTCTTTGAAACATAATAATAATAATAATAATAATAATAATAATAATAATAATAATAATAATAATAATAATAATAATAATAATAATAATAATAATAATAATAATAATAATAATAATAATAATAATAATAATAATAATAATAATAATAATAATAATAATAATAATAATAATAATAATAATAATAATAATAATAATAATAATAATAATAATAATAATAATAATAATAATAATAATAATAATAATAATAATAATAATAATAATAATAATAATAATAATAATAATAATAATAATAATAATAATAATAATAATAATAATAATAATAATAATAATAATAATAATAATAATAATAATAATAATAATAATAATAATAATAATAATAATAATAATAATAATAATAATAATAATAATAATAATAATAATAATAATAATAATAATAATAATAATAATAATAATAATAATAATAATAATAATAATAATAATAATAATAATAATAATAATAATAATAATAATAATAATAATAATAATAATAATAATAATAATAATAATAATAATAATAATAATAATAATAATAATAATAATAATAATAATAATAATAATAATAATAATTCAATTCAATTCAATTCAATATCCATTTATTATGTGCATTTCAACATTTACACTTTAACAGAAATACACAATAAAAAAAAAAATAAAAATAATAATAACAATGATAATAATTAAAATTTAAAAAAAAAAAAAAAAAAACAATTATAATCAAATACAAGCTAAATACATAAAATTATATATACATATATGTTCATAATTATACATTTAGTTGTTTTTTAACATTCATCACAAATTGATCGCAAAAAATATCAATATTATTAAAAGTTAGATTATATACCATTTGCAATCTATTAATAACTGATTTACCAAAGAAAGTATTTTTACATATACTAATCTTGAAAGTTTGCATTTCTCTTAATAAACGACAAGGTACTTTCAATTCTATTTTTGATATACAGTTACTGACATCAATTTTCCCATCAATCAACTTTTTCAGTAATATCATATCCTTCAACATTCTCCTTTCTTTCAATACTGTTTTGACAGTTTGACATTCACCCATTATTAATTTATTAAATCTTTTTTCAATATTATATATTTTAGACTGAATATTAATCAGATTGAAGTTCCATATACAAGAATTATATTCTAAAACTGTAACAACAAGAGAAAAAAATAACCTATATTTTATGGAAATAGATAAATCTCTCCCATATCTCAAAATACAGCCCATCTTTCTGTATGCTTTATTAATAATACATTTAATATGTGCATTAAAAGTAAAATTGCTACAAAATATAATTCCTAAATCAGATACAGTCTCTTTATATTTAATAACACCATTCTCAATTTTATATTGATAAACAGATTTTTCAGTTTTATTAGTATAGGAAACAATGCATGTTTTATTAATGTTAATCTTCATGTTGTTATACCTACACCATATAATAAAACTATCTATATCCTTTTGAACCTCAATATGATCACTATAAGTAATAATTCTTTTAAATAACTTACAATCATCAGCATAAGTAAGTATCATACTATTTTTTATGCTATGATCAAGATCACACATATAAACATTAAAAAGCAATGGTGCTAATATTCCTCCCTGAGGAACACCTATCATATTATCAAAAAAAAGAGAATTAGTTTTATCCATATGTACATAAGATTTACGACCCCTCAAATAATTGGAATAATAATAATAATAATAATAATAATAATAATAATAATAATAATAATAATAATAATAATAATAATAATAATAATAATAATAATAATAATAATAATAATAATAATAATAATAATAATAATAATAATAATAATAATAATAATAATAATAATAATAATAATAATAATAGTATTATATTCAAGTAGATCGCAGTAGATCTAGATTGGTTAATGTGTTGAAAAAGATACGTTATTATACGACTATCAAATCTTTCCAATAGTTTTTTAAAACATGATCTAGTATCTAAATTATACTATTATATATTTTAGCTATTTCTTTCTGGCACAAAAGTGCAGTGATTGCTAACTTAACAGATGATAATTTTGCAATTCACTGAGAGAGTAATGTAATATGAATATTTTTTTAGGGTATTATGTTGGCTAAAGTATGCCTTCTTCTGGAATGGCAATCATGTGGATGAATTATTTTACAAGCACAAATTTAGGAGACAATCACATTCTTCAAGTGATGCTTGTCATGAAATCTTTAATTATTCATATGAGAAGATTCCCTTTTACTATTAAAACTGAATTCACATGTGAATAAATATTTTAGGCCTATGTGCATCAAACATTTTTATAGTCTTCATTACAATAAGTTTGATTATAGAATATTTTAAATTAGTGTCATAATTGTCATTTCTATTTTTACATAACAAACAGTTAGTGTTGAGATCAAATCTATAATGATTCTCCATAAACTTTAATACAATATTTAATATTGAACAGGAGTTCCATTTAAGAGAATGATGGATGAGGCACAAACATCATGAGAGGAAAAAAATTTGAGAAATTGATAAAGGGAGTTAATATTTAAGTATCTTTGTTTTACGGATTAAATAATGACTAAGTTACTACATTTGTCCTCCAAAAATTATTGTTTGATAAGATACTTATTCAATATGAAATAAATGGAGAGTCAAAATTGGATCAATCACCTTGTACCCTATGATGTGGTTTGATATTGGCATTCTTTAAAATAGTAGTCTAAGTTTGAGCTTAGAATTCGCTATATCCAAGATCATATAATCACCATTTCATATACTTACATATAAGTATATGCTTGCACTTGGTGGCACTACTGTCTGGAGAGTTTAGTATTCTTATATCCATGATTTTATAATTAATAGATACATGAGAGGTATGCAATGATAATAGATATGGAGTGTATCCAAAAAAATTTGTTAACTGATTGAACTAAAGGGATGCAATCATACACTGAATTAAGGTAATTAGCTCACTCAGGATTACTTTTTTGTGGACAGTAATTTTTTTTTTATAAGTAGATATCATTTGAATTTTTGTATTGTTGTCCAGGCATTCTGTGATATTCATTGAAAAGTTCATTAAAATATGAACATTTTAGATAACTTGGAAGATATTAATTAAATTATGACATCTAGATGAGACAGGTAAAGGTACTATGCCTCAAAAACAGAGAAATAGAATAAATTATAGAAAGCAAGAAAGTAAATCTCTGTGAATACAAAGAAGGATTAACAAACATATGTTGCAATTATTTAATATAATAATTCAGTAAGGAACAATAACATGGTTAGTAAGTAAACCAACTGTACTTGAGCAACAACATAGTCTATGACTATCTAGTACTTATACATAAATATGGTTTTTAAAGATGCAGGATGCATGAATTAATTATTATTTCTTGATACATAGTATACTAGTAAAATATTGGCAGGTTATAGAGACATTCAGTCTCTTTAATATTACTCTTGCTAAGATTTTAGCTTATGTTTCAATTACTATATATCTGATTTTACTTATTTTGAGATGTTGATTTAAATGAATCTTTTTCAAGAGAAGAGATGAATAAAGAAAAAAAACAATTCATATCTAAACATTATTGATTGAAAAGATTATAATGAAGTGCCAAAATCATTAAATACTATATTTTTGGTTTTTTGCTATCTGATTTTTAAAAATTCATTCTTCTAATTTAAGATTTTTTAAAAAAATATTTAATGGTGATGTCTTTAGCTTTAATTTCAATTTTATGCTTTTAGTAAAATTGCTTTGACACAGATCCTCAAAATAACTACATAAAAATTATTAATAGTTTATGGAAATAATTAGATTTGCCATAATTTGTCATTAATTTTGCCCTTTGGTTCAGTAATCAGCATTTTATAAGGAATTTATCTTGAATATCTGCTACTTATATTCATATTTGGTATTCTTATAACTATTGATTTGTAAGATCTAAACAATGAGTATATTTTAAATATTATCAGAAGTAATACAAAGATTAAATATTATCTTTCTTTAATTTTGTATCATTGCAGCAAAAAATGTTAATTTAAATCATTTATGACAAGAAAAACTCATACCAGTTTTTAATAATCAGTTTTATCTCAACAAATATCATGATGATGTTAGTTATGTAAAAGATTCCATGATAAATTAAACTAGCTTGTGATTGATGTATGATGAAAGGATTTGACAACTGGAATATCCTGTAAGAATAATGGGTCCATAGATTTTTGTGTAAGATTTCTTGCAATTACAGGCATGCATATTCCTATGATATAATGAACAATGAAAACAATAAATAAAGAAATTATTATTGAAACAGCTTTATATTTATTATCCAGATGACAGAATTATATTAACATTAGTAATTATATCAAACAAAAGATTCCATGACTTTTTTACTCACTTTCTAGAATTTCTTTAGGATAATAATTTATTTATTTTGCTCCAGAGCCATATGTTATAAGGTTGAATAATTACTGAACACTAAATGGCAGTGGTGTATTTCCAAATAGATTATCTGGGCATAATTGCTGAGAGATTCTTGACTTCGTTTAAGAAGAAGCTACAATATATCACATCCCATCACATTGAAATTCAATACTTCACGTTATTGATCAGACCATATATGAATTTCAGTGTGGGAATATAAATGAAGTACATCCATTATGTATTCATTGATTAATTGATCTTTTAATAAAAGTCTCTGAAAGAGAGTAAATAGAATAACACATTAATAATCATAAATATTATTCTGATCACAGAAATAATAATTTGATGTAGATAATAAAATGTAAATATTCAGCTTAAAAAAAAACTGTGATAACATCTTGTACTAAACTCCTTATCTTTTTCCAAGAGGATAACCATAAAGCAATTTAATTATTAAATATATAAATTATTTTACTATATTATTAGATAAAATAATTTATTTAAAGATTGTTAACAGTTTTTTTTTTTTTAGAAATAATTTTTTTATTTTACAATTACAGTATTTATTTTATATTTTTTCATAAGTCAATTTCAATGCTTCAAAAGTAAATTTAGTTGAAAGAAAAGGCAAATCCGATAAATAGGGTCATTTTATTTCGTATTTTTAAAAGTTTTCTTTAAAAAATTGAAGGATTAAAACAGATACAAATACAATTATCAAATATGAAACAAAACTGTCCCACAGTATCATTTTTTGAATAAATAATGACGTTTTTTTTTTTTTTACCCTTCATTAAAATAATATTTTTTACAATTTCATTTTTTTTTTTAAATCTCGTTTAGAATTTTTTTTATTTGAAGATAACGTATATTTATATATTAAAATGTTAAACTATAAACAAATTTTAAATATGTAAATATAGTACTTATTAAATAAACACAATAAAATAATCTTATATTTTGTTAATTAGCTTCTAAGCAGATTTTGTAATATTTGAGCATCCAACAATAAGTTCATCATAACATTTTTCTTCAATAGACACAAAATGGCTTTTTATTGTTTTTTTTTCCTCTCAGTGATGAAAGCTTTTATTCATCAAAAAGCCAAAATACACAACAGTTAAAAGGTTTACAAAGAAATAATTTCACGGCAAAATAAAATTCAAGTACAATATGCTGAAAGAGAAGGGAATACATATAAAATGAGAAAGGGATATGGAAAGGGTGTGTAGTCCAGGAAAAGAAGAGTCTTTGGTAAGGAACAATTTTGATAGGCTTGGTTATCCTGGTGGATTGATAGGAGAATCCATATATGACATGAATTTTGGAGGAATATCTATGTGTTAAGTCTTTAGAGGTTTCAGGGATAAATGAGGAGATTTCTGAATTATGCTTAGATGCAATAGGCTGATTTTTGTCTTTTGTAGATGAGTAATTTTAGTTTTTCCCATTGTACTTGGAATGGCATTATGATTGGTCATGTTGTTCTTTTTGACTTGCTTTTTACTTTTGATAGAGCAAACCACAGCCTGAAAGGGAGAAAGATCCACATGGGCAAGAGGATGGAGACTTTGAAATAAGTTCTTTGGTGATGAAGTTTTTAGTTAAGTCTTGTTTGAAATTCAGTTTGGATGAAATTTGGGGAATTTTGAAGGTTTTAATTCATGTAGTTTAGGTCTCTGCACATTTTCGCCGCTAGGGGGCAGTGGCCAGCTTTAAACCGTTAGAAATAATGAAAAGTAATATGAAGAAAAACAATTTTGAAATGGAAAAATTAAATATATTGATGTAAAAGCAAAACAAAACACTAGAAAACTTGTTATTAATAATTTTAGTTGAATAATGAGAAAATTGAGTGGAATTCTAGACGGTTAGAGGAGGGGGTGTCTGAAAAATAAGATCGTTAAAAATGGCCAAAATAACTGGAACAATATACAGAAAATTTTAAAAACAAGTTTTGAGTAACAGAGAACTTGGAGTAGGATAAATATGTAAGAGTCTAAGAGGGAATAAAACCCTTTATGATCCATAAAACAGTTGAACCACCCACCAAACAGGGGGGTATGAGGTAGTTAAATGCTGATAAGCACAAGGTAGACATAGGGAAATTATGTTTAAAATCCACTAACACTGAGGTTTAGTGAATGAAAGAGAACCTTAGCAGAAAAATAAGGCCTTTAAAGGACCAAATAAATAAAAAAGGCACCTTTCACTGCTGCAACACCAACTTTTCAGAGCCATTCTGTATGAACTATGAGAAAGATGACTTTCCAGTAAGAGCTCCACCTATGGACAGGGGGCTTTTTATTGTTGTTTGATGTTTTGTAGTGATGGAATTTTGTTATAATTATACTGCTGAATTATTTTCATCATCTAGTTAAAAGTTATTACATAGCAATTGGATATATTTAAATAAATATAAGCACAATTTTATTTTTCTAAAACTATTTAACAATTTAACTACACATAGAAATAATTCAATCTTAAATTTGCCAAATGGATTTTTTTTGTTATTCAACTGAAAATCAACCCAGAAACATCAGCTCTTGAATCTGTATTTATTAGAATTCCATATAGACAATACTCATTGATTAGTTTGGTATTACTTAACTTCATTTTATAACATTTTATTTTATGCTTCTTTAATGATGCTTTCACAAACTTAAATTAGCTTTGAATTTTAGTACTGCACTACAATATAATCAAGACCCTGTGCAATATAATATATCTTATTTATTGAAACCTGAATGACCTGAAAAGATATAGATTAAACGAACCAAACATAAACTAAGATTAATTTTGCTTAACTAAATAGAAACCTCTGCATAGTTCAGAGAAATGATAGAGTTACAGACTCTAGAACTCCAGTGGATTGTAACTCAAATCTAGCTCTCTTGAATCCCATATGAATTTTTATATAAACTTCTAAGCAAGACTGTCTTTTTATTTTTACTGAATGAAAATGCAAACTGATGAATTTAATAGAATGTTTGGCAAATAAGAAAGGCTAGAATAAAATTGTCATAGCCTTATACTATCACTATTATTCAGGTAAATTGTTTACTTGATTGTAATATTCTACTGACTGCTCCATTTGTTTTTAGTAAATAAATATTCAAACACATATTAGTAATTAGAAATGACATTTTATAGCATTCATTTTAATATTTTTATAATTGCATAATTTTTAAAGTTGTTAGCTATAAAAAAGATATCCATGGTTTAACAAAACAATTTTACAATTTGATATTTACACAGCCATTATTAATTTCAAATTTAGTAATTATTAATATATATGAGAATCATAGATTAATTTTGTTAAACTTCAGTGAATATATATTTCTGCTAAATAGAATCACTGGTTGTTTTAGATCATCATCTCTTTACAATTGTTTTTTTATTTAGCAACAACATATTATGATTCAATCTACAAATACTACTTTCCCATATACAATGATGATTATCATCTTTAGAGGAATATAACTATTAGACTAAAGATTGTAATATAATTTTTATCTTAGATATAGATTTTAAACTTTTTAAAAATCAATGTTACTTATTATTAATTATGGATATACAACTAGTCATATTTAATGCTGTTATCTTCTCTCTACATATGTGTAAATTTTAATTTGTAAATTTGAAAACTATTATGAAATACCAGAACATTTCAAACAAATGCAAATAATCTTTAAGATGTATTTCTAATGAATTAGAATTATCAGTTAGCCCTAATCTTTAATTCTCTTAAATGCCTTTATTACCATGCTTTATTTATCTACTATATATTATAACAATTCAGTTTACAAATGCTAACTTTATGACTCTGCTTATTGATTTTTATCATTTTTATAAAAAATATATTAACTCTTACTGATAGTGATTTGTATTGCTTTTATATTTATATATAGTTTAAACTTCATTAAAGTTCAATATGTTATTATTAACTATAAATATATGCACTTACATTGTCTATTTAAGAACTTGGATTTGTAGTAAAAATAAACCTCCATATATTAAAAAAAAATTGCAACAAAAATGCTCTTATAGATTAATGAAAAACCTTTTAGCCTCCGAGATTGTCGATTAGTAGTAAATGATTGTTTTTGGTAACATCAAAAGCTAAAAGTTATATCTGTTTACATGGATATTATCTTCTCATTTCTATTCTTTATTAATAACAAGCCATGGAAATATTTATACTGTGTGTATATATGTATAATATAGCCATATTAATTTAATGCCTGCTTTTTATTCTATAACATGCATATATATATATTGTACCGCCAACGAATATGTGGGTTAAAAACACACATCTTTTCTGCATTACATATGTAATCATTTAATAATAAATGATCAAACTGATTTTAAAAGGAAAAGAAAAATGAGAATAAAATATAAATTCTAATATGTTTTAAAAAGTTTTTTTAAAAATACAAACTTGTAACAATAAAAATGCATCATATTTTTCTTTTAGAATAAAACTTGTTAGCAAAAGGGGGGAGAAATCTAAATATAATTAGAATGATTTAAAAACTATTTTTTAATTAAAGAAAACCTTCTTTGTTTTATAAAGCAAAAATTAGTTAGGGAAATAAAATGTGTAAAATAAATCTTAAGTGAAATCTAAAATAAAAAGTTCAAAATTCATTTTCTTCTTTTTAAAATAGTTAAATAAAATGACTAAAAATAAACAAATGTAAAATATTAAAATAAAATTTGTTATTAAAGAAACTTTTGTGAAAATATCTCATCTGCTTTGGAATGCAATTAACTTTGCAAGATTCATGAATGATAAGATATTAGATGAATCTGAGCAAAGGATTAAGATAACAAGAAATGTAAAATTAATTAACAGACAGATTTCAAGGTAAGATCAAAATTAAAAATAATGATAAGAAATTAAAACAATAGGAGAGAAAAAAATATAAAGTCACTTTCTCTATTGTATACAGTCGGGTTTGTGATATACAGTTCACATTGTGGTTCTTTCTAAAGATTGCAGAATATTAAGCCAATCATTACTGCTGTGGTCAACATTAATGGAAAGATCACACAAACCATAAAAGTGCCTGACAGAGCTTTATGCACCAAGCCCTCAGTCATCAACTATCTTGCCTGAATCAGTACCTGGAATCAATGCCAAGATTGTAAAGTAGAACCTGCTGTATATCCTTTCTTCTCTCATTATTCAACATAAACCTGGAAGAAAAGCCATGAAGCCACTGATGGAGAAACAAAAGGCCAACTGGTTGGAAAGCAAAACCAAATAGAAATTAAAACCATTGGACAATATTCCCAAAATAAAAACCTGGATAAATATACTTTTAAATAGCTGTATGCACACTTAATATTTAATTAATGGACTATTATAACGATAGCTAAAGTAATCATTTAAAATTTTCTTATGTAAAATTTATTGTGTTATTTTATACTTTATTAAATATATGTGTGCAAAAATAATTAAAAGTACTTACGGATAATTTGCCTGATGACGTATTTGACCCACAGGTTTCCCTTCCGGTAGGCATCGACGATCTTTGTATGACAATGTTGTCATGGCAACGAAGTGACTGGCGTGATTAATCCATCAGAGAGTCAATTTTTTTTTTTTTTAACCGCGAGATTTAAAATTCGGAGAGAGATTTGGGAAATTTTTTGATTTTTCTGTCTATTGTGATTTTGCTATCCACTTGATCACAGTGATTTTTTTCAGCTCTTCCATTGCGTTTTTGATATTTTACTTTGTGATATGGCTGAAGCTCCAAGAACCTTGTTTAGTTTACCGAGTACGGAGGAAGAAGCGATCATCTTCTTACAAGACCGCGGTCTTCTCCCCAAAAGGAAATTATGTCAAAATGGGCATGAAATGAAAAAGTATATTCACAATTCCAAGAAACAATGGCGATGTAACTTGAAGGATTGCCTGTCAGAAATTGCAATTAGAAAAGGCACGTGGTTTGTTGGCTCCAAAATGACTTTCGTGACCGCTATACGTTTCATCTATAGTTGGTCCAAAGAATTAACATCGATAACATTTTGTGCGAAGGAATTGAATATTTCGGACAAAACTGTTATCGATTGGAACAACTACCTCCGGGAAGTTTGTACCTGGAGATTGTTAAGAAATGAAAGGCGGAAAATCGGAGGTCCCAACACAATCATTGAGATTGATGAAAGCCTCTTCACAAAACGGAAGAACAATGCCGGAAGAGTCCTACCACAGCAATGGCTATTTGGTGGTGTGTGCAGAGAGACTGAGGAATGCTTTATTGTAGCCATTCGAGATAGAAGTGCATCTACTCTCATGCAAGAAATTTTGCAAAATGTACACAAAGGCTCGACTATCTACAGCGATTGCTGGAAGGGATACAAGAGCGAAGAGTTAGCTGAGGCTGGATATGAACACCATCGTGTTAATCACACATACAACTTCGTAGACCCCACAACTGGCGTACATACACAGAATGTTGAAAGGTTGTGGGGTTTGGTCAAATGGCGCAATAAAAAACACAGAGGAACAGCACGTCAGCACCTGGACTCATATTTGAGCGAGTTTATGTGGAGGCAGTCGTACAAAGCTGATCCTTTCACTGCAATTTTAGAACATATATCCCAATTCAGTCCTCCACAGTGAACGCTATTTGTAAGTAATTTTAATTTTTTTTATAATAATTATAATTTTAGAATTAATTATATTATTGAATATAGACAATAAGTAATCCAAATGCATGTAAAAGTAACGTCACCATTAATGCCATATTCGCATTAAATCTTTATTTTAAATGTACAAACAATTTTTGTTAATATTTCTTCAATTATCAAACTTCCACTTAATTATGTTTCATTTGTAAATAATTTTCAATAATTTTTTTAATAAAATTACCAATATACAGTCCGTTTTTAAAATTACCAAATGCTTGTAGAAAGTACGGCCTCTTACACCACATTTTATACAAGATGGCCATTAATGGTAGATTCGCATTAACTTTTTTTTTTTTTTTTTTAAAATTTACAAAAAAATTTTTTTTTTATATTTCTTCAATTATCAAACTTCCACTTAATTACATTTAATTTGTAAATAATTTTTATATTTTTGGGTTAATATTTCTACAAATATCAAATTATTTTTCGTAAATTCATTGGCTATACAGTACGCTTTTAAAATTAGCCAATGTGATCACCATTAATGGCACATTTTCAATAATTTTTTGTTTTTATATTTAGTATTGACCTTATTTTGTATTTCATGCATTTAAATTTTCAGCCATATCACAAAGTAAAATATCAAAAACGCAATGGAAGAGCTGAAAAAAATCACTGTGATCAAGTGGATAGCAAAATCACAATAGACAGAAAAATCAAAAAATTTCCCAAATCTCTCTCCGAATTTTAAATCTCGCGGTTAAAAAAAAAAAAAAATTGACTCTCTGATGAATTAATCACGCCAGTCACTTCGTTGCCATGACAACGTTGTCATACAAAGATCGTCGATGCCTACTGGAAGGGAAACCGGTGGGTCAAATACGTCATCAGGCAAATTATCCGTAAGTACCTAATTAAATATTAATGTTTACTTTAATTGTTATTTTGTCTGTTTTTTTCTTTTTCTCTAGTCACTGCATCACCAGTAAATTAGTGTAGAGTTATTTTATGTGTTAAATAAATATGCTGGACTTTGAGACAGAATATGAGCTTGTCATATGATATTTCAAGCACTGGATTGGGTGCCTGTCATCCAAAGCATGCTGATTATATAACTTATGATTGGCTGGCGCCTGACATTGATCCTCAAATCAAATAAAATGGTTTGAATGGCAGGGTTTGAATCTAGCAGTTGAGGTGGGCCATGGTCTGAAAATGTGATCATGTTATGCTTTGCATAGCTCAATCTAACTGTGGGTATCATTGATGGTATTCTTCCCCTGCTTGAAGGGCCGGTCCATTCCCATGTTTTTAAAATTATTATAAAAGGTTTAAACCCAATAAAACCTACAAAAATAACCATCAATGTCTCTTTCTTTATCAGACCCAGTTCAATATATATATATATATGAGGGGATATCCCAAAACAACTGGAATTTTATATTTAAAATTGTGTATTTATTTTTAGGTGCTATAATTTGAATCCCTGTTAAGGTATTGCCTATTTAATGCACTGCACGAGTCTAAACAAGTTTTTCACTTTTCAAATTAGTCCATAATCTCTTGCAAAGAGATATCTTTTAACACCTCCATCATATTTTTCTTTATCATTTCTAAGTCTGCAAAAAAATGCATCTTTTAATTCAAGAGAATAAAAAGATGTTGCATGGAGCAAGCTGGTTAATGCTAAATTTAATTAAAAATTGTTTCACACTCAATTTTTGTGTGCTAGTGTGTTGTCATAGTAAAGATGGCCCTTCTCACTTTACCATAAAATGGAAGATTTATGTTTTACAACATCATGCCAGAGTTTCAGAACTTGTAGGTTTTAAATGCCTGATTGTTATGAAAGAGCTTTGAGAGAACAATGACATTTGTAGCCCCCAAAATCACTATCATTTTGACATTGAACTTCATTTGCCATACTTTTTGGAGTCATGATGACTTCCACAGTTCCATTAAACCATTCATAAACTTATGTTTTTCACAGGGCAACTTTCTTGTAAACTGTTTTAAGCACTATAACTGTTTTGCTATTTTCCCTAAAAGACAACAGAATTTTATGATCACATGATACTGTATGGAGAGTTTTGCTCTGTTTATCAAGAATTTTATGATGTTCCAACTTTTCAGCCATTACAAAAATTGACAAATATATGAAATGCACTTTATAAAAATATGTGCTATGTGACATCACAATTTCACACAATGACATCATTTGGCAGATTGATAGAGTAATTACTGCAAAAGAAATCTAAAAGCAGAAGCATTTCCTACAATAGGCATGGCTATCAGAGAATCATTTTGGTTATTTTGGGGTATCACCTCATAGATAAATAAATAAAACAGATATATTGATCTTTAAATAAAAATTAATTATTTTTTAAATTAAAACAAAAGTTTTATACATAGAAATAGAAACAGAGAGAAGAAAAAATACATGCAAGTAATAGAAACAGAGAGAAGAAAATTACACAATAGTTGTCAAGCATTGTTAGCTGAGAGGTCAGTGCAGCTGCCTTGCAAGCAAGCAGTTGATTGCAGATGGTTGTTGCAGGTTCACCTTCTAGATGCTATGACACATGAAAAAAAAATCACACAATAGTTATTAAAATCTCATATGATTATTTCATCCGGGCCCTTTTAAGCACTGTGCAAAAAGTGTTTCTTTTAAGTACTGTGCAGAAGTGTTACCTATCATCACTATATAGGAGATAGAAAGTATTAGGTAAATAAATTTTTCATAGTGTTAGCATTTCTTGAGCAGTTGGTCTGTTGAAAGTAGTCAAAAGTTAATCATAAAAATTGTCAAAATTATTTCTAGTAATATATGCTAATAATAGACTAGTAAATTTTGAATGAATCTAAAAAACGTATAATAAATTTTGAATGAATCTTAATTGTGTAAGTCAGTGTTGCTTTTTGTTTGTTTTAAAAATAATAATTTATTACAAATAAAAAATTCAAAATATTATTATATACAAAAGTTATTAAATATCTATATAATAATAAATTATACAGCTAGTTATATCTGAGTTTCAAACACTGAAGTCACAGATTAAACACAATAATTTCAGTGATTTAATTAAGTTGAGATTTTTATTATTATTTTACAGATGGAAAATGAAACCAGATCCTTTATTGTTTTTTTCAGACAGTCTACCAATATTCTTAGATTGCATATGACATTTTGGGCTTACAACTTAGGAACAAAAATTGACTTCAAAAGCACAGCCAAAAATCATGAATATGATTCAAAACAAAGTCAAACCACAGAAAGAAATTTAGTTTTAAATAATAGTCATTGGAAAAATGGTCTGCGCATATTGTTTTTACTCTTGTTTGTTGCTTTATCTTTTTACTTCCACTATTTTGAATATCATCCATTGATTACTCTGGCTTGCACTGAGTGGCAATATGTATAGAAAGTTTTGCATGTTTTTTTTTACTATTTTGAACCATATATTCTCAGATTATCTACCTATAGTTATCTCTTAATTGGAAATGATTCAGGCAGTCAAAATGAATAATTAAAATAGATCATTATGATCAAGGTGACTGCATGTTGGTGATGCCTTGCAGTGTTTTTATTTCAGTACTGTGATTGACAAAATAAAAATAATTAATGGAGTGCAGGTAAATAGTGAGAGTATCTATGACAATTTTAAAAGCAAAAATTGGCTCTCATAAGTGATATCACAATGAAAAACAAGAAATATAAATATTAAAAAAATGATATGAATAATATTTGGTAAAAAAAAAAAAAAAACTTAAAAAACTTTAAAAAAATTAACTATCAAACTTAGATTATTACACGATACTGTGATTAATCAAAGATCGAATAGCATTCAGATTAGTAATTAATAGCATTTATTTTAATTAACATTCAACAAAAGCTTTATCAATGTAATCAATCATATCTGTTTTTGGCCCAACAATAATAATAAATAATCACATGTAGATGCTTAGGAATTATACCTTGTTCGATTATAGATTGAACTTCAGTTTAGATATGTTATATTTCAAGCCCATTATTATAAACGTAATAAATCTCACAGAACACAAAAATTAATTAAACTATTTTTCCATATTAATTTTGTTTTTATTCATCACACACACCCATATATATATATATATAAAGTACACTACGGCAAAAGATATTTACAAAATTTTTTTAATTATTAAATTTTGTGATATTAAAAAATTATTTAAAATAAAATTTATATCAACTAAATACGGTTAGTTTTTATATATGAAAAAACCATAATCTTTATGTTCTTACATATGATTTGAAAGTGTCATTGGAGTCAAAGAATACTTATATTATAAGTCAAAAATAGTCAAAATAAAAGTAGATTGTTGAAATTTATTACTGTTTAAATCCTAAAATTCTGATAGTGATAGGCACAACAGGATTAGACAAATTACTATTTTTTATCCAATAGTTAGTTAAATTTTAGAAGGACTAAAGAAAGATTAATGAAGTATTTTCCCAGAGAGAATGACAAATAAATGACACATAAATTATTATTGCTATCAATGTTTTTGAGAATACTGGTGTTAAATAAAATTTGAATTTTATTTAGTGTCCAATTCAATACTGAGTAAAAATGTTTGTACGTTTGTATTCTATCATTAGCAATATATTTTCAGTAGCATACATAAAAAATGAATTCATCATTAAAGTATGACTTCAAATATAATCATAAGAATTAAATTTACATTATATATGTGGATTACTAAAATATATATAAACTTATGATAACAAAAGTAAAATTTTTAGATATAATTGAAGTGAAAGCAAAATTAAGATATGGTAACATTTAAACATAGTGATAAGATAGTTTATATTGTTTATGAACAACATCTGAAGTAAATTGATAGAGAAGTAAACATATTGATAATTTTGGGATACTAAGATGTTATAATGAGTTAAAAAATATTTTTAAAGAACTTTTGTTACAGAATGAAAAATGACAGTGTGGGACAAAGTAATCATTTTAATGTAGAAATATTTTGATATTGAATCATAAAAGAGGGACTTTAGGTGATACATCAAATCAATGTCTTTATCGTGGGTAGTCATATATTTTCCCCACAATACTATTATTATTGTTGTTGTTATTAATATTATTACTATTATTATTATTGTGAACATTTATTAAAATCATTGATTCTTATAAGCTTAAATAGAAAACATAAATATAAATCTCTTAGCGATATCAGTATTATTAAGATTGAAGTTAAGTTTTAAGAGTAAATAAAATTACTTAAAAATAAACTAGTTTTAACAAATAAATAAATGGATGTACAATGGAATAATGGAATTTTAAAATAATTTAATCAAAAATTCCAAGGCATCATTGTTGCAGATTGTGAGTTGATAAACATAAATGATGGGATTTAAAATTCCTTAAGCTTTTAATGACTATTTTGCTTTTGTGTGTGAGTGTATACATTGTGAATTTTTTTCTGATGCAGAACATAATATACAAATTTATGTTTTCATGTTTAGATGTAACTGATTCAAAGGTGGGTTTAATTATACATAATACAAAAGCTAAAATGTCAGATGTTGTAATGTTGAAAAAAAAAAAACAATAATATAATAGTTGTATTGATATTTCTGTTAAATTTTTATTACCCTGCATATATTTCCATAATTTGCAAATGTAAACATTATAAAGCCAGTCTTTAAAAAAAGGATAAATAATAGATTTATGTTTTTCACTGTCATGATGTTAAAAAGATTCTGCTACAATAAAATAACATTTTAAAAAAATGACACACTATTACCTTGTAAGCAGAGTTATTGAATTATATGAAAAAATAATCTTAACTACAGCTGTTGTTTCTAAGTTTTTGATATAGTAAACCATAACAACTTTTTGAAAAAAGCTTATTGGTATTAATTTGGAAGATTCTTATTTGTTTATTAAAAGATTTTATAAAATAGAACTTCAGTAGTTGCAATTCAAATATAATCAATATTAGAAGTTCTTGTGTTTTGTTCTGATTTTCTATTCATTTATATCAATGATATATATTTTTTATTTTATATTATAGGCTTATTTGTTTTTGCTACAAAATTTATGTCTTATTAATTTCTTTTTAATGAATAATATTTCTGTAGTGTAATTTTCACTTCATCATTATCATGCAAGATACAGATTAGCTTCTATTTACTTTTAACATGTTATGGAAGGGTGTAATCATAAATATATGACCAAAGATGTGAAAAAGATGTATGATGGCCAAGATGGACATTTCATGCTGAACCAGCATTTATCAATTGGTCCAGATCACAATCTTTTACATCTTTATATTGTTCAATACATATAGATAGCCAATCATTACAGTTTGATAAGTAGAGGGATCTAAACTCAAAATTTTTCAGTGTACTCATCCTCCATTCCATCTCAAGCACCTGATATACATGACCACTTATGTGCAAAAAGATACATAATACCCAATATATGCAAAAATCCTGAGTTCAAGTTTCTCTACTTACATATATGAAACATTCAGTATAAGCAATTTTCATACTGCCTTAAAATTATAGTTTAATAAGTGTCAAACTTACTGCTGTCAACTTTAACACAAACAACTTGATAGAAGTATATTAATAATTTTTATAAGTCATTCATTAGACTAATAAAAATTATTAATATACTTCCATCAAGGGGTTTATGTCAAAGTTGTGAGAGCAGAAATTTGCCATATCAATTAAACTGTAGTAATTTGCTATCTATATATACAGAACAGTGATATATATATATATATATATATATATATATATATATATATATATATATATATATATATATATATATATATATATATATATATATATATACATGTGGTCACTTTCTGGGTCTTTCACAATCTCTTGGAATCCAGTTTAAAATTTCAATTGTCCATCTATTATCATCTCTTCTAGCAATATGTTCAGCCCAACTCCAATCTTTTAATTTTTTCAATGAGGTCAGTAACACCTATCTGTTCTCTTACACATACATTGCGTTTTCGATCTCTTCTTGTTACTCCCAACATGCATCTCTCCATACATCTTTGAGTGGTCTGAAGTCTCTGTATTGCTCTTTTATTAAGTGTCCAAGTCTCAGATCCATAAGTAAAAACTGGTAAAACACATTTGTTAAAAAACTTTTTTTTTTTCAAACACATAGGCAAATTTCCTTTTGGTACCAAGTTATTTCTACCAAAAGCACTCCAACCAAGTTTAATTCTATGATTAATTTCATCCATTATGTTTCCATCTGTATTAATAATCTGACGAAATATTTGTAACTGTTAACTTCTTCTAACTCATCATAATCAATCTTTATTTTCATATTTTGAGAAAATCTATTAAACATTACTTTAGTATTTTTAACATTTATCTTAGTCCTACTTTCATCTGATAACTCCTGCAACATTTCCTGTAGCTCTAAAGCATTATTTGCAAAAACAACTACATCATCTGCAAATCTAAATGACTTAAATAATCTCCATTTACTTTCACTCCTTTAGCTTCCCATTTTAATCCACAAAATACTTCTTGTAGCACTGCTGTAAAAAGTTTTGGAGATATGGAGTCACCCTGTCTTACACCTTTTTCAATGTTGATTTTTCTACTATCATTATGTAATCTAATTGTCGCTGTTGCATTTTTATAAATATTCTTTAAAATATGACAATATCCTGGATCTACATCTTGATGAGCCAATGCTTTAATCACTGAAGAAATGTTTATAGAATCAAATGCCTTGTCATAATCCACAAATCCTAAGCATAATGGCAACTCATATTTATTTGTCCTTTCTATAGCTTCTCTCAATACCTGGATATGATCTACTGTACTAAAACCATTTTTAAATCCAGCTGTTCTCCTGGTTGGTGGAAATCCAGGATTTTCTGTAGACAAGTTGTAATTATCTTAGTAAAAATTTTGTATAAAACTGATAAAAGACTGATATGTCTGTAATTTCTAATATCATCTTTATCATCTTTTTTAAATATTAATACTGCATTCTTCCAATCATCTGGTACATCTTTATCATTTAGACATTTGGTATATAACTTTGCTAAAAAAATTTCTGTTTCTCCACCTGCTTCTTTTAATATATCAATTATAATTCCATCATTACCTGGAGCCTTCCCTTTCTTCATAAATTTAATTGCATGTCTCACTTTCTCATTCAAAATTCTGGGCAATTTGGAAGATATAATAGGTATAGCCGGCACTTGTTCTTTATTACTATATAATTCTTGATAAAAGTCTTCTACACATTTCACGATATCATCTCTCTTTTTAGTAATAATGCCATCTTTTTTTCTTATTGCAGATATAAATTTCCTACCAATACCAAAATGTTGTTTTACCCTTTTTTTCTCTTCTACAGCTTTTCTTGCTAGTTCACAATTATACTTTCTTATATCATTTTCAACTCTTTTCCACACTATTTTACAAAATTTGAGATATTCAATCTTTTTTAATGCATCATTGTTGTATATCCTCATATTCCTTCTTTTCTTCATAAATTCTCTAGTCTCAGTAAAAATTTTATTGGTCAATTGCTGCTTTTTTCTACCAGCTATCTTTGTTGCAGTTTTTAAAAGTGTATCAGTTATTTTCCTATTAATGTCATTTAAATCTGAATCATTCAAGATCTACTAATATTTGAAACTGATTTGTAAGTTCTAATTTAAATTCATTAGAATGTTTCTGAAGATTAGGAATATCAACTGTAAATATTGTTTTTCTTAATAAATTTTGTCTCTCTAGTTTTGCATTAACATGTATCTTACATCTTACTAATCGATGATCACTTCCTGTGTTAAATTTATTAAGAACATTACAATCTTGAAATATGTATTTTCTGTTAGTCAAAATATAATCCAATTCTGCTGTACCTTCATTTGGATGCTTCCGTGTCCATTTCCTTTTAACATTTTTCTCAAAAAAAAATTCATAATATAAAGTTTTTCTTTTTCTGCAAACTCCACAAGTCTATGTTTTCTCTCATTTCTATTACCATAACCAAAATTACCTACAACATTTTCATCTTTCATTTGTTTACCAATTCTAGCATTAAAGTCTCCCATAATAATTTTAAAATGTTGTTTACTCTGATCAAAAGCCTTTTGTTCATCCATATAAAAATTTTCTATAACTTCATCACTATGAGAACTTGTTGGGGCATAAACCTGAATTATCTGTGTTTGGTATCTGCTATTAAGTTGTAAAACTAATCTTGCCACTCTGTCTGATACACTATCAATCTCTACAATGTTATTCTTACATTTTTTATTTATAATGATTCCTACTCCACTTGTATTTCCAATATTTGTGCCTTTATAATAGAGTATATGTCCACTTTTTAAATCAATAGTTTCTTCACATTTTCTTCTAACTTCACAAAGTCCAATAATATCCCATTTAATATAAGACAGTTCTTCTTCTAACTGTTGCAATCTTCCTTCACTTGAAAGTGATCTGCAGTTGTAAGTACCTAAATAAAAAGTCATCATCAAATGACAGCCTGAGTCTGCAATCAGGGGATTCTTAGCACCCTCCACCTTCAGCCACCAACCACTGCCTTGGTTGGTGACTTTACAGCCTCCTGGGAATAAGGGCCATGATTTATTTTTGTCTATCATGATTGTATATATTGGAAAAAATATTCTTAAACTCTGAGATAGAAAGCCAATAAATTCATCAAACTGGCTAATGCGTGTTGGTGAGCAGCCAATCCATGTTTGTATACTATATGAATAATCACTTAGTAATAACAGCTGAAATGACAAGAATGTATGGAGTAGACATTAGGAATTTGCCTTGCTCAGTTCCTTTAAGGCCTCCAAGAGGAATCAAAGGGTCTCCTTTCAGTTAATAGCAAACTCCTTTCTGCAGCATATATATATATATATATATATATATATATATATATATATATATATATATATATATATATATATATATATATATATATATATATATATATATATAAGAGATTGTAATCTGGGCTAATTGATGAGTGTTGCTTTAACATAAAATATTCAACTTTGGAATTTAGGTCTTTTTCTTATACCCCTCCACAAGGTATTAAAAGCAGATACAAACCATCTCTATCTTTTACGAGAGAAGTGTATTGAAATTACATTACTGAAATGTTATTTATTAAGTGGATAATCTATAGTCTAATGAGAATAACTAATAAAGTTATTAATATACTTATTAATTTGTCTTGATTACTTTGCTATGTATCAAATATATATGTAGACAAATAGGTGGGTTCAGGTGAAATTCTACTTTTAAATTAATATAGAAAATTTTGTAATTTTTTTTTATTAAATGTGTGTTTTAAGTGCGCAATCATATGCATAACACAAGAAGTTGGAAAATATTCCTGTTATTTATTAACAAGCAATATAATATTTTTTTAAAAAGTGAACTTTGTAAATAAATGTTTTTATCTTATGTATAAGATTATTTTTAATATTGTATGACTATGCTTAATCTCAAAAAAAGTTTTAATATGTTATGATAACAAAGTCTAAAAGTTAAGCATTGTCCAGATAAGGCTTGCAATCATTTAATCTAGTGCAGAATGCAATGATGTATTAATTAGTTAAAAACCTGGCTTATTTTGGAAATACATACAAGAATGTCTTGATTAAAAACCTGGCTTATTTTTTAAGATGTTAATCTAAAAAATTCTAGAAAGTTTATCTAGAAGTACAATCAACTATGACATGTATAAAAGTTCCCCAAAATAGATTGTTTAATTCAAACATTAGATTCTATTAGATTTTTTCATTAGATTTTATTAAAAGAGTCAATCATTAGATTTTATGGCCTCTACTAATCACATTTAAGATGGAGATTTTGCTATTTAGACTGCACTAATTGGCAGCTAATTTGTCAAAAATTATTAATATCCCACAAACAGTTTGTGACAAGTGGCCCTGCAGTTATAAAATAACGACAAATTATTCATAGTAGTGGCGTCTGAAGTATGCATGGCTAGGCAGTTTAACATGTTGAACTCCAAGCTCTAAGCCTACAATCATCTGCAAGCATGTCTTAAATTCATAAACTCATAGAAAGGTGATCTCATGAAATGCCAGTCTATGTGGAAACATCTTCAATTAATGAACAGTGAGATACAACTACAAAATGGACAAGAGTAGCTACTCCTACAATGAATTCACAGAAAATAAAAGTGACACACTGATAGACATTAACAGTAATATAAATTTTTATGACTTAAATAAGCCAGGTATGATTAGAAATTGTTTTCATTATATACATATGTGCCTTTTAAACAGTAATCTTAGATGTAAATGTATTATTTTATTTATATTCTATTCTATAGCATTAATGTTATTGGTGAATGTTTTACTATTTTATTAGAGTACAAATTAAATTAGAATTTATTATGCTTAAAAATATTCATTGAAATTCCCTTTAATGTCTTCACTAACTATTTATATTTTGATGAAACCAAATATATATATATTTAATTTTTTTCCCCATCTGTCCTGCCTATTATAGTGTGGTAGTCATAATGTCCAATTGCCAGGAATGCAAACCCTCATTCCCCAGGCATCAAAATGACAGGCCAAGACCACATTGTTCTCCTGATCCCCAAGTTTGAAACAAAAATCCAGAACATTGGTCTAAAGATCCCTACTTCATCCAGAATCCTACGACAATACAAAGTAATTAAAGTACAGATATCAAATGAATGTATCCATGCTAATTCATTTAGAGGTTTACAGGATCCTTTGCATCACATATATATATATATATATATATAAGGACTCTTCATTTTCAAAGAGCCTTTACAGGATCCTTTGCATCATCATCATCATATATAAAAAGGACTCTTCATTTTCAAAGAGTCTTAATAAATATAATCTTAGTAAAAGCACCTGGGCTTGTCACTTTTTTGAGGCTTACAGGGTCTTTTGCATTACAAGGCAATGGTTCCAGAAATTTTTTTTTTAATCTCTGCAACTACAGTACCTCCCCATCTTTTTGTGATGGAGTACATACAATGTCATATAGCCACAGAAATTCCAAACTACATAAAGATCTCCAACCATCCCTCTGAACCCTCATCATCTCCAACCTTAGAGTACAGAAAAATACTGACACAGACTGACCTATACACACAACATCTGGAAAACTACAGGTCCACATACCCAACTCTCAAACAATATGACTAACTGACTACAACTACTGTCTACTTTTAATCTTTGCTTTTACTACCCCCAAGATTAGACAAAATGACCAGTATCCCCCACCCTTTCTGTATTTCTTTCCTTGGTCATTAAACCTGCTTTCTGTATGCTGTATGTCCATTTCTGGACTTTGAGTCTGCCTTCCTATGGCACTGAATTTGTTCATACCTATCTTCACTCCAATTCAGAGAGTTAATACCTATGTTTTTCCAGACCTTGTCCACTGGTTTACATTTCTGACTCATATCAATAGCATTTAATAATTCAGCTATATATTCCATTGAATTCATGTTTGACATGAGCAGCATTTGCTCAATCTGAAATGATAATTATGATCGATGATTCCAATAATTTGGCCATCTAATAACTGACAGGCATTTAACATCCTCAGCTGGGCCACCTATTTTCTAAAAAACTTCAAATAACTCTCACTCCTGCCCACTTTATATTTTTCTTGCATGATTTGGTAGAAAATCACTTCTTGGCACTCCTCATTTCAAAAGATTCATAACAGTGCATCATTATATTCATCAAACATTCTGGGGTGGAGGAATACCACGTGTGTGCATTGCCCTGAAGATGACTGCATGTGATGATCAACTGACCTGCTTCATCCATCTGACTGATATGAAAGTATTTTTGGTTGATGTTAACTAAACTTGAGTAACTCTTTTCTCCCTCTGTTGTCTTTCCTACTGATTTATCTACCCTACCTTTTCTATTTTACATTTTTGTTCCTGTCTACTTTTCTTTTCAGCCATCTTTGCTTCACCTCCATCTCTTACTTTGTCTTCCCTCTCATTCACTATTATATTCTAATCACCCTCACTTATATCACTATCTCTCTTGTATTGCCTCTCTACCCTCTGAACCCTTGTTTCTATATCTTTTATTATTTCTTCCCTCAAATTGTCTATTCTTTGAGACATATCTCCCATCTGTCTTGCTATATCCTAAGTCTTCTCTCTGGTGTGGTCCCTTAGCATCTCTTCTTTCATATTCTGTATAAATTCTTACATTATTTCTCTTAATCCATCATTTTCCCTTCTAGGTTTTACTATGCTTTGCTGCATGCTGTCTACTTCTATACTACTCTCCAAGTCTTTCATATTGCTTCTCTCATTTCCTTTTCATTCTCAGGTTCATTCATTTCACTAATCTTTTGTTGCTCCATTTTCTTAGAGCATGACCTTGTCCACATGAATAGACATACTATTTATCAGTATACTTAACTTATGTACTTATTTTACATGACCAAAATTACAACTATTGCTTTCAAAATTAAAACTTTATCTCACTATTATTATTTTTATTTTCTTTCAAATATTCAGTACACCATGCACCTAGCTCCTTCATATTCCATTCACCGTTAATCTCTCCCATGCTATGCTCCAGCTGTATTCTTATTTTTCCATACACTTGTTTTATATTTAAAAAAAATTTAAACAAGAAGCAACTTTCACTCTAACACTAGTATTAAACAAAATGTTTTCCAAGATTGCCCTTTTTTAAATAATAAATTTGACCTAATATTTCCTCACTCAAGTCCTCAGCCCATTCTTACACTTATGTACAATTTATATATATATATATATATATATATATATATATATATATATATATATATATATATATATATATATATATATATATATATATATATATATATATATAGCAGTATCTCTTTTCTCTCCCCAATAATTTATTTATTTCATTTTCAATATACGATAAACTTTTCCTTTTTTTCCACCTTAAAACTTTTTCCAATTTTGTGAGCTTTTTTTTAAAATTATATACAGTGCCCATGTTTTTTTTATGCTGGCCATGTTGGATCAGGGCCTACACATTTAACACCAAATTCTCTCTGCACCTGGCAAACCTCCACCCTGTTCTAACTTTTACACATACATGTCAAGCATGAAATGATTGTAACATCTTAGGGTATGATAACAATAACAATTACAATGAATTATGTTCCATATTTTTAATTAAATTGATAATTGAGTGAGATACTAAACCCAGTTGGTTATTATAATCCCATCCTTGTCAGAATTTCACTACCATCTTGGCAGATGTCAAGAGGTTAACCACTGCATATCTTTGAAAGACCATGATCAATCCATGTCTTTAAGCACCACTCCTAGAAAGAGAAAATCTCTGCCTGAAAGGATAAACAACCACAACCCATATTACAACATGAATCAATTATATTATAATGATATTAAATATATAATGACAGATAAAGTAGTATCCTATTAAGCTATGCTCAGTCCTCTTTTATTTCAGGTTATAAAAAAATTAAAGCTGCTCTTGGAAATATACCCTTTGTTATGTTGTTGGAAAAAGAAAAAGAAATAAATGAAATACTCAGGCAATGAAATAAATTGTGAAATAAGTAGATAAATATTTATTAATATACATAAACAATATTTCTTAAATCTCATTAATCCACCACCGATTGCACAAATAAAAGAAAAATAATACATTATTTAATCCGTTTTCCCCACATAATTAGAGTTGTTTATTTTGAGGAATCATCTACTCTAATTCATTAAAATATGTTTGGATGAATATTTTGGATGAAATGATCTGGTTCTATACCAACACACGTATATTATGCATTAAAAGAAGTCGTATTATATCATTAAATATTCGATGGTGCATGTATGTTCCTTCCTATATCCGTTCCACTATTTAATAACATTTTAGACTGGTGCATCAATATACACTTCCAGAACATGAAAAAACAAAGTAAAACCATATGTGCTTTATCTTTACTTAATTTATATGTATTAGAATGATTTAAACGTTAATAAAATATGATTTAAGATGCACATACTCATCTTATAGTTTACATACATTTTAAGCTAAATGTGAAACGATGATAAAAATGAAAAAATCCTGCACTTGGTGGATAAATGATTTGACATACATATACTAAATCGAAGAATAAATTCCCTAGCATAATAATATTTATTTTAAAAAAGCTATAGATGTATAACATAAATATAAATAATATTGAAGAAAACAATATTAAATGATTAAGATAAATTTTACCATCCAGGGTCTTGAGACTTCATCCAGTCTTCGGATTTCTGAATGTGCTATACATCTGGTCAACATGGCAGTAATGACTTCCTTCTTAACATTATATCAGTCTGGCAATCTTCATCATCATCATTGGCTAGACCTGAGTGGCTACATTTCAATGGCTTGAATGGAACTGGATAGGTGCACTAAAGTGGGCTTCTACCCCACAATTATCTCACTGGATGATGTAGAAATTGTCTTCATCTTGACTTTATGTTCACTGCTGTGGCAATCACATGAAAACTGCTATTTTAGCTTTACTAAAATGGATTTTCTGTAGACACTTGGATTTGCACCCTTTCTTCTTGCTTTAATATAATATTAACACACCACATCTTCTGAATTGTGACCTGAATATGAGGCCTGCACAACATGTAACTGGAAATACTCAGGCATGCAACAGGAGCTCATTAGCACCACAAGATTTTGGCGAACTTGATTTCATCTGCAATGAATGCAGCAATAATCATCAAATTACTAGGTCTAGTACTTCATAGCAATGGTAGTCTTCATAAGCAACCTCTGCATTAATTTTGGAATAATAAATAATTGTGATGACCAAAATATGACTAATTGGTCTGCAATGATCATGCAATAATAATATAATCTAATAAGCTTAGATCTCTTTGACTCAGACCACTATACTGATAAACATACGTTAAAAATTTTAATACAAAGAAAAGTTCTTTTGCAACAGATTAAAACTAAAAATATCTATATAACAAATAAACAAGATTTTTCTATGTAAGCATTTGTGCCTGAACTCTTCAAACTCTTTTGTTCTAAAAATACAAAGCAGGATGACCATTAATACATCAGTCCATTAGCATGGAAAATAACTGATAATTTAAAAATAAAATATAGACGGTTGGAATATTTACAGTTGCTTTTTAATTATTTCATTTTTTTTTATATGACATGTTCCAACGCGTAAACAACTTTTTACAAAAAAAATAAAAAATAAAATAAAATTATAAATGTGGGACATTTGTATTTATTAAAATAAAATAAATAAAGTGAAACAAAAATATTGTACGCATATATCATACCATCATATGTGTCAATTTACAATTTGTAGATAATATTGCTTTATTCTTGAGTTTGTGTGGTTAAGAAATATATACAAAGATCAACCTCATCCATTTTATACTATGTTTTTTTTATTCCTTAGTCAGTTAATTATTGTGATTGTATAATAACTACATAGATTAATAATAGTAAATATATATGAGTTGTAGCTCCTACTACAGCTACTTTGTGCATGACCAATTTTAGAGTGCCAGGCACAATATATATTATTATACGACTAAACTAATTTCAAAGCTAGATCTCATCTGGATAATATATATATAGCCCAGTTGCAATTATTAATTTGATGTTGGAAAAAAACTAACAGAAAAAAAACCTAAACCCCCCCAAAATGTGGCTGATTTTTAAAATAAAAATTTAATATATTAAACATGGCGTTTCTTAAGATTAAAGATATTTAAGGGTTAAAATGAAGAAAAAGTATTTGTTATATCTCATCAAAAATTAATGTAATTTTTGAATATTCAAATAAAAATTAAGTACAATTTCATTTAATTGATAAAATTGTTTGTTTTTTAAGTTTACTTCGCAGAGAATCGTATTAGGAATATTTAGCTTTTAAATCTGTCTTTCTATATTGCATTATGTCATCCAAAAGAGATTTATAGATACAAACAGTATTTATAATTTAACTTATTTCATAAAACATAAATAATATGTATTATGTAAAACAAATGTTTTATTTTCCCATTACCAAAATAATTTATGTGTTGGTTGTTGAGTGGGAAGAGTTATCTCATAAAAATACAACATTTGAAAATATCAAAGATCAATTTTTAATGTATTTATTTTTTTAGTTAATTTAATAATTTTTTATTTGTTTAAATAATTGCAAATGATTTTCGTTTATTTTTTACAATTTATGTTTGCAATTAATTTGGTTTCAGTTTTCACGGTGATTCTCTCTCAAAAAAAAATTATGGTACTTTTATGATGATATATTTTTATTAGTTATCTAAAAATACTTTATGATATCATACCAGCTTTTCTAAAGGTGCACCTCCCCCATCTTATACATTATATATATTTATTTTAAATCAATTTATTAGTATAAAATTATAGATATAAAACATATATCATTAAACTATTCAATTTTAATTTCTAACTTATATTTGCTTACATAGATGTGACAATTACTGTCTCTATCTTCAGCTATCATACAATATTATTGAAAATAATTAGAATTTATGCTCTCAAGCAATGGTCTAAATGAAAAACATTAAGCTTAGTTAGCCTTTAGATTTCAAGTAATATAAATTAAAAAAAAAAGATTTACAAAAATATATCATTTTTAATAAAAATGGATTTTAGAGCACATTATCTTAATAAATAATATTTCACTGACTAAATCCGATGTGATCTTATAATCACCAGATTCTAAACATAAAATCTCAAATCCAAATATATGAAATACATCAAGAAAATAACTATATCAAAAATTGCAATAATGCAAACATAAATGAAACAACTGATTGTCAAAGCAACAAACAGAAAAACAAAGGAAAGCATATATCATAAAAACTTTGATGATTATATCACACATTAAAATATTCAAAATCACCAGAGTATCCATGAATATTATATTGTTGATTTTTAGATTACTATATATGCCTACTTTAAGAAACCTGAGAGTTGAATTCAGACCAAGTAAAGCTGAAAATTATTTTAGATAACAACCAGGTGTAGAATTTTTTTTCCTGATAGCTAGCTTAGCCATTAATCTAGTATTAACCTACAAATGATACCTGGATATTAATAGCTAGAAAATAAAAGTCCTAGTTTAATTTCCATTTTGACTGGAAAAAACTAATGAATATGATATATATAGCATGCACTCTTGACAATAAAATGTCATACTTTTATAAGAAGTAATCCATGATTTACTTTACCTTTTATTAAAGAGAAAGGATTTCCATTTAATATATGCATTGTACTGATCTTATAAAAGCTCAACAATACTCTTAATTTTTAAAAAGTCTACCTTGTGTTCAAGTTTGAGAATATCCTCAGTACTCAACATGATATCATAAGATCAACATAGTGTATATATTAAAGATGGAAATTCTTTCTCTTTAATTACATATGATCTCTGCACTTAGTAAATAAATTTGAATATTATATAGTTTCTAAGAATTCATAATATTAATACATAGTAAATTGAAAAATTTTGTGAACATTAATATGTGAAAGAAAATAATGAGTATAAAAGTGAATAGAGAAACATCTTTATGCTCTCAAACTAATATGCTTGAGATTGGCCTATATAATTAGAATGCAAGCTTAAAGATATGATAGTTGCTTTTATCTTTAAAAAAGTCTCTCTCTTGTGTTTGAGTTTGAGAGTATTCTCAGTACTCAACATGGCATTGTTGAGCTATTATAAGATCAGTTACAGAGCACATATTAAAGGTGAAAATCCACTCTCTTAAAAATTTAATCTCTGTACTTAGTAAATAAATTTGAATTTCACCTTTTATTTTAAAATATTTAAATAATTGAATAGCTAATTTTTATAAAATTTACATATCTAAATATTTTTTGTTTTGTTGTGACCTGCATATTAATTACACCAAAAGTTATATATTTTACTTTTTTATTTATTTTACATATGTATCTAAATTATTGATTTGTCAATTTTAATAATGAGTAACATTTTGTTTTTATTTCTATAATAATGTCAATTTAAGTAAAATTATTAATAAGTCATTTAAAAATTAATAACTATTAAATGATAAACAGTAAAACTATTGGACAAAATATATATAAATATAATGTCAAAATGCATTAAAGAGAAATGAAAGTAAAATACTAAAAAACAGATTATTTTATAAAAGTTTACAATAATAAGGTTTATGAGCACTTACAAATAAAAACACTACCGATTAGCAGTGATTAAATTGACATATGAAACAAACAATGAATAAAAGAAAAACAAAAAAAAGTTTTTGTAAACTATGCCATCTAAATATCAGTGGATTACTCACTTAAACCATAAACTGTACAGATTTTTATTTTCAACCATTATCAGTCAAATTTCTCTTATCTATAGTTTCCTTTCTTCATATCACTCTCATAAACTTTTTGTTTCAACCATCCATGATAACATGTAGTCTATTTTCATGTCTTGTATAGTTTAAAACTTCAGTCATATATATATAATCTTTTTTTAGTAATAATTTCACCCTCTTAATTCATTCGATGATATTAATAATGTCTGTTGTTTGCTAAACTATATATTTCAACAATTCTTTTTTGTCACTCAATATATTTCTCTTTTCATATGTTGCAACTTAAAATCTCCATATTTCTCTTCAATTAAATGTTCAAGTCTCAGATCCATAAATAAATACTGTTAACACACTTTTATTTAAAAAAAATTTCTTTTCTAGCAAATAGGAATATTTAGTTTTAATATTGTTATTTCTACCAAAAGCACTCTGCCCAAGTTTAATTTTATGATTACTTTACCATTGCTTTACTTTTGTGAAAAACCACTGATCATTAATTTAGGCTTTTTAATATTCATATTAAATCTTATTTTTTGTTTTCATCTAAAATTTTTTGCAAAATTTCCTGAAGTTTTGAAATACTATTTGTGGAAAAAAAATCTATACAAGAGAAGCATTTCAGAATTGAATTATGCCAGTTTTTAAATCTAAATTTCCAGTCAACAATGTTTAGAATAAAGACAATATTAATTCATGCTTAAACTTGAAGAAAATATTGAAAATATTAAAATTTGGGGATCATTTTTAAAAATTGACTTCTTATAATATATTCTTTCTCTATTTTCAACAATTATTTTACAATAATTAAATAAATACATCAAATCACTTAATTTTGAAGTTGATTCTTGGTGAAGTAATGGTTGATGAGGAAGTATTGAATTTTTATTAATTTATGAGATTTTTAAAAATATAAAATTAAAAAAAAAATATACGTAAAAATGTTCAAATCATTCAAAAAAAAGTATTTTTCAAATAAACCATTCAAATTTACAAAATTAAACATTAAGAGCATGAAAAAAATATAAAACATATGTATTTTTCATTCATTATCTTAAATTCTGTTGCATTAGTAAAAATAGATTTCATAATATATATATATATATATATATATATATATATATATATATATATATATATATATATATATATATATATATATATATATATATATATAGTAAAATTTTAAATGTTATAACTTGTGATTGAAATCATTCAATACTTGAATTATTTAAAATCTTAAGAAATATATCACCCACACGATCAGGAATTATTTGATGCCACAGCTCCACACATTAGTTATAAACACTGCTAGAGTTTACACACTTACATTTCTCCTTATATTTTTCCAACATTAAACTTTAGGCACTAATACTTTAAAAACTATTTACTTGTAAGAATAATTTTATTTGAATTAGAAAAGAGTTGACTTGCAAAAAAATCCCAAAATTAAGCAAATAATCATTCAAATTGATTTGTATTATTATATGATGATCAGAAAATAGATATAGTTTTTTCACACATATTCATATACACTCACACAAATATCATTATGATGCTTTTTTTAAATACTTATAATAAAAAAGTTGGAAGATGGTATAAATTATAAAATATTAAAAATTTTGATTATAAAAATTCTGTCATTAAAAAAAAAAATGAACTAAACATGTTTTTAAAAATCAAGAGTAATAAATTTAAAAAAATGTTTAAGAAAATCAAAGAATAGGTCAGAATCAAAAGTTCATAAACATTAATTAATAAAATATAACAATAAGAGTATTTTAGAGCATTTAGAAATACAGATAATCTCATCTATTCATATGTCCATTTCTTGTTTTTATTTTTTACTGGTGTATAACTTCAATTTATTTATTTCTAATAAACTATAAAGGCACTTTATATTTTTTTAATGATTCAAAGTAAAATATTCTGGTTTATCTCCCAAGTATCTGATATTTTAATTGGCACCAGGCACCATCTAAGTAGATACTCATAGGAAATATAAGGCAACCCTCATACAACATGGCGGCCTGCATAGTTTCACTCTAACATGATTAGATAAATTATGAAAACCCTCATACAACACCCTACCTACAATGTAGTTCCACTCTAACATGATCAGGAATTTGGGAAAACCCTTAATACCCTTACTATTGAATGTATGCATTGTATTGGTAAACCATATATATCTATAAGGAGAGCATGAAAATAAATCAATGTTCTTTAAGATTACTGTACTCAATACATCATCTCCTGGGAATTGTTCCTATGACATTTCATTCCATAATCTTTAATTGCATCAGTTTCTATAGTAATTTCTCATTCAGAGTTATTCCATTCATTCATTCACTTTATGAAAGTACTTAATAAAATATATTTTTTTAATAATATGTTTTAAACTAATAAAGCATAAATCTACAGATTAAAATATATAATATATTCAAATTATATTTAAATAAAGGTGATACTCCTTCCTATTCATCTATTTTAAATACGATATTAAAATATTTGAATACCTGCTTTAAATAAATGACATATTTTAAAATAATGTTCTCTTTTTTATGCATATAATTTAATATTGTGTAATCATACGAATATATGAATACACATACACTCATACCTTAATAATAGTTTAATGTCCTGTTTGTTGATGTTTAAAAATTATTTTTAAACTTTATACAACAAATAAAATTTTTATTGATGAAGGATGTACTTTATTTTAATATTGCTTTTACATAAAACTATTTATATACTTTTATTAATATATGACTAACATAATATATATCATTAGTTTTATTGTATCATCATTAGATTAAGAATAGGTTGTATTAATATTAACAATTTTGCTGCAAGATAAAATAAATTTTTAAAGCTGAATCCAAGCTAATAATTTTTTTTAATTTTTTTTTATAGATAACATTATCAGGTTTAAACTCAAATCCCATTTCTATATATACATTTAGAAATCTAAATTACACATTAAGGGCATGCAATATATATGTATACATACATTCAAAAATAAAATACAATTGGGGAAATATCCAACTTTTATCATAATAGCATTGAATACATACTATTAGAGAAATAACTTAAATTTTATTTTATTAAGACTTTCTCTCTGACTTAAGTGTGCATCATTGCATATTTTGTGTTTCAAGTGTTCAGTTTGCAAATTGCAAAAAAAAAATAAAAATATTATTTTAACAAATTCTAGTGTTTGTGGTTTTTGAAGAAACTTATTTAAAACTTTTTTTGGATATGTGTTGAAGACTATCTCTTTATTTTTAAGAACTAATTTTTGGAAAATTAAATTTCAGTTACAAACTCCATCTAATAAAAAACAACAACAACAACATTTAAGAGAAAATTTATTTCTCTGGATGTAAAAATACAAATTTTGGATCATTTTGTAAAAGAAAAAAAAGCATCATACAATGCAAAAATTTTATTTTACAAGAGGCAACAGTCCAAATCATTAAAAAAATGAAAAGAAAATTAGAAATGCTGTTGCTGTAGGATCTTTAATATCAGAAAAATATGCAGCTTGTCCCCATGTACCAATAATTGAAAAATGGAAAAGAAATTCAGCATTTGTATTGATGACAGCTATCAAAAAGGATTCAATTGGACAGCAATATCATTAAATAAAAAGCTCTTAAAACTTACAAAGACTTTAAAAAATGAAAAGATCTTCTAACCCAGATTTTGTGGCAAGTAAAGTCTGGTTTGAAAAGTTCAAAAGACAGCAATTTGTAGCATAAGAATCCAAGGTGAATCTGCATTGGTTGATCATGAAGTTTCCAGAACATAACCTCTCCCCCCTCCCCCCAAAAAAAATTCAAAATAAAAGAGCAAGGATCCACACCACATCAAGCTTTTTATTCCAATGAAACTAGGTTTTGGTGAAAAAAAAATTCCTAATAGATATTTTATAACCAAACAAGAAAAAATGCAGCCGGATTTAAAGTATTTAAAGATCACATAACACTAGTTTTGTATAGTAATGCATTAGAAGAATTTTATGCAAAACTCTTACTTATTCCTAGATCTTCAAATCCTTAAAGGCACAAATAAGAGCACCATATCAGTATATTGAAAAGCAATTTCAAAAACTCAGTTGATTGACTATTTATTTAGAGAAGGGCTTTTAAAATATTTTGTGCTATAGAGATTGAAAATTATTTAAAGAATAAGAATTTGGACTTCAAGATGCTGTTATTATTAGATAATGCACCAGATCACCCACAAGATTTGAGTCATCCCAACATCCAAGTAATATTTTCCCACCAAACCCTATTTCACTGTTCCAGCTATTGAATCAAACTACTATTTATATCTTTAAAACTTCCTTCATAAGAAGCTCATTAGAATGAATTTTAGACATAAATGAATGCAGATCAATTGGCATAATAGACACTTGGAAGCAATTTTCAATTAAGTATTGTATCAAAATCATATCCTTATCATTGAAAGAACTAAAAATATCAACATTAAACACATATTGGAGAAAGATTTGGCCAATGACAATTAAAATAAAAAATGGGCTTGAATCATCAGAAAAATAACATTGATGGCATATTAAGAGTTTTCTAAATCAATAAGAGGTGACAGTTTTTAGGATATGGCTATTCATGACATTCAAGACTTATTGGTGGAAGAAGAAACTGGTGGAGCAGATTTCTGGAAATAGCATCAGAAGTTGTAAAGTCAATTCTAAGAAAAACAAGTTAATAAATTGATGTAAAAAAACTATGGAAAGGTCTAAGCTTAGCAAAAAATTTAAAATCATTTTTCTTGAATGTACACTCATATGCCAAAAAAAATGCTGAGATATAAAATTGCCTATCTCCATATCAGGAAATCTATAACAACTTTGTAAGGACCAACAAAAAAAAATCAAAATTACAGATTTGTTAAAGAGGATAGAAGACATAAGTAATGAAAAGGATTCAATGAGTAAAGATATCAGTCAAATAAAAAAAATGTTTATATTTATTTGTCCCGAACATTGATGAGGAAGAAAATTAGTAAATTAAGGTTCTTAAAATAAAAATATTTATAGTTTTTTTTTTGTTTTGTGTTATACATATTCTGCCCTCCTCCTCCGTCCACGTCCTCCATATAAAATTTATATAGTGTTTAAAATATATTCCGGGTTCTAGCTCAGTCTAACAAATGAATAAATGAAATCTCCAGCGTTAATTAAAATGATTACTAGCTCTAACTTTTAAAATACAAGTACAGTTATATTTATAAATGAATTAATAAATATTTATTATTTTCATGAGACATGGAGTGACGACACGGAGAACGAGATAGACTACATTGAGATATTATCCACATGATACTATCTCAATGGCATAAGAACACTATTCCCCCTTTTACTATACTAAATAACTAACTTATAGTATTCTTACGACTTTCTAAGCTCTTTTCACTATGACTAAAATAATAATCATGTCTTAATATTCTTTGTAATAATAATCTAGCTCAATTAAATAAGTTAAGTAAATAAATATAGAATAAATAAAATAAAATCAAATCTCAGGTTCATAAATTGTATTCTAACTGATTTAAAATTACGGTAGTAAACTATGAAAAGGGAATTTTATGTCATAAATTCACTACGCAGTAACTAACAATAATAAATAATAATAATAACAACAATAGTATAATATAATCTTATTACTTCCTAAATGAAATAAATAATTACGTACGTGGCAGTATTTTAATAATCCGACAACAAAATACGTGTGGTAAAATTAGCATATAATTTATTTTAATATTGTGGCAACCAACTTATGACCAATAAATGATATAATTATGATCTTTTAATTTTATCATCCGAATAAATTTTCAAAATTATTATAACACTTTTTATGTTTACCTATTTTGTGCAAAACTATATGTCTGTTTCAATTATAAATGTGTATTGTGATATCATGCATCCATGTGGAGAAATAATAACGAAGACACAAAGCTTTATAATAAATTTACAACAAAGTTTATTAATAACATAAACAAATAACACTATTTTACATTATGTACATTGGATATCCTTACTCTCCTATCACAAAATTATTTTACTAGTTTATACAATAAAACCAAACTTCTACTTATTTTTCTAGTTAATTCTTATTTTTAAAATACTTAAGAAAGTACAGTATTATTATTATTGGATTTCTTATTTTAGTTTAGCTTGTTACAAAATGTATTTATTTATAATTATCACTAATACATTGTATCCCTACTACTTTTTAAAATTATATTTTTATAAAATTACATTCGTAGTAAACATTCTACAAAATCATAAACTCTAATTTTATATTAGTTATATGGAATCCTACAGATTCAAAAAACCTTCTTCTACATTTGATATTACGTTTTCTTGTTCACTATACAATGCTTATTAATCTAATATACTCATTCAAGCCTTGCTTCGGATGGTAATACAATTATTAACACACCATGCACAAATATATGTGTCTCTTACACATTATTGAATTATTTTCTTAACAAACATGCAATATTTATTTTCTAAATATTATTATAAAAATATTCAAATTTTATTATCACTTAAAAAAAAACTTTGTTTTAGATTTCTCTTTTAAAAAATCTTATATTAGTTTCCAAATTGGTTTTAAACTGTATTATATGATTCTTTCTCTCTTTATGATTTTTGTACTTTCACTTTTAAAATTACACAATTCTAACACATTCCAGTAAATAAACTATTCTTACTTAAACGACAACATACCCTCAGTTCTATTTCATTCATTATTTCTGTAAAATATATCTTTCTGACGATGCAGATTCGCGAAACAAGGATAGCGAAAAAAGATGCACAGGATCAAAATAACTAGAATATTATCCGTCATAAACCTTGATAATAATGGCACAGTGAATTCAAAGACACTATAGAGGAGCGACCTTTGTCTGCCTACCCACCTCTATTATAGGAGTGATGCTAAAGCTATTTCTTCAGCTTTATATAACATCAAAGAGTTTAAAAGATACGTAAAGACACTGTCCAAAATATATGTGTTCAGTGATAGGACTTAGTTAGCTATACTGAAATCACACAAACTAACTATGATCCAAATACTTTATTTTTCTTATTTCTTAGCAAAACATCATCTTGGTTTCCTCTACACTAGTACTACCAAGTCACTATCCGATCTTATTATTTCTCTAGATTTTTCTATACAGTACATCGACAAATTCTTATCTACATTTCTAACAATAATAAAATTCATTTTATTTCAAAACTATACAGCTGTTCTCTAAAAAAATCTTTTACTACTTTTCTCGTATATTTATTATATACAAACTATTTTAAAATATCTAATACTTTGTTACATGAAAGTTCAAAAGAATCACACAATTGTTTTGACAACTTATACTATTAATTATACTTGAAATAATTCATTGCATGCATATTTAAAATTATTCTTATCTCAGAATATGTTTTAATGTTGTATAAAATGTGTACTTATAATTTTAAAACTTTCACACATCATTCTTACTCAATAGATGATCTAAAAAAAAATACATTATGCATTATGAATAAATACCAAAATTACCAAAACGATCTTGATCTTCTCGATCGTGTTCTGTAGGCTTCACCATTCCATTAATTCTTGTAGATATAAAAATTCCATACATACTTTTTATTTTTAAAACAATATTTCTATCATTCTATTAAGCTATTATATTTAAATCTCATTATTATTAAATTTATGTTTATATGTTTTCCCTAATCTAATATAGCATTTTATATTTAAAAATAAATTAATAAAACATTTAAATTATATTTATGATACTTCTTCACCAGACTTTCTTGAACTGTTCATATTTAAGCTAAAAAAAAAAAATTTTATTTCTTCCTTTAGTCACTTAATGTTCTATTTTAAAGTAAAACAATAGCTCTGTTTAATAAATCTTCATAGACGACAATCCTTGGTTTTCACAATATTGTATATAATTATTAATTCATGGCCTTCTCTTTTACTATTGTCTGCTAATATTTTCCCGCGCGACTTTTCCCCGATGCATCTTGTACGTACTTTTATTTGAAGATTCAGTAAATTTTCTGTTTCCATGGATCCATTTTTATTAAGTCATTTAATTTTATATTCCTTTTAAAATCAAGCATTTCTTCCATTGAATACTTTGTAATATTTTTTCTGATAAGATAAAGTTTTTCGGCTCCTTTTCTATAAAGCATAATAACTCTTTCATATTATTCTATTACTTTTTCTTTCTTTGAAAATTCTAGTACTATATTTTTATAATGTTTCTTTTAAAAGATAAACATTTTTTCTTCATCATAATTTTATTTATAACAAAACGCAGATTAAATTTTTCCATAGAGAAGAATAAAATAACTTTAAAGTAGCCTTATGAAAAATTGGTACGTCATAATTTTTTCTTGATGGCATGTAACTTCTCTTTTAAGTTCTCATATAGCGTCTCAATTATATTTCTCTGAGTTATAACAATCAGTTTTTGGTTGAGCATAAATAAAGCTGTATTAAGACATTTTCCAAATATTTCTCCTTCGGTAATAAATTTAGGTATTTTCCCTTGTACTTCCATCTCTACTGTAGGTTTTGATTAAATTCGAATAAATTCCCTGGTAAGATAACTTTTAAAATTAGCAATTCATATCGATACAGTCAAAATATATTATATGTTACAGAAGAACTTTTTTTAAAATAAATACAAAATTTTAAATTTATATCACTTTTCCAGCTACGGTGTTATCAGCTACAAAAATGTGTTACTTTCTCTTTCACTTTCACATTACTTCTCCCGCTCTGTATAATTCCTATATTTTTGTCTGCTAATTTATCTCCGTTGATTGGTTAATAACTTTATTTTAGCGTGAACAAATTTATCCATTTTAGTTTTATAACAGAATAGACATTTAAAATAAAGAATTGATGACGTCATGTCTTAAATATTATTTAGACTAATATTTTTAACTTCAATTTTAATTTTACCAAAATTATTTAAACTTTAAAAACAATTATTAAAACAATATTTAATATTTTAGCTTTTACTTTAATGATCGATGGCAATTATATCTAGTTTTAAATTCACAAACTTTTATTATTATTTTAACAAGCGTGTGTGTGAAGGTATATAATATACAGTCACGTGTTTACTAACTTTATCAAATGATTTTTTATTTACGTCTCGGTCTAAATTACCAAAACTGATATATTTTATAAAAAATTTGGAAAATAATTTAAAATGTTGAACTAAATATAATTCTCATCATCCTATAGTTTATTTTAAAATATACTCTATTAAATTTGTCTATTAAATATAATTATACACTACATATAGTATTTATTTAATTTATTAGTTTTAAAAATATTATATTCAAATTATTAATATACTTTTAACTATTTATAGCTGTATTATTTTATATGGCCAGCTTTTACAACCATAAGCAAGAATATATTTAAGCTTTATTTAACTGTTTTCTTTTAAAATAATTTATTACACTGTTATATACCAGGTATTTTCAGCTTAAAATTGTACTATAAAACATAATTATCCTACTATTATTTATATATCATACAAATATAACTTAAAATTTAAAATTTTTTAGTAATTGACCTATCTACCTCATTATAACCTACAGACAAGGGCATAATATATATGTTGATATTTTTAACAAAAATGAAGTTGTTTATAGGGATTATTAAAAAAAAGTGTCTAGTTTTCAGAAGCTAACTCTATTTTTTGCATTATCTCTGGGACTTATATAACAAGGTTTCATACAACGCAACATTTTCTAGGATCCTATCTATCATGTTATAAGGCCGTTTTTGTACTGATAAAAAGAAAAAAAAACTTGAAAAATAACTCTACAGTGTGACAAGTATTTACACTTTCACAATGTATTAAAAGTATATAAAAACAATGCCCACTCAATGTGAAAGTAATGTAGTGGAAATATGGACATGAACATTGAGATGTTTGATGCTTTTAGTTCACCTGATAAGCAAAGAATGCTTTCAAAATGCATGCAAAGTAAGATGTTGATGGATGGTTGACAAAGCCAAGTTGATGAGGACTGCACTAATAAAAGCTCAAAAACTACAAAAATTATATTATGTATGTGTATATGTTACATCGCTATACATTAAAACAAAATTTGTTCAGTGAATTATTATGTATAAAAGCAGTTAATTTCTCTTTTTTCAAAGTTCTCGTTAAATTACATTTTATATTGAATTAATAAAATAATAAATGCATATTTATTATGTTTTGTTCTTTCAAGAATTTTTTTTCTTTGGTGTTTTGTTTTTCTGAAGGCATTTTTCTACGAATTAAAGTCCTTTATTTACACAAAAGTAAATTATAATATTTTGCATATTAACTTACATTTCAAAGATTTATTAATAAAATATTTTTGAATTTTAAAAACTAAATTTTCTATTTCTATAAACTTTTGTTTCCATGATATTATTGATCTGAATATTTTATCGGTTAATTAAAAGATTATTTTTTAAAATCTGCATATTATTTTACTTTTTAAATTAAAATTACAAAACAATAAAGCAAATAAAAAAAACTCATCCAATTTTATATTTTCAGCTATTTTTTCTTTCTTTCAGAATATCAATAAAAAAAAAAAGCAGTAAAACAAACTTTGTTGCTCTGGTTATTCTTCAATTATTATTATAATTTTTAATTAAATTATTTTTAAAATTCAGTTTAATCCACCAATTTATTTTGAATATAAATCCTAACTAGAGTGAAGTTAAATGAAATTCACACAAAATTAATGGCACATAATTTAAAAATTATTATCCAAAATCCAAGCATATTATTCTTAACAGTCTTATCTACTAGTCATAACATATCCTGGTGGTTGATTCGGACAAAATAAACCTTGATTTTTGTTTTCAAGTTATAAACAGAGTTCGATTTTTTTTCTAGCTACCTGACTATAGCCACTCTGTTTATCATTTAATAATGATAACAGTAGTAGGCATCTGAGTTGATCAGATGAGTGAATGATATGCCGATTGCAAAAAAAAAAAAAAAAAGAAGATTGTAACATGGTGTAGTCTTCATTACTTTTGGAAAAGATTCCACAAATGCTAGTTATCATTTTCTTTTTTTAGATGATTTAAAGTTTCATTTAAAAATAAGAAAAATATCATACAAAATTAAGATGTGATATGTTGGACTATTTCCATCATTTATGAGTGGCTGTCGAATGTATAGAAAATTTTAAACAAACCTTCAGACAAATACAAAATTAGTTTTATTTCTGAAACTATAAAACAAATCCCATTACTTTTTTATCATTTAAATTGTAAAAGTTTTATCAAGTTGGAGGAAAGAAGTTTTCTTTTGAAGAAAAAGTTGTTTTCAAAGTCCATTACTAGTTATCATAAAAGAAACTTGACAACTATTTGTATTTGCATATATCTAAAAATTACTCTCATGTTATAATTTTTTATATATACAGCCTCATACTAACATTAGATATTAAAAGCAGTATATTTTAGTCATGGAAATTACTTTCTCTTTCAATTTTACAAAAAAGTATTGAATAATAAATTTAGTATTTTAATTATTAACACATTACATGATTATCTTTTCTTTATGTTTACTCATGCTGTTAATACAATAGCAACCCCCCTCCCACTATAGTGGCATCCAAGGCAAGTTCCAGCAATCTATAGATGTCAGATGTCAATAATTTATAATCCCCATTCAACATCCACTTGTCCAAAATTCCCAAATCAGCCTCCATTCCATGACCTTTAGCAGCAATGATCCCTGAATCTGGGAGCAATGCTTTTGGATCTTTGAATCTAATACACACTTTCTCCTGCACCCATCTTTATTTTTTTCTTAACTATAAACTATCAATACAAAGTGAAAAATACAGTTTTTAATCCAAGCTAATTTGCCTGTATAGTCATACAAATCTGATATCAGTTCAATATCTATAGATTTTGGTGGTCTCAGATGTTTAATAACCATAGTTACCTTTACTCTTTGGATGGAATTGATATTTAATTATTAAAACATTACATGATCTCTATTCCTTAAAGACACTGCCATCTAGCATCTATTGTTTACTAGAGCTTGTACAGGATATCTCTATTATTGAGGGAAGGATTTGCTATTATTTTAAAATTAATATTTCTAAGAATTGTTTGCAACATGAAGTATTATTTTAAATTTGTCAATAAACTTTTTTTAATTGAAAAAACTCTTATTTTTTGTTTACATAACATTAAAGTATGTGAAAACAATATGCATTTGTTCAGTGTTTTTGCAATGTATGGACAATATGATGCAGAAGGCATCATACATCTACAAGCATTCAATCTATTGTTTCACGATGATGGCAATTTTCAAATTTGTACTGCTTCTACATTTTTGCATTCAAATATTTATTATTTAATAATTATCATATTAACAAAATTTATTAATAAAATGCAGACATTAAAATTATTTTTCCATAATAATATTTTCAGCTATTTTTAATACAAAAAAATATGTAACATTTTTAGAAAGATTATATATTGAAATTCATCATTTTTAAACATTTTCCTATATATTTTATCTGCTTCTTTTAATCCTGAAAATCAGAATCAACAATAGCAGCTGTTAAGTGATTATGGCAAAGAGACAAAAAATACCCTAGAAAACAAATTTTGCAATATTATATAAACCAACCAAACAATATATCCACTTACAGAATAGACAATGCAGGAATGTGTTTGTGATTTTAGCATATAAATAATAATATTTTTTTTTTACCAGATCCATCATTTCTCAAACTCATTTCCTCCAGGTCTTCATATAAATTTTTTCTATATGAATAGTTTTATTATCATTTTTTTAAATTTAATAACATACAAATACGATTACTGAAATTATTTCAGTACATATAACAGTCTGGTAATTAAACTTTCACAAATTTTACTTCTAAATAATAAACAAAATGTATATAGAATATAATCATACAATTTTCAGAGGCATTTTTGTTACTAATAATTTTTTTAATTTCTTTTATATTTTACATAGGAACTTAAAAAGGGGCTCAATGTCAAAAAATATATAAATAAAATTTATTTACATTTTTAAAAAATAAAATATAATATCAGAACAAGACCTAATCACTTTTTTCTTGGGTAATACTTTAATTAACTTAAATGAGCATGCAGTCTTTTTTAAATGAAATCAAATATTTGAGACAATGAAATGAGATAAAGAAAAATCAAGTCAAAATCTTAAATTAATTCCATGTATTCTAAGATTTATACACTGAATTAAAGTAGATTTCAGTAAAAATTCTAATTATTTTATTTGTAAAATTAAATAAAATTAAAATAAAATTGTTACTTTTTTAAATAAGAATGTTACAAAAATAATGAACTGTAATTTCATTATAATTAATATTAATCACCATTTTTTAAGCATATGTATTATAATAATAAAGTTTATAAAAATACAAATTTTTAATAGTAGGTGTAAAATGTTTAATATAGTTTATACAATATATTTCTTACCTATAACTTTTAATATATGCTAGGTAATACTGTTTTCCTGTATCTATTTTTTTATAGTTCTTATCCCCTATATTTATAATTTCTTTAAACTAAATCATTTCTAAAGTTAGAACTGCAAACTTGCCTGAATTATTATTAATGTAATTCATTACTTAATCTCAATAACTTTATTCAGTTATTTAAAATTCTTTAATTGCAGTCATGCCTATATGTTTCTGTCTTTAATTATTTCATTTTTGTTACTTTTATATATGTTATGATATGCCAACATTTCAAGGCAGTGAATAATTATTTTAATAAACTTTTTGGGAGAGATCATTATAAGATCTCCAGCATAATATTTAGCAATGCTTCTTAGCATAAATACATCATTGTTTCATAATAAACTTTTTGGGAGAGATCATTATAAGATCTCCAATAGTAATATTTAGCAATGTTTCTTAGCATAAATACATTGCTGCTTCGAAATCCTATTCTAATAGATAATAACCGATTGATATGCACTCGTTAAAATCGTTATTTTATTCATATTAATTGCATTATGTTTAGTAAGGTTTGCTTAGTGAATTATCAGCTTATAAGTTAATTATTAGTTAGAAGTGAAACGATAGCTAAGGGTGATATTAAAAGTATATTTTAAATGTTGTTAAGATCCTTAAATGTACTTTCTCCTCCTTAACTTAATCATATATATATATATATGTGTGTGTGTGTGTGTGTGAATACAGATTCAATATATTAACTGGATTAATAATTTAGTTAATCCTTTACTTAGCATGTTTGCTATATTCTATCTAAGAATTGGATTAAATTAGTTTTAGCAGATAGAAACTATCTGTTTAGGTGCATTAGATAATTAAGTTTTATATATGCATATTTGTATGTTTGTATTAATCTATGTGTTGCAAGGATGTTCTTACTAAGCACCATTGGTGTATCAACATCTTGCTATGTCTGGATGGGCTAGCAGTGGAGCTGCTCCCATTTACTTCCACTCATGTTTAGAGCACCAAGCATGTTACTTAAGGCCAGAACCCTCGAGTAGCCGATCTGAGTTCCTGAACTATAATGTTCTCATTTAATTGTAGCAAACTGTTCAATTTTAGGACATTGAGTATTTGATACTGAAGTCTATGAATAATTACTCATTCACACCATGATCTTAATTTTATTATTTTATTAGCACCATAGTCTTCAGATGCAAAACCTAAGAGTAACCAGTTCTTTTGCTCCTCACAATAATGTTTTAGCATTAGTCTGAACCAGAAATATAGTTTACCATGAAGAATCTATATTTTGAACTTAAATAAGTGCTCCTTGGTAATATTTAGATCATCAGCTTAATGCTATATATGTAATAATCATCCTGGCTAATGTTTAACTCATAACATTGGCAAACCAAAGAATAAGTTGGCATATCAAAATGCAAAAGGTATGATAACTGCAGATAGCTATATAAATTTCAATTACCTTATTAAAGATGAGACCATTGTATCAATATTTATCTCATCATTACTGTAACACCTGTGTGCATAATTATACATACAATACTAAATAATTACTGTTCTTTGCTTTATTTAGTCAATTATTTATTTTAATAAATTTATTTAAAATTATAATTATTTCATGTTATTTCTCACCATCCAATGCCAAATCATCGAAATTATTATCATTAATATGTATAAAATGCCTTCTTTAGTTAAGTCATAGTGTGTTGAGTAATTTTTAATTATAAATAAATTATTAATTAATTGTCCCTGAGTCTCATGTTTCTCCCTCTGCTCAGTCAGCTCACAGAAGAAATTGAGGCCAAGCGTAACCTCATAAATGTCATTCATAGGGTATTACATCATGGAGTGCTGGTAAATGAGTTGAAGTTTGGCCAGATTTGAGGTCTCACCATCTCATCTAGATCAGCTTTGGTGTGTTTTGCCTTGATTCTGGATTTTGTTGCATGAATGTGCAAATATGATGGTTACAATATTAGCTGTCAAATTTTGAGATTAATGATAAAAGATCTAATGACTCTTAGGAGCAAGATTTTGTCATTTTAAACTTTTTCCAGCTATGGAGAAAAAACATTTGTATGATTTTGTCAATGTACACCACCTGTTGTGTTTACTGTTATAACCTTATAGTGAACAACATCCATTCTGCTCTTTAGGTCTGACAATTGTCCGACTTTATCTCTCAGTATTAAGAGATGAATGGTAGCATTGTATACTAATTTGAATGACTGAAGATAAGAAAAATAATAAAAAAATGGAATAAAAGAGAAAGAAAAGATAGTAAAGTAAAAAATATTTAATAATTTAATGATATATATATATATATATATATATATATATATATATATATTTAAATATTATATATATATATATAATTTTAAATTTATGCATATGTATACAGTTTAAAGCATTAATACCCTTTAAATCCAACCTGAACTACCAATCTCAGATATCAATACAATTGCTAATTTCTGAAAATAAACTTTGTTAGCATGCTAAAACTAAAGCTTTAGTCCTGGGCTCTTGTGGCTTCTTTCACTTTTTTGAAACAGGAAATTACCATAATGACTGAAGTAATTCTAATCTAGTTATTTACTAAATAGAAATTGCATTAAAACTTAAATTTTTAACATCTTTTTTCATTTTTCTTAAATGTCAACATCACTATTGTATTCTTCTAAGTCATCTGGTATATCTTTAACATTTAGACATTTTTTCTGTGTAGCTTGGTGAACAATTTTTTTTATTTCTTCATCTATTTTTGTGTTACCAATTTAAAATTACTGACTTCACTTTCAAAATATTCAAATATTTGATATTAATATAATTTTATTATTATTCATAAACATAAAATAATTAATCATAAACTTAATGATTAAATCTATCATATACTTAATTTTTTAGATGTACTGTAATAGTGGATGATATAGCGAAGCAGATCATTTGGATGACACTGTTTTAGCAAACTGAATTGTAATTTGCATTGTTCTAATGTTTTTTGCTGATTCTTTATGAAAATAAAAGGCAAGTTTATAAGATCATGATCTAAATATATATTTGTATGGTTCATGACTATTCTCTTCTTTAAGATCATTAAAAAAATGTATTCATTCTTCCTATTTCTTTTTTAATGTTTACAGATCTTTCTATATAATTTTGATTTTTAGGGAATGGTACTGGAAAAAGATTACTATCAAATGCATACATTCGTAATTTGAAAAACTCATCAACTGCAAGTAAAACAAAAATACCTAAATAAGAATTCAGTTATGAATTGAAATATACTGTAACAATATGGATAATATAGGGGTAAATTTTGAGAAAGCAATCATCATCATCTCCACTGAATAGTCATCAATGCATAGAAAGGGAATATGAGATAATCAGCATAGAATAAATAAGTAATTATAATAATAATTTACAAATACAACACTACCACTAACATTAAATGTGAATAATCAAAAGTCATCTCTCATGACTGTATCTAAAAGAGGTTCAATGTCAAAATATAGGCTAATTATCTAACCATTGCCAAACTTAGAGTATAATATAAAATAATTATGTGTATGCACAAACTTAAGTGATAAAGTATATATATATCATAATACAAATGCTAGGAACTGTGAATAAATTTTAAAAATAATCTTGACCTTTGTGCCATTCAGAAAACGAATTGGATATCCAAACACACACACACACATTTATAACTTACAGTTATATAAACTAAATGTTGTTTCTCATGACTAACTTGGGATGCTAGGGACTATGATTGTGAACAAAAAAAAATACAAACATATAATACACCTTTACCCCACTTAGCGATGGCAATTGGTCCTCCAAAACTCATCATTAAGCAAGAATATCATTGACAGAATATGTATTTATAATGGGGGTCTATGGGAAAAAAATTGGTTGGTTCCTAAAGCTAAAAAATTACACTAACTTGGGAATAAACAAACATATTAAAAAATTATTTATTGAATGCATTGTATAAAAATATGTAAAACCAAAACCCTTAATGTAATATGCTTGTGTAAACTATGCTGTATTATGCAGATATTCACTTGAAATATGTACATACTGTACTATATATGTACAGTATATATGAATTTGTAAATAGAAAAAAAACTTAGCTTAATTTTTTGAGTTATCAGTTGCACATTCTAAGAGCTATTGCTGACTTCTAAATCTTTTTCTGATCTTGGTTTTTTTGGAGGAGATGCATCATATGTTGATGGCTGAGAATCCCTGGAGAAAAAGTTTAGAATGGATAGTTGACATGTTTCTTGAATTTTTTTTTCATACAACATGTTATAAGGTCTCATTATTTGACTGAAGGCACTTATTTAAAATTTTGTATTGCAGTACATATTACTGTATACTGTATTTATGTTTATTACTTATTTAAAATTATTAAAATTAAAAAACAATGTTTAATTAGAAATTATTTAATTGAAAATAAAGACTTATTACTGTACACGTAAATCAGTCAACTTTAGAAAAAAAATTCAAGTTATTTTAAAAGAAAAAAAACCCCAATTGTACTAATTTTCTAAAAACATATGCTAGGTTTATTTTTCTTTTATTTTATATTTGCTATAAGTCGATTGTTGGAATCTTAATAAATACAGTATTTTTAGTAATCTAATAGTGCCCCCCTCCTGTTTGTGTAGAAAGAAACTCATTAATATTTATTTTAAATACACAATGTTTTTCTTTTTAAACTTTTCTAAAAATGTTTTTCTTTTGATTTGAAAAAACTTGAGTGTAAACAACATGTTTATTAACAAAGTTAGAAAATCAATAACTATTTTTACATAATTATCCAGGTGTTCTAAAAATAATATATCCTAAATAAAAAACATACCCACGCAGTTTAATATTCATATTTAGTGTTTTCCTGAAAGTTTGTGATATTTATATATTGGAGTATTTCATCATCTAATATATGTGTTGAATGTCTTTAGAAAAATTAAACTTTATTTAAATAATCCAAGTACTATACATTATATTTAAATAAAGTTTAATTTTTCTAAAGACATTCAACACTTATATATGTATACAGTATTATAAACAAATTAAAAATCCTTCTTCTTCTTTTCAAAAACTTTATTTTCTTATCTCAATACTGAACACATATATATACTGTATATACAGTATTTATATAATACAAAACTCCATCTGTTTATCTTCATACACTCATTTTCAAGGATATCTCTCACCCACTGCTATATCCTATTACTCTTTCTTTTACATTATTTAATTACAAATCAACATTGAAACATTTGAGTTTTGTATTATATAAATATATATACTGTATATGTTCAGTATTGAGATAAGATAATGAAGTTTTTGAAAAGAAAAAGGATTTTTAATTTGTTGATATTATTGTAGAACATATATACATATTTTTAAAAAAAGTGGATGAACATTTGCTGTGTTATTTATTATATATGATGTATACAGTATTATAGATTCAATAATTATAGATATTTTAAGTGTTTTATGAATAAAATATTGTATGTGTATACAATTACAGCAAAGTCATTACCTGTATACATATTACAATAATATACATTTGCTTTTGGGTAAAATAAATTTAATATAGCTATCTCTGACGTCATCAGTGACGCAAAATTCAAGATGGCTGCCAAAAATTTGTTTTTTATTTTTCCCGATCGTTATAGCGAATAATCGATTGTACATCGAAATAGTGGGTACAAATTGATGATGATCACTATTGCAAAATATGGCTAAGTAGACAATCGCTAAGCAGGGTAAAGGTGTACTTTAAATCTATTTTAGTATTAAGTAACTTCACTGAAATAACTTAAAACAATGATTGATAAATTTATTAATTAGAAATAATAATAATAAAAATGAAATTTAAGGTCTGATAAGTATTCTTTTATATAAATACATCATTCTGATTTTGATCTATTAAATAATGGAAAATGTATTATAACACTATAAGTTAAGTTTACATGACACACACATATATAAGAATATAGACGTGTCTATATAATAATATAAAATATTTCAATAATTATTTAGTTAAGGAAAATTATCTTGGCATAATAATAGTTAAGTGCATGGATATAGTAGACACATGTGCTCACACTACAATAAAAAAATATTTCATTGTCAATAATATATTATAAATCATTAAACAACAATCACATATCAATATGCATACACATATGTGTGTATTCTAAATAAAATATCTTTAGCCAGTAATTCTATTTATTTTACTCTACAAATAATATTTTAACACTCTTTATTTGTAAACAAATATTTTTGTCTTCTTTAAAATCAATAACATTATTCTGTCTCTTTGAAAGTCCTTAGATAATTATTATGATTATTTTATAGCCGTCTTAATTATAAATATTCTTTAAGTAAGAAATATTACTTATATTTTTAAAAATCTAGCGGGAAAATTATTTTAAAACTCGGCCTTATTTTCCACTTGTTAATTTCTTGGTTCAATACTTTATTTCAATTGAAAAGTTATTTTATTTTTAACTGATTACTTTAAAATTATTTAAGTACCATTATTGTGAAAATTTTTCCTTTCGTTTTAAAAAAAAAATCAGCTCAAGTAAAATAACTTACATGGAATAGATTTTTTCCTGTTCTTTAGAAATATATTTCATGATATATATGCATCTTTCCTTTGGGTACCACTTACCTAATACAAAGCAGCACATATATAATTTATGGCATTGGATCTTATGGCCATGTCTGGGATAAGCAAACATGAGATAAGTGTTGACGATCCTCAACTCCATTTAGTTTCTATAACATGCTGCATTCAGCAGGTAAGTGGTCCCTCTCATGTATTGGGCTATGGATTCACAAAAAAGGCTTCTCTACTTCTATGAAAGTTCAAATTCGGCCAATATGGAAACTGGCGATTCTTTGGAGTTGGCTTTCTATGCACATTACTACAGCATTTTCTGTAGTCTAATAATTTACTAACTTACTAATAATCTTTAATATGAGCCCACTATTTATATAGTCTGTAGTGGAATTGTGAATTTGAAAATGAGGTTTTTTCTTTTAAATCTTAATAAAAACTAATCTTTATCTAAAAATTTTTCTCAACTCTTTAAACAAAAACAGATCATAGAATTAATTGTAATCAAATTACATTGTTAAAAACAATAGTGGAATTGTGGAATTTGAAAACAAGAGAACCAAACAAGTTTTTCTTTAAATCTTGATAAAAACCAATCTTTATCTAAAAAAATAGAATTTTCTCAACTCTTTAAACAAAAACAGACTATAGAATTAATTGTAATCAAAGTATATTGTTAAAAACAATTTTTCCAAAATATTTATCAAAACTAATTAGCTTTAATTTTTAAAAAAGTTTCTTACAAAAATAGATTGGCTATCTTAATATAAGCTGAGCATTGATTGTATATATATATGTGGAGATGATAATCTGGATCCATTGATGAGTGCTAGTTTATTGGTGATTATTTATTTTTTCATCATGTGTGATCAAGTGTGTCAGCAGTATGAAATAGCATGAATAGTTAAGGGTCGTGTGAACATCTCAGTTCAAACTTCCTATATATTACATATTGAAGTGCAAATATGAAAAAAACATGTACTGTAGAAAAAAATTCATATAATAAAAATAGATAACAAAAATTTTATAATAAAAATAAGCTTGTTTTAGTTTTTTTTCTTTCTTTTACCAAATATTAAACCCTTTTTTTATGTTTGGTGTTAATAATTTATAATAATTTTAAATATCAAAATTATTATTTAACCATTAAACTTTTAGGTACTTTGGTATTATTCCTGCTATGATGTATTACTCTGGGGACATATTATTCTAAGTTTGTGATAGGAATTTGATGCTGTATCCCATGGAGGCATTATTTTAAACATATCACAAACTTAGAATATGTTACTAGAAGTGATATATCATATCACATGTAATATAAAAAGTTCAAATGTAAAAAAAAAGTAATGGCGACATATATGCATTATGGAACAAGAAAAAAAGATATTATACTAAATAAAACAGATACTTGTAAATAGTGCCTTTTTAGTAAGGCATTTTGTGCCATCAGAACCATCCTTCCCCTTCCCAGCAGAGAACAGCACTTTGTGACATCATAGACACCCAGAACATCTAATACTAAACTTCAAATTAAAAAAAAAACCACATGTTAGTTCCAATGATGGAGAGATATATTCATATGGAAAAAGGAGAAATAGGAAAAAGATTTCCATTATTTTTTTTAACTTTAAAAAAATGGAAGCTTTATCTAAAAATGGTAACTGTCAGTTTAAGTGCATATTTAATATATAAGCAATTTCCACTTGAGTATGTAGATAATAAATATGGCAACAAAATTAAGTATAAAATAATATTTATTAAAAAGCCACAAACATAACAAACTTTTGCCTGTAAATGTGTATAAACATTTGACAAAAAAAAAACAACACTAATGTAACAACTTTTATGAGTAAATGTATTTTTGAATAATAAAAAAAAAACAGTATTACTTACAAATGATGTGAGGGATTTATATCATGTGGAGAAAAATGTCACTATGGAAGACTAATGAGTTCTAATATGTTCCAAAATAAAAAGGAAATGTCAGTTTGTTTATGTATTCACCTCACATGAATTTGGCCAAATAGGAATTGAAATGATGATGTGTGGCTCCTCTTTGTTTTTATTTTGACATTCGACTGAATCCTAAAGTCTTTCAATATTTTGTGTGTGTATACTGCTTTCCAGGTTGATAAAGTTATAGCTATGTTTAACTCTAAAGTGGTAATGCCAAGCAGCTAGCAATTCTTCTGTTTGGTAGACTTTCAAGCAATCAGAATAAACTGTAGACTCATATTTATTTGATGGCTTGCATATGAGATATCATTGTCCTGTTTTGGATTTTGACTACAAGGCATTCAACTATCTCCCTACAAAATCATCCAAAGAGCCACTGTTCTGGAAGTATTCTGCTGACCTGATTCTTTCACTTTAAAAACAGGCTTTCATCAATTTTTCAGGGTCTCCAATTTTACATTTCTTTGTACTTAACAAGGTCTATGTATATCTTTGTGGAGGTAGTTATTCCAGTCAATGATGGTTTTGGTTGCCATTTGAAGTTGATCTTTGCAACATTTGATGGATATCAAGCACAAAATCACAGTCATAGCACAAAATCTCACAGATCAGCATGTGTATTCATATTTAACATGGATTAGTCATTCCAGGATTTCTGGATAACATGACATCATAAATGAAAACTTTTAATAATTATTACCAAACATAAACATCACCAGAGTAATATATCAAAGCAGGAATAATACCAAAGTACCATCTGTTATTCCAGTATATATATAACGGTATACATATTCCATTACATTATTTCAAAATTAAAATAATAACAATCATAAATAAAAATTGATTTTATTAAAAATTAAAAGCCAAAATTAAAAGACTTGTGTTTAATGTATATAGATCACACAGATGAAGAACTTTAAAATTATTTTTTAAAAAAAGTATTTGAAAGTATTTTTTTGTAAAAAAAAAGTAAAGATTGATATTTTTGAAAATAGAAATAAATGATTTCTATCATGTTTAATCTTAGAAAATGGAAACGATTGATTTATTAATTAAATGATTGTTTTAAAGCAAACTAGCCCTTGGGGCACTTAAATAATTAAAAAGGTCAGATAAGAGAATGAAAAAAATTAGATTGACCAATGCAAGCATGAAACCACAGCACAGACCATAAATGGAACATTAGAATGAGTGACATTATGCTAGATCAATCCCTTGGATTTCTGATAAGAGGATCATAAAATTATAAAAGGCAAAATAATTGTTCTTGCAGCTTTCTGACTATTAAGCTATATATGAATAGTAGCTGTATTGCAGACTTCACAATGTAGGAGTCTTGCAATAGATTTAATTTCCTTTGCATGCACCAGCTGAGGCCTCCCGATGACAGTCCCTGACCAAATGAATGGCTTGTAGCAGTTATGTCAACAAAGAACTATTAGCAAACAATAGGATCAGCAAGAACTTCCATAAACTGAATGAAATCTGGAGGAGTCATCAAGATTAAAGGGGAAGAATAAACTTTTACCAATTGAACTTTTTTTTAAATAAATATATCTTCAATAAGTAGTCAATCCATAAAAAATATAAATAAATGGACTCTTATGTGACCAAGAATAGAACTCTAAATCAATTATTATTTAATTTTATATAGGTTTGCTATTTCAATTATTTCCATTTTTATTTTATTTATTTATTTTTGTATTTAACAAGGTTATTTATTTTTATCTGTTACCTAAAATGTATTAAATTTAAGTTGGGTGTAGATAGCTGCATAGATTAATTAATGTTTAGTTAATTTTTTTTTTTCATTTTCATATGCGTGAAACATATATATCGGTAAATATGACATCTCATGCTGAGTGCCCAAACGTACTTATTCGTATAGCTTTTAAGTTATTGTTGTCAATCCAGCATCTTATGATGAGTGCCATTGGATTTACTTTACCATAAATTTCCCTCTGCAATTCCATTAATAACTTAATATTTTAATTACTTATGATTATTTTAAAAGGGTTTAATTTCAGGCTATTTGTTTCATAGTTAGGTTAATGCTGGTGGAGAAATATATGGGTGTTTATATCACTGTAATGTGAAGCATGTTTAGCATACAGGGCAAAGCCCAATTGAATGCATGACCCAAAGATGTAGTCATTGCATTGCTATGGATGCAGACATTTCCTGCAACACTGATGCCTTTTAGCTCTATGGATAGGGACTATATGTTGGCAGATAGATTGCTCTCCCTCATATGTAGCATTTCTCTTAAATATTATATGCATGATTCCTTCACCAGACAGACACACATTCCTGTACTGGATGAGGATCATGTCCTTCAAATAATATCATGCTGCAGATGCACATTCCTGACGGTGTGGTTTTATGCTAGCATCTTCATATTGCATTGGTTGCATCTATATATCAGGAAGCAAACATTGGTTTGGCTACAAACTTTTAGTCTGAGGCTGAACGATTGTTTTTGAAATAAGTTTTTAAATAAGTAATCTATGTAGCATATCTATATCCAACATTATTAAACAAACTTCTATAAAATGTCCATCTGTGCGGACTTACTCCAAATAATTTAAATTTAAAATTAATATTAAAATCAAGATAAATTTATTCCTCAATTTTCAAATATTTATATATGTGCGTTAATAAATGTTTTTTTTTTGTGTGTGTTATTACTGGCAGTGGCTTATTTTATTTTTTTTAATATTGAAAATATATTTTTAAGAAGTATTTATTATAAATCTCTGTATCTTAGCAGTATGTATCTGCCTACTATATAAATTTTCCAGGTTCGAATGGCCTGGTGGGCCCTTGTATGGTAGATATGGTAAGACTCAGATTCATCCCGACCATTATAATATATATATATTAAATAAATATCTACAAGAAATTTTGTTTTTATTCATTTTTACTTTTCCTTTCAAATTTTATATACATATGCACACACACTACTATGTTGTGTTCCATGAGATGGTACCATTTCAATATATAGTATCATGATTGTTATTAAATGCCTACTTTTATATTAATAAGGATGCCATTTATTTATAACTTGATATAATATTTGAATATAAGTATAGTGTATATACTTAATGAGGATTTGAACACAGACTGTGTTCAAATTCCTTTTAATTATCTCTGGCTTAAGTATATACTCTATTGTTATATTCATATGTTACATATTCAGCCTGTATTCTGCCCATCCCCCTATAGGGTATTGAAATGGACATATTAAGGTCCTATATATGAGGGGTCAGAGTGACTTAAGGTCAACATGGGTATTGACAATAATATTGGCATCAACAAGGGCTTTGAGCATTCCATCTAATAGATTTTCAATAATATGGATGGCTGAAAAGTTGGAGAGTGAAGAGGGTTGAAGTCTGTCCATTAAAGTTTGTAGATTTGCTATCTTAATATAAATTGAACAATGATTATACATGTGTGGGAGATGGATATTTAGACCAACTGATGAGTGCTGGTTCAGCATGAAATACACATATTAGAGATCATTTATCTTTTTCACTGGTATTTGGTCATGTATTTCAAGTTATATAAGATAGAGTAAATGACTAAAGGGCACTTGAAAGTGTGTTTGAATCCCCTTTATTTACAATTTGATGACTATGTTTGTCTTGAGATATATATATAATTGGTTTATATTATTTGTATTTAAGAACATGTTTCATAATATATATGCACAACCATGCATATGCATATTCTATTAATTTTAACAATAATGCAAACAAGCAACAACTATTAAATATGTTGCAGTAATTATATATATATTATAACCAAACACCTGCTAGCCTGCCACGTTGCGGGCCAAAAGTTATAACCATAACACTCGACGATGACCACCTAATGAGATGATGATGGCCACCACGTTTGCATCGCCAAAACTGTAAGCAAACAAAAGATCTCCAGCCAATGGCCATCTAAGACCCTTTAAAGTTGGGTAGCCAATAGCTGTAACCATAAAGTGCGTGGTCTCAACTACGTCACCTAAGTGTATTATTATAAAACATATTAAACAAATTATAAGCGCAGTTTTATCACTCTTAAATCTCAATTTGCGATTTTTATGGTATGCGACACTATAGCCGACCATGTACAAGATAGTGTACTTTGTGGAATTGTATAAAATTATGAAACTAATACAGATGCTAGTCTAGGTAAAGCTTTGCAATTAAAAAATGAATACTTGGGTTCTTTTATAATTTAGTATATCATTGAGACTCTTATTGTTTTGACGAATGTCAATTTAAAATTGTTAAGTAAAGATATTTGATCGTGAAATTATTTGATAAATCTGTTTATAAGCTTAATAATTAATCTGTATTTTATACTAGAATCAACCACGCAAAGCCACAATGATGGAAAAAGGTAAATGGGATTTTATTGTACCTTACCAATCATATACAACCAAAGACAAAAAGCATCTTAATGTTTTCTCAAAAAATATTTATAAACTCTTTCTATCATGTAGACAATAATATGTACTTAAATGTATGCTATTCACTGTATGCTATATCCAAAGTTTAGGATTTCTAATGTTATTGAATGACACATAGCAACGGCACAGTAAGTTTAACTATAAATCAATCTTTATTTACAAACTTTTTGAACAATAAATAGTTTATTTCAATATTTAAATAAAACATAACCAAACAAATAAAATAAATAAATGATATTTCAATAGACTTTCTTCAGTACATTTTGTAGGTATAGTTTTAACAAAACCTAATCATACCTTATTTCAATCTACTATAATGAACATTGAGACAATTATTAAATTCAGCATTAACCTCTGAAACAATAAACATCATTTCCAGATTCAATATATCCCTTCCATAAACTTATAATCATATAATAAATAATATGATGTATGTATGATTTCACTATCATGTAATAATTAATTAAAATGAAAATGTAAACTTACACTCCGGTAGATAATAATCAACTAACAGTTAATTATTATGAAGTACTTGAATAGAATGTCCTGTTACCATTTGTTAATCTAAACAATAAAATTATGCTTACCAAATGAAGAAGATGATTTAGCAGATTAACTAAATACTTTGCCCAACTTATATCTGTGAAGCAAACATATTCCTGTGGATGTATTCATCTACACATAGGAATAAAATAATACTAAACGTTTTGCGTATTTAAACATTATCATAAAGTCACACGTATAATCACAAAATTCCGCGGATTAACCACCAGCGCAGGAATATGTGTAAAATACAACATGGCAATTAAATAATCTGCAGATTAACCACCAGCACAGATTAAAGCCCTTTAATATTCTAAAAAACAAACATTATAATTTACTTCACAGTAAAGTGCAAAAATCATCATCCTCAATTCATCTGACCATTCAGAATACGCTGACACTTTAGCAAATGTGGGTTCTTGCTTAGTAAAATATTACAATAATCAGGACAGCTAATGTACTACTTATCTTGCTTAAAATAAACCTGTGTAATATAATGTAAATAATATTGGAGTGGGAATATAAATCTGGAAAGACTCACAATATCTCACAAAGATCAATACGTCTCATGAATTCATTATATCTTGTTTAAGCTTTTTCCGCGAGCGCTATTCTTTGAATAAATATGTTATTCAACCTTTATTAATGTGAATCTAACAAATATAAATTATGAACTTCATATGCGAGTTCATATAACGATAAAATTTAAATAAATGTATAATTTATTAATTATATAACATTTAACGGTGTGTGTGTGTGATAAAATCAAATCTAAAGCATTTATAGTTCAGCACGTGAATTTTAAAAGATGTATATCACTAATTGAATTGTATAGTATTTTATAATTCCTGATGGGATCCGTTGAATCCACGTACAATGTGTAGAATAATTATTATATAAGGTAATAGCTATAGCTGTAGTTATATTCCATCCATGCAATTATATCCATTAGGTTAGTTATTAAAACAATATTAGATTAACGATTTGCGTGGCTCTCCAAACACGAAACAATTCTAAACAGAATACGTAGAATTTAAATGAAAATGTTTTTCATAAAGTTATTAATCACTACATCCTGATCAAAAGTGTTTCAAGTTTATCCTATCCATGCAAGTATTTATTTATCCATTGCGTTAATCCAGGAATAACTATTTACAGCAACTAATTTATACATTTTTAAACAGACGATAATATTATAAAATAGCTCTAATTAATTTTTTGAAGAATAATTTTGATCCAATTGTTGAACAAATTAACTAGCAAATATCAATGGCACTATAAAGTTAATTATCAATCAATATTATATTTTATTAGAATTAAACATGGAAATATTAACTATTTTGATAGCTTTAGCATTTTATTTTAACTTAAACTTTTTTTCTTTTTAAAAAACAAATTTTCATTTTCATCAAACTTTTATGATTAAAACATTGATCTAAATTTTCCAAATTATAGATTAATAAACATTTTGAAACATACCAATTTCTTGCAGGTAATTCTTTCAAACTTAAACTGGGAAGCTCCGACATTTCAACAAATGTAATATTGGAAATACTATCGGTGATTTGATTCTTGGCCGACCGACTTGAAAAGATCTTTAAATTTAGTGATCCATCTTAATTAGATACCACTAAGTTATTTTATGTTTATAACAAATTTTGTGGTAATTTATTCACTTATTAATGGTTTCAAAATAAGCTCAGCAAATTTACACTATTTGCCTTGACCATTTCTGTTCTTCTTCCCACCAAAGACAAAACTAACAGACGATATTCTCCTAGAAATTCGCGCTCTTTTCTCTTATTACATTGAGACGCCTACGCAATTGCTGTATTTATTTAATAATTTATTTTAATTGACTAAATGGTTTTATAAATTTAATAGAAACAATAATTTAAGATTATTTTAAATAAGTGAAAATAAAATATTATTTTTAATAACACTTTATCAAATTTTAATATATTGTAAAAAATTTTAAAAGTTAAACGTTTCCATATAAGTTAGCATATGGAACGAAGCAAATCGAAAATTATTAAAATAATTTTAGAAAGTAATCTTTTCAAATGCGAATCAAGCCAACCAAATCACCAACAGAAGAAAGAGAAATTTTTTTATATAAGTTACATCAATGAATATATTTTCTACTAAAATATATGGTTACAATATATATATATTATCAAAACTTAAGAATTGTTTGAGGTAGTAAGCATTAATTGAGAGCTTATATTTTTTTCTCTCAATGTTATTCATTTTACTTATTTATTACTTTGATTAAAAAAGAATGTTTTGATGGCACATTAGTTATTTTCCAAAATGCTTCCATATCAATTCAATAAATTCTTCAAATTTTACTACACCTTGGCATTTTTCTCAAGTATTCAATACTATTTCTTTCTTTAAATTATTATGCAATTTATTTTATTTTTTTGTCTTTCTTTATTTTATTTTCCACATATTCTTTTATGTGACTTCTATAATTTCTCTACCTTTCAATATATGACTAATCTAACTTTGTTTCACAATTTTCTTAATAAACAATCTTTCTCTAATATTTTCATATTATTTTGCAATACAAAAAAATATGTCTACTTGAACATAAATAATAATTATTGACAAAAAATTAAAAATTAAAAATTTATAAGCAGAAAGTAACAACAAAAACAAATTAATAACTTAAAAATATATTAAAAGTGTTTAAAAAGTGAAAAATTATTATAATTTAACAAAAAATAATTATGCTTGAAGTTAAACTTTAAAATAAACTAAAATTAAATTCCCACTAAAAACGATAGTTAACAAATTTAACTTAATTATTAATCAACTATCTGTACATAATTATGAATTATACAAACTTATATATAGACATGCATATACAATAATTAAAATTTCATACAAATATACCCTTGTTTAAGGGTTATTAAAATTTTAAATAAAAATTACATGCAATTAAACATTTTTTACATTTATATATATTAAAAAAGAGTGAAACTACAATTGTGAGGTAGATAGTAAAGATTAGAAAATAAAAAAAATATCTGGATTTGTCAATTTAATGAGAAAATTTTGATTAACTTTCACTTTAGTGTTCAAAAGTGCATCAACTCCAAAAAAAAAAAGGATTATATAATATTATCTTTTATTTTTTAAAATAAAGAACAAAAATTATTTACAAAAAAATAAAATTTACTAACATAAACAGAAAACATTCTAAACAAATTTTTAAAATAAATTCAAAATTGTGTGGATATAAAATAATAATTTAAAAGGTTATTAATGAATTCAATAAATGATTTCAAATTTTAACTATAATGTCTATAAGAATTTATTTGAAGTATGACAATAAAAAAAATTGAAAAAATAAATTATTTACTCAGACATAACAAAATCAATCTAAAACATCAAATTATATAAATATAGTTAATAAAACTGATTTATAAATTAAATCAAATTTGTAAATGCTTAAAAAACAAATTTCTATACATAAAAGTCAAAGTTGATATAATAAAGAACTTCAGTAATATTTTGATAACTCAAATTATTTAAAAATTAAAGTATTTAACAATTTTAATCTAAAAAAAGATCAAAAGTAAAAGTAATTATATTTAAACAAAACTACACCCAAATAATAATAATGAAAAAAAAAAAACATAGCTAAAGTTTGAAAAAAAAACTTTGTATCACACAATAACATAAAAAATATTAAAAATAATTTTTACTTTAACTTTTACTTAATATAAATAATGTCTCTTAAATGATGTTATTTAATATAATTTATTTAATTTTAGATATCAGACAAAAATTTTCACGTTTCATTATTAAATACTTGTTTGAGTGCAAACAATTGAAATACTCATGGGACAAATACAATAAAAATATTATTATACACATATATTACTTTAATTACTGTATTAGTACTCTATATATATAAATTGTGTGAGAAAAAAAAACAATCTTTCAGACAAGCACTATTGGTATTAATTTGCCTGAACTCACCTATCATAAACCTATGCTTTTAAAACACTTACTGATGGATGAGTGCAAGTAAATGAATATCAATAGTGTATGTCTGAAAGATTAGTTTCCTCACACATGATTTTCATATGTAGGTCACTAATGCATTAATTACAGATACTCAAAAATTAATAGAATTCAAAAACACGGGTATTTAAAAATGTGATACTGTCACTTTTCTATGATATATAAAATTAAATTTGTACAAATAATTTCTCATTTGAATTATCAGACTCACAATAGAATCAAGTCCTGAATTAAGCATGGTCAATAGATATTGGTTTATATAAAATAAGGTCTAATCATAAATGATTCACCAATGTTTTTAAAATACTTATTGAAGGGTGAGTGCAAGTAAATTACCACCAATAGTGAAAGATTGGCTTACTCTCACATAATTTATATATTAATTGAAATAAAAAAGCTAGTAATTGCTTTTTTTTTCTTTCTAATGCTACTAATGTAGGTTACAGGAAAGTATTTGTAGATGAATAGTATCTTCTTTAATCAGAAGTGAAATTTATTTCATATGTGTATATTCCTTGTAGTCAAAACATGGTCTTATTCTTATCTAAAAATAATGCTAAGGTATTAAAAAAAAATTGAAATCACTTTAATATTTTTCAACTATGTGTGCATGTTGGGGAGGGGACGTTCAGAAGATAAAACCTGATGAATTTAAAAGTAGGTTGTGGTGTACTGTTTATGTTTTTATATTACTTGATCTATAGTGTAATATAGTCTTTTTTATTCCAGTCTTAGATTTAATAAATATGTAAGTATTATGATATGAATTATATTTTCTTTTTCTCTATATACTTACAAAATGATTAAAAAATATCTGAGACTTTAAATAAAAGTAAAATAAAGATTTAATAAAAGTCATTGTAGAACTTCATATTTTAAACTTTTTGATTTTAGATATTTTTGTAATTTTTATTTTGGAACAATCTAATTTACTAAACTAAACATTATAAAGATAATAAAAGTTAAGTATTCGTCATTTGCTCTTATTTATGAGCATCTTTGGAGTGTAGACACGTTTTCTTGTCATTAATTGTTGCTGTTCATATCGTTTTACTAAAATAAGAAACTACTTATCTAATGAAAGAGATCATCTTTTATTTAAATTCTTTAATAATTGTTCCTAACATTTATAACTAAATCAACAATCATTTTCCTTTTTTTTACTTTATAGCCTACAGTTAATAATTGTCATGAAGTTCATCTCGTTTTGTAAGTTTATGCAACCGGATTTCTATCTTTAATTACAAATATAGCAATTCTTATCCTAATCTTTTTTTCTTTGTTTTTTAATTTTTTATTCCTTGGCTTTTCTTTTCATAAAAAAAATGGTTATATTTACTTTCAAGAAGCTGATCATGATGATAATGATACAAAATGTTATAATTTACGTCTAGATTTATTTCTTTTTATAAATGTCATTCGTTCTCCATTGTTTTATTAACTACAAGTGTTTACTATTGTATGAAATTCAATTAACTGTAAATTTTTAATTATTTTGTTTGATTAACCCAATTTAAAAAGGAATGAATATTTTAATATATATACAGAACTGTTTTAAGTTGATTAACGCTTAAAGGAAATTAAAAGTTTTAGATATATAAAATTCAAAGTCAGTTTTTTCAAGAGGTAATAACTAAAATAACTAGATAATCCCGAAAAACAGTTGTAGACAAATATTGGAAAATTATTGAAAATCATTAAATTAATGAAGCCATCATCATTTCAAATCATTGTTTTTAAAATGATTCTGATTTCCATATGGATGGCTTTTACTATCGAGCAAATAAAATTTGCATGAATGTTTAATTTCCTGTTTGAATGCTGTTAACATATTAGAGATATGTGGTAAATATATTTTTTATGGTAAAAAAAATCTAGCCTTTCAACAATTTTATGCAGAATAAGTTATCTACCAACAGACATATGCGTCAATAATTTCTTATTCTGAATTATTATAGTTCGAGATATAGTTTTGCAGTTTAATATTCATATTTTTTATATTCAGAATAAAAATCATAAATTTTCATAACTTATTAACTAAGTTGAGTTAAGTTTAATTATAGACCTAAGTAGAGTTAGTTCTTTAGTAAAGACACTTCTAGTGTTTGAATGCTTTACAATCTCCTCTGCAACGAATTATTCAATTAATGTTAATAAACACACACACACACACACACACATATATATATATATATATTGTGACTAAATAAAAATGAAGTCTGCTTGTGTGTAGTAATGATGATAATTATCTATTTGTTAGACTCCATATTGGGTTGACAAATATGTAATTGTAAAATAAGCTTATAAATATTGATGATGATGATGAATAAACAGTTCCTTTTGTAAATTATCTCCATTATAATAAATATCAAATTGCATTAGGTACATGCATACAGATATGCTAACAAAGATTAAAACTTAAAATATTATCTGTAAGTATTTATAAATTTATTTGTATTGGGATGTCATTTATCCTCTGGACAAGATAATTAACCTGAAACCTGCACGATATTTTACATAGAATTGAATCAATCAAAATGCATACCAGCTCAACTTAGATAATCATAGGATAACAATACTCAATCTTATTGACATTAAGTCCATGTACTATATAGAAAAGATGTTAAAACAAGAATGAAGAACTAATTTTATATTTTAATAACAAAATATTTAACAGAAAACTTATAATCATTATATATAAAAATAATAATACACATTATTTTATTTAAATATCTGTTTGAATACGAGTAGCTATATAACCAAAAGAGGATGTATTTCTAAATGTAGTATTATTTTCAAATAATATTTCAAATAATGCCTGGCATAATATAAAAATATCTACACTATTAAATTATTTTCAAATCATTATGCAATGAAAACACATCTTAAACAGTTTGACATAAAAAAAAATTGAAAATTATTTTTTTATAATCAGCTTATAGAGAGACTTATATAGAGAATAATCTTTTAAAAATTAAAATTAGTTCCTATGTGAATAGGGTAAAATATTTGGGCTTATCTTCTTAAATAAAATCGGATAAAGTATTACATGATTTTTTCATTTACTTTTAACAATACATAAAATATAAATTTAATGCTAGTGTTAAAACAAATTATGTATAAGATTTTATGACTGTGTTTTAATTTAACATTAATTTTTAAAAAAAACAAAACAAACTAGTATATCTTCAATATATTAGCACCCTTTTTATGGTTAACAAAATTATAACAATTCAATTTAAGATAACATTAAAAAAATTCATTGCTTCATTGAATAGTATTGGCTCTGTTTCATCACGTTTTTTTTTTACAGGTATATATCATCATCATCAACCATTATCAATCCACTGCAGGATGAAGGTCTCTCCAAGTTTAATCCATCTTCTCCGATCTTTAGCTTCTCTTCTCTACAACACCCCTGCACATTTTCTTATTTCATCCATCCATCTCACATGTGGTCTCTTTCTGGGTCTTTTACAATCTCTTGGAATCCAGTTTAAAATTTCAATTGTCCATCTATTATCATCTCTTCTAGCAATATGTCCAGCCCAACTCCATTTCAATCTTTTAATTTTTCAATAAGGTCAGTAACACCTGTTTGTTGTCTTACCCATACATTGCGTTTTCGATCTCTTCTTGTTACTCCCAACATACATCTCTCCATACTCCTTTGAGTGGTCTGAAGTCTCTGTATTGCTCTTCTATTAAGTGTCCAAGTCTCAGATCCATAAGTAAGAACTGGTAAAACACATTTGTTAAAAACCATCCTTTTCAAACACATAGGCATATTTCCTTTTAGTATCAAGTTATTTCTACCAAAAGCACTCCAACCAAGTTTAATTCTATGATTAATTTCCTCCATTATGTTTCCATCTGTATTAATAATCAGACCAAGGTATTTGTAACTGTTAACTTCTTCTAATTCTTCATAATCAATCTTTATTTTCATATTTTGAGCAAATCGATTAAACATTACTTTAGTCTTTTTAACATTTATCTTTAGTCCTACTTTTCTACTTTCATCTGATAACTCCTGCAACATTTCCTGCAGCTCTGAAGCATTATTTGCAAAAACAACTACATCATCTGTGAAATCTAAATGACTTAAATACTCTCCATTTACTTTCACTCCTTTAGTTTCCCATTTTAATCCACAAAATACTTCTTGCAGCACTGCTGTAAAGAGTTTTGGAGGTATTTATAGCATGTGGACAATGAATGTCTTTAGATATGAATAATAGAATATTGTTAATAATATATTTGAAGAATAAAATCAAGATCAGGAGTAAATTGGCTTAAATTATAACTTAAAATTCCAACTCATAAACATTTTAAGTCTTTAAATTATAATTATTAGACTAGGCAAAATTACTATAACAAAATACTTCTTTGATTTCTGAAAAAATAACTAACAAATTCTCAGCATGTTTAAAAGTATATCTCAAGGCTATATTTTTTGTAATGATCAGACGTATTTATTACACTATTATAAATAATGTATAATAATTATAATAAAAGTAACATCATACTGTGTTTATTATATTTATATCTTTTGACATATTTATCACATTATTATCAAAAGGATATTTTGTTTTTCCTTTTATAAATTCACTTTATTAAGTTATAGACTTTTTTTTTTTTTATAAAAAATAAATATTCAATATGTTCATTGTTAAAATAATTAACTAAGAAGATAATTTATATTTAAAAATACGCATAACTATAATGTGTCTGCTATAGAGTAATATTCATTCTCTTTATTTTACTTTAGTGTCATTTATTGAAAAACTTAAATAATTATTCAACACTTAATGGGTTACAATCCAAATCATCAGATTAGGTTCTGGTTATTGATCTTCTGTAGTGAAAGAATCACTGGATTTGCACTTCATATATTCTGTAGCCATTTCTATTTTTTTTTAAAGTATTAACAAACTAATAAACTTGAAATGCAAAAACATTTTAAACTTTCAAATCTAAGCTAACTTGATTGTTTTAGTTCTATAATTTTATTACTAGCCAACAACTACATTTGACCCTTTGTAAAGAATGGTATATTCAATACATTTAAAACACATGACTTTCGGTGCTAGTTTTCAACATATGCAATGGAAGCTGGAATTTATTTTAAATCTAAAGCTTACAATAGAGAACAATGGAAAATAATAATTAATTGCTTCTTATGCAGATAGATATCAGGTGATGCTTTGTTAGGTAATAAGCTAAAAATAAAGTTGGTTTAAATTAATTAAATATAAAAACATGATAAGTGAAGAAAACAAGATGAATCTTGAGTAAACTAGATGATAAGTTTAATTGATAATAATAAATTGTTTTTCTGTACACATGAGAAGATTCTTTTATAAAAAAAGTCTATTCATTTTCCATGTTAACACACACACAACAATGAAAAGACAAAAAGTTAAAAATGAATTTTGTAATGATTATAAAAATCAGTATGTGAAGCAGTAATATATCAACACAGATGTGTATATCATGTTAGTAATTTAGACTATTAATTAATGCTTTACAATACTGTCTTTTACCCCTTGCTTTATTATAGCTTTTAATTATCTTTTATTTTCAAACATATTCTATAAATAAATATAAGTCATGTTGCATATCTTTCAGTATATTTGAAATAATATTTGTAAGGTAAGTCTTGAAAATTATGATCAAGTTTCTTTTATATAAAATGCTTTTTTAATCTTTATTGATAGTGTCATCCTGAAAATGAGAAATTATTAAAATTACATTATATAAGAAATCATATTCTGACATTCTTTATTTAAATTTTTAATCAAAAGATGAAGCTACTTAGCCACATCAAAACATATTTGTGATTTTAAATTTTTTACTTTTAGTTGGACTACTTTTTCTTACCAGACCTCTTTAATTTATGTATTATTTTTTAACAATTCATTATATTTATAATCAAGCATTAATTATTTTATTTCCTTTTTTTTAATTTTATAATATAGTCATTTATTAAATTACCAATTAAAAATAACAAATATGTTGTATCATTTCCTGTCTAATCTATTTTATTAGGCACACACAGTCATATGATTAGGTTTGTATATCTGTTAGGAATATATCCATTACCCAACACACCCACATCTAATCTCATTATTGCAGCTAACCATTTAAGTTTTATCACAAGTGTAGTATATTTCCAGCTAGTACAGCCCTGATTATAATGAACTAACTCATACATTTTTGTATAACCCATCAGCACTTATATGCAATGGTTAGTATTATCTATCTGCTTCGTAACATAAGTAAGAACAATTAACTTACTAAAAATATATGATAACTTTCACTTGCATTGTCATCTTTAATAGTTTAAATTTATTTATTATTTATTAGGTGCCAGGACTCTACTTAGATATCCTATTAAATCGACAATATAAGTGTATTATATATCTTACTACCCTGAATAATAAATCTGAAATACAATAAAATGAGGCTTAGACAAATGACATATTGGAGTTTCTTTTTTTTATTAAGAGCATATTTATTTTAATTGAGTAAATAAAAAAAATGTAATATAATAATTATAAAGATTCATTGACCACATTTATAGTTTATTATGATCCACTGAATTTTCTTTTTATAGTTTACATTCTATCAAGAATATCTTCAAAGGTTACTTCAATAAATATTATGAGTTCAAAATTAATTTTTTATCAGTAAGCTTATTCAGCAAATAGTTCTTTGGTAATAAATATAGTCCTTGAGCCTTTACTCTGCAATCCATATGTTAAGTTCTAGCTTTGATGTGATGCTTTTATTTCAGGCAGGTGATGGCCATATTCTTCTAAATCATTATAATGATGTCCAAAGAAAAGGAAAGACTGGCATTGTTACATGCATTTTAGCTGCCCATCTGCATATCAGCAACTATCATGAAGTAATTCTGCATCTTGTGGCAGATCCAAGGAAAAGCCTCCTTTATTCATGTCCATCCCTTTTATATTCCCCTGAAAACTCATCACGCATGTGTACATTGAACACTTCCCAAATTCTTTCTTCATACTCTTATCTTTCATTACTCTTTTTTGTAACTATCAAGACCATACATAATTACTAATGTCACACTTTGCAGAACTTTTATTGATATTCAAAATCAGTAATTGCTTTTATTATTTAAATTTGCTCTTTTTTCTTTTTACTGAAAGTAAAAAAAAACAACCCAATATATTGCCTCAAGAAAAATAAATTTTCTGAGTTTAATCAAATAAAATATTTATTTTATATATATACAAAATTCACCTAACATATATTTTTCTTTCTTTTTCTTTTTTATTCCATTCACAGAAAAATCTTCCAATTCAAACTGCCAACACACCTTACACAGTTGTAATACACTCATGGTTAATCATGGGAATAAACTCAGTATTTTGGCTAGTTTATTCTACCTCTTATTATAGCATATTTCTGTTTGTTAATTACCCTCCCCCCCAACCATGATTTAGTGTTTTAGGTTATATGGTTTTAAAACCCTTGCATTATATATGCCCTTTTCTCCTTTATCATTGGCTAGGGTAAAATCATTTGGCTGGTTCTCTTTTACTATGTGATGTAAGCTTTCATATATATATTGTGAAATTTCTTGAAAATGTGTCTATTTACATGACTGATTGGGTTACTCCTGATCCATACTTGATTCCGTACTCTGAATCTAGTTGTCCCTATGCCCTGTCTTCATGCCCTTATCTCCACACAATGCACAAGTCATTTCTATGCTCTTTTCTGATCTGCCTCCTGGTCAATTTGGTCTGGAACAATTGGCAACTTTGACTTGTATAATACTGGCATGGATTAACCAAAATGGAGCAAAGCCCAATGATTCACTGTTTATCCAAATCATATAATTTACAATTCATGGCAGTTGTCTCACCCACCCTTTATGGTCTCATAACCTACTCACATGGATTAAACTGAGGGTTTCTGATTGATGATAAGACATGCCATACTCCAATACTTTCCAACCAGTCTTGCTATTCTGCAGATATAAATAGTTTGCCATGATCAGATAATATGGCCTTAGGTTTTTTGCCTTATCAAAGTATTGAGTTCCTAATATTCTAATGGTACTCTTAGCATTGGCTTGGGCTATTAGGTATGCTGTTACCCATTTTGAGAATACATCATGAGCTACCAAGATATATCTCATTCTTCAAACCCTGTGTAATGGACCATAGAAATCCACTGCCACCAGATTATTTGATCTTTAAGGAGCAATGAATTGCCACAGACCTTCATAAGATTTGTTTGTGGTTTTGTCTTCTCATAAGTTTCACACCCCTTTATTACCCATATCACTTGTGGTGTTATCCTCTCCCAGTAAAATCATGTCTTTAATTGACATTCTAGCTTGTCTACCCCATAGTGCCCATATATGCAATAAGTATGTCTAATTAATCTTTCATGGAACTCCTCAGGTGCTGCTCAAATGATATATCCTGTTTCCTCTCTATCATTTCCCCTGATCCACCATTGTTGTGTTCTTTTTCCTGTAACCTAAGCATAATGTGCTTGTAAGTCACATCCCCTCTCTGTCAATCTCCTAAATGCTTTAAGTTTTCTTCTACTGACTTAACTTCTATTATGCCCATTGTTGCTATACTGATGTCATCTGTTTGTAAATGGTTTGATAATTCAGAGCCTGAGTTCTGACTCAAAACATCTTCTACCACATTCTCTGCTCTTCTACAATATTAAATGGAGTAATTAAACTCTTGGAGAAAAAAGACTCCATCAGATTAACTGACTATTTGAAAGGTAAATGTGGTTCAAGAACTCTAAACTCCTATGACCCAATCTCACAATCACCTCTGGCCCAATAAAAATTGCCTACATTTTTGGCATGCCCAAACCAAGGGCCTCTTTCTCAGATACTGAATAATTTTTTTCTGGACCTTTTAGTGAACAGCTGCTAAAATACAATACCACCATGTGTACTATCTTCTTGCTTCTGCATTAAGGTGGCTCTCAGTCTATACCCACTACTATCTGCCTGTATGATGAACGGTTTATGAAAATCTGGGCATACAAGCATAACTTCACTTAAAAATTATCCTTGATCCTCCTAAAACCTGTTTCTTGGTTTTGTTGCTATTTCCATGGTGTATCATTCTGTAAGAACTGTATCAATGATTTCATGTCTGTGGCAAAATTCTCATAGAATTTATTATAGAATGTGCATAGGCTCAAGAATGATCTGACCCATTTTTTATTAATAGGAGTGGGAAAGTCCATAATGGCCTGGATTTTCTCTGAATGTGGCTTAATACCTTTATCACTGATCAAGTGCCCTAAAAAATTCACTTCTATAGCTGCTATCTGGCTTTTCTGCAGATTATTCATAATGTTTTATCCTGATATTCTTACAGGAATAACTTCAGATGCTGTATATATTCTTCCATATTTTTTGACACAATCCACACACATAGTTACCAAATCCTTTATTTCTTTATTTAGTATATAGTTTAAGCATTTTAATAGTTCTGCTACCCTATTCTTCAACCCAAAGTGTATCCTATTAAAGTGATATGACTTTTCGCTGTATCAAAAGGCTGTATATTTATGATCTGCTGAATGAAGTCTTACCTGCCAATAGCTGGCAGTCAGGTCCAATGTTGAGAACACTTTCTGGCCTTGAAATTTTGTTGAATAAATCATTAACCAGCAGAGGTACATTTTGGTTGGGTCATGTGACATTATTTAATTACCTAGCATCTAAACATAGTCTTATTGAGTTATTCTTTTTTTAATATTATCAAAGGGTTATTATTAGGAGATGATGTCTTGATATAACCCCCCCAGTCTTCCATTTGATCCAGTTGTTTCCCTACCTCAGTCCTATATTGATAGGGCACCAGGTTAGATTGTATATGATATGGTGTATCTTCCATAACTTTTATACGGTGCTCATAACCTTTTACTACCCCAGTTTCTCTGACAAAACATTCTTATATGTACAAGATTCCCTGTCTGTTTCAACTCCTTTATTTGTTTTATTATCAGGTCATTATCAGGTCCTTTTCTTTCTCTAATTATATATTACATATTCCCTTGTTTATTCTCACCTCTTAATCCAAAATATACTATTTCACCATCGCATAACATTCATTAAACACCCTGTTTTGTGCATGAATTTCTAAACCCAAAATGGCACCATGCACTAACTCTTTTAAAATAGGTATAGTATGATATACATATCTCTGCCATATTATTAATTGTGCCCTTATTTGTTTGGTCTCTAGCTGTGCTCTCTTCCCATTCACCATCATGACCTGTGCTTCACTTTACTGGAAAGATTTTAACATTTTTTTGCTGCTGAACCATCTTCTCGAATATCTTTTCTGATATAACTGACATTTGACTTCCAGAATCAAAGAGCACCCATACTTTATATGCATGACAATTTTAGGGCATTCCTATGATACAAAATTAATAGTTCCCCCATCCTATTCACAGTGAAGTTATCTATTCTTCTTTTTTCATGCATAGTTTGATATTGCTTCATGTTCTTATACTATATATATATAATATAACAAGTTACAAGTTATTAGACCATTTTCCAACTTGTTTTTCTTAAACTGCTATCTATATATTTAATGTGTCAAAAACTACTTATATATTCCTTTCTTTTACAGCTTTTTAACACTATTAATTTTTACTATAAATTTTATTTTACTACTTAACATGTCAATCTCCCCCTTCCCCCCAACATCACTTTTGATTGCTGCATAAATATTACACTGCCCCCCCCCAAAAAAAAAATAGAGAGAATAAAAACTCAGGTTGTATTTCTCTATAGTTGTGATGGTCTGTTGTTCCTGCCCTATTCTTATTTAACAAACCAATAGAATAATCTTATTTAACAAACCAATAGAAAAAAAACCCTTCAATACCTGTTCTCCTTCTCTTTATTCAAATGGACTTTTATATTTTATTTCAGCTGAATAATCTATTACCAACCTTCCCCCCAACATCACTTTTGATTGCTGCATAAATATTACACGGCCCCCCCCCCCCCCCAAAAAAAAAAAATAGAGAGAATAAAAACTCAGGTTGTATTTCTCTATAGCTGTGATGGTCTGTTGTTCCTGCCCTATTCTTATTTAACAAACCAATAGAAAAAAACCCTTCAATACCTGTTCTCCTTCTCTTTATTCAAATGGACTTTTATATTTTATTTCAGCTGAATAATCTATTACCAAAATATATTAACTAATGGTATTTTTCTTGTTTGTCACTTGAGAGGGGAAAAAATTGTCACTTATATGTTATCACAATATATTGCATTCACAATCCAAATTGTAAATACATTAATAACAACCTATTCTTTCCATTGATTACTCCTAACTCAGGTCACAGTTTCTTCAAGATCCATAATTTGTGCAGGCATTGTACCATTTTCTGCCTAATCTATTTTTATTAGGTGCAAATGGCCATATGATCTGTTAGGAATATATCCATTATCTACCATGCCACATCTAATCTCTGTTATTGCAGATAACCATTTAAGTTTTATCGCAAGCATTGTATATTTCCAGGTAGTATGGCTCTAATTATAATGAACTAACTCTTACATTTGTGTATAATTTACCAGCACTTATATGCAGAGGTCAGCATTATCTATCTAATTCTTACTGTAAGAACAATTTGACATACTAAAAATAGATGATAACCTTCACTCACATTGTCATCTTTAATAGTTTAAATTTATTTTTTATTTATTAGGCACCAGAAATCTACTTAGACTTACCTATTAAATCAATAATGGAAGTGTATTAAACATCTTACTACTCTGAATAATAAACGTGAAATACAATAAAGTGGGTTGGCATTAACAGTTGAATTTTAAAAAAAGATTGGTGAGAGAATACCTTTACAAGGCTTAAACAAATGACGTATTGTAGTTTCTTTTTTTTTTTTTTATATTAAGAGCATATTTATTTTAGTTGAATAAAAAAAATATAATATAATTATAAAGATTCATCAACCATATTTATAGTTCATTATGATCCATTGAATTTTTTTTTATGGTTTATGGGTTGTGGAGAATATCTTCAAAAGTTACTTCAATAAATATTATGAGTTCAAAGTTAATTTCTTAATGGTAAGATTATCCAGTAAATAGTTCTTTGGTAATAAATATAGTCCTTGAGCCTTTACTCTGCAATCTGTATGTTAAGTTCTAGCTTTGATGCGATGCTTCTATTCCAAGAAGGTGATGACTTCATTCTTCTAAATCATTATAATGGCATTCAAAAGAAAGGAAAATCCAGCAAAGTACAGGTATTCTAACTATCCATCTGCATATCATAACTATCACAGGGTAATTCTGCATCTTGTGGCATATTCAAGAAAAAGCAAAGAAAAAACCTCCTTTATTCATGTCCATCCCTTTTATATCTCCCTAACAACTCATCATACATGTATATGTTGAACACCTCCTGAATTCTTTCTTCATAGTTTTATATTTCATTAGATTTTTATATTCAAAGTTCTCTTTCTTGTAACTATCATGGCCATATTTAATTACCAATGTCACAATTTGCAGAACTTTTATCGATATTTAAAATCAGTAGTCATTTCTAATATTCAAATTTGCTCTTTTTCTTTTTTAATATTGAAAATAAAAAAAAAAACACAATGTGTATTGTCTCAAGGAAAATAAATTTTCTATGTTTAACCAAATTAAAGATTTATTTTATATCTTATTTTATATGTATACAAAATTCACCTAACATATTTTTCTTTCTTTTTTTTTATATTCCATTGTTAGCCAAATCCTCAAATTCAACTGCCAACACACATTGCAAGGATGCAATATAAACAACATTTTTTTTTTTATAAAAATAATTTAATATATATTTTTTACTCCTATTTTAATTTTCAAAGATATAATTATAGAAATATATTATACAAATACATTTTCTTTAACAAATACACTAAAAAATTAAATATGAATGCTTATTTTCAATTGAATTCAAAATGCTTTTTTTTCAAGCAATTATTAATCAAAGAAATCATCTGGATAACAGATTAAGAATATTATTAATTCCTTTTGCACTTATAATCCAATGATGATATGTCTTTACAATAGTAGATTCAATATCATTACATTAAACTGAAAAAATAACTGATTGATCTTATAATCTTTCTATTGTTTTTTCAAAATATTACTGGAATCTTTAAGTAAAAAATTTCCAGTTATTTTATGTTTTTTTTATTGTTTTCAATAGATTCAATCACAACAGTAATAAAAACATTTTGAAAATCATGAATACTTAACAGAATCCATTAAAAATTTCTTAGAATCTTGTACAAAATCATCAAGTTAGCATTAAATTAACAAGATCCAATGAATGCTGGTTCTGCACCAAATACATATATTGGGGATCATTCATCTTTTTCACATGTATGTGGTCATGTGTATCAGTTGTCTGAGTTATGGAGTAAAGGATCAATATAGGATGAAAATCCTAAGCTCAAATCTCTCTATTTACTATATAAATTTAATGTATTTTAAACAGCATATTTACAAATTATTTTACAATTTATTCAAAATAAGAAATTGCATTTTTAAAATGATTATAAGAGTAGTTAACTAAATAATACTAATTCTGAGCTTGTGAAAATTATTTTCCTTTTCTTATTATATATATATATTGTAATGGAACGTATAAAATATAGATAGACTTATCGATATTTACAATATATATATATATATGCTTTTGCAGAATTCTCATTTTCATAGGAGAATTACTTATTGATCTCTCTTTATATGAGAATTAATTTTAGATATATATATGTGTATGTAATATCAAAAACAGTATTTTATATACAATAAAATAATGTTGGATTTAGAGAAAGAATATTATATAAGTACATAAGACAATTTGATACATAAATAGTAGAATTGTGCGAATATATGAAAATTATGGAGAGTTGGATAAAATGTGTGAAAATAACAAATGTAAATTATCTGAAAATTTAAATTTTATTTATAAAATAAAATTAAAAAAAGTAAAAATACTTATTTATATAATTAATATTAGTACATTAAATTTATATGATTAATTTTAAATTCATTTTTTATATATGTGGCTGTGTCTGCATAAGTGCAAATAAATTAATACATGTGCACAAAAACTAATTTCATACTAGATTTCTTGCCAGTCTCTTAATATAATTTATTCTACCATCTCAATTTTAGCACTACATCATAAACTATAATAAGCAGAAATAAATATAAAAGGCTTCAAAATGCAATAGCAAAATATTTACCTGCAATTCTAAAACCTGGATTAAAATGTAGTCAAATAAATCTTGAATTTTTTAAAATTTTCAATTAGATTCTGAATCCAATATTGATTGATAAATGGATATCTAATCATTATTATTTAGAAATTTAAAAAAAAAGTGCTCAAATATTCATCATCTAGTAATTGCAAAAAATCAAGGTCATTAATGTTTTTTTATTCACTGCTCTTATGTTGGAGAGATCTTAACTCTGCAATTGAATGTTTGAAAACTATTTTACTGAACATATGCATGCGTAATATATATATATATATATATATATATATATATATATATATATATATATATATATATATATATATATATATATATATATATATATTGTAACACCTGCCTGCATCTCTATATGCATTGAGCATGACATGCGTTTTCTAACATCGAGCAGCAATTAAGAAATATTCAAAGGCGTCCAAAATATACATTACTATAATCATACCTTTGAAAGGTTCATTTACTGCAACCTTTGCGCACCACCTTAAGAAAGAGATTGCTCCCCTGCTTCAGGGATATGATCATGTAAATAATAAAAAGTTATAATCTCTTATATTTTCTTTTTTTATATATAAAATCAATAGAAAAGTGAATGCCTAACGAATGATTCCTGATCCCGGTAAGTTTAATCCCTGACTAGCTCAATCAACTCATGATTTCGAGATGGTGGTTTGTTGCTTCATTAACAGAAAAGGTCAAACAATAATATCATTATCAAATACACAGCACAATGCCATACTTTAAAATTAGATGTTAAATTTATTAAGCCCTCTATGATTATATAAATATTTACAGAATAAAGAAGAGAATAAACACACACATAAATGATATTAATTAAAATTCAAGCGTATAAATAAATTTTAAATAGTTTCATAAATGGGAAAGGAATGGTCTGAAATTTTCCTCTGCTTACACTTTAAACTCAAAACTTGGAATAAATTACTTATACAAAAACAATGTGTATTGGCCATGGTATGCATGTGTTTCATAATAAAAAAAAGATTTAGCCATGAGTTAATGATATTTGAATCTTAAACGTTCCATAATATGAGTCCTGCACATGGTGGACAATAATAATTATTTGGAACACTTTCTAATACACTTTTATTCCTTATGGAAACAATCCTGCACATAGCGGATGGAATAAATTTACAAGGGGAACAAACTCATGCTCAACTACAATTTGAATCTTAAAAGTTCCATAATATGAGTCCTTCCCATAGCGGACAATAATAATTATTTGGAACACTTTCTTACACACTTTTATTCCTTATGAAAACAATCCTGCACTTAGCGGATGGAATAAATTTACTATTATTTCAAAGCAAAACACATACATCCAATGACCAAACCACCCAACTATTTCTATTTAACTATTTTGAAATATTGAAATATTTCATATTTACTTTCTCTTTTCTTTTATAATTTATTTAGATACTCCAATGAATTACGTGTACCTTTACGTTAAAATTACAAACTAAATATTTATAACTGAATTACGCAATTCATTGGTTCATTTAATAATAGCAATATTAGTAAAATAACGAATTACTCGTAATAAGACATACAAAATAGATATAAAAACATAAATAATACTTCCTGAAGGCTTCGTTCTTCTCCAGGCTAGAATTTTGAGGGCAATATATATCTGCTATGCAGGTGATTAGTTAACAGGGCTTCAATGGAGGTTGGCAAATTGTCCATAGCAGCTACATTTTAAAAAATAGAAAGTCACATCACTGGATGGCTATGTAGGTCTTTGAGCAGTGCGAATGTACCAAACTTGGTCTCCTACTCCATATTCATTGTTGTATCACTAATAAATCTTGATTCCATTCAGTATTGCTTCCTTTCTTCTTTATTTAATTGGGCAGTATTCTTTCTCCCTTCGGTTAATACTTTTTTTAAAATACGTTCAGCTCTTAGTGACTCTTCCACTTGTTCAGCATTCCAAAAAAATAGTTTTTACACTCATAATTCTGCTTTTCTGTCAGTACACTCTGAAAACTATACTGCTAACTCAAAGAGAATGGGTAAGAGTGCCCGTGTGAGTATCAATGAATATAACCCAGCTAACTAAATCAATTTCACCTGACCAGCCTTTATATATCCCCCCCCCCATTACAGGGTGTATTCTCTCATCCCCTCCACAAGTTATTGCTTTTACATTTCTGTTTTTAATTAAATTATTAATCCCTGTTTTTAATTACTTAAGTCCAAACAATGGATTTAATTTTAGCTATCTGCTTGGAAAAAAATTTGTCTTACGATAACTTTATCTTTTAATTAATTTCAGAATTTCACAGACCATTTAAATTCCAATCCCTTGATTTCTTTAAACAATAAAATAAAATCACATTTATTTAATTAAATAATTTTGAGTAGGTGTCAAGCCGAATGACCACTGATACAATTTCTACATTTTTTTCCAAAAACATTATACAATAAAAGAAAGAGGTCATTGGCTTGCCTGCGGTCATGAACATTAAGTTCTAAAAAAAAATTATAAAACTTAAACTGTATACTTGTTGTCACATAAAAATTGTTTTTAAGTTTTCCAAAAAGAATATTCAACAAGCAACAGAAAAAAAATACAACATTTGAGAATCTAAAATAAAATCAAAATAAAACATGTTTACTGTTGGGTTACTTGCAAATACATTTCAGTTTCCCGCAAAAATTTCTTTAATGCCCTACCATATTTATTCACATCATAAATAAAAAAAATATATAGCATTTATTAACAGCAAAATACATATTTACATGTGGTGTCCACATTTGTTTATTTATAAGCATATTATCACCATTCATCCTATTTGTTTACAATATATTGTGTGTGTAAGCAACAGAGAAAATATACCTGCACAGACCACTCCTTTTATTATAATATGTACATTTGTTTGGGCTGCAACTATGCTTGCAGCCATCTTTGTGGCAGTCATTTAAGACTGACTGTCACAATACCTCCCTCCCTTAATGAGACTTCTAAATGGGTTAACCATTTAAAGTCTATATTAAATTACTTTTACCTATATATAATATTATTGATGAATATACTAGTTTACTACAAATTTAAAACGAAATATTATATTAGTTTGACTATATACGATTGTGTTATTAATAATGAAAATAAAAATCTTAAGGGATATACTAATTTATATTTAGCTATATGCACTAATACCAAAGAATATACTAGTTTATTATATATTTAAAAAGAAATATTAGTTTATATTTAACTATATACGAAAGTGTTGAAAATAAAAATCTTAAGGGATATACTACTTTATATTTAGCTATATACACTAATACTAAAGAATATACTAGTTTATTATATATTTAAAAAGAAATATTAGTTTATATTTGACTATATACGAGTATTATTAATAATGAAAATAAAAATCTTAAGGGATATACTAATTTATATCTAATACTAATGAATATACTAGTTTATTCTATATGTAACAAAAAAATATTAGTTTATACTTAACTATATATATACAGTTGTGTCATTAGAAAACGAAAATCAAAATCTTAAAGAATATATACATACAAAAATACAAATCTATTAATCGTAATGTCCAATGATTGTGTACATTGATATCCTAATTTTTACTCGGTCCTGGTGTAGGTGATGAAGATCTGTATCCCTTTCCTTTTTTGTATTTATGTCCATTGTCATCACTGTTGCTTTCTGTACGCTTAACATATGTTTCGGGACTTTGGCTCCTATGCCTAGCCTTTCTATGCCAATACGCTTGTCTTTGGACATTACCATTCCAGTTTATGGAGTTTATACCCATGTTTTCTCTGGCCTTATCTGTAGGTTTGTTTTGTTGGGTTGTATCGATTATATTTAGTAAATCTGCTAGCTGTTCTATTGAGTTAATATTTACCGTTAAAAGCATTTGTTTGATACGGAACGGTAAATTGTGCCGTATTATTCTGATGATCTGGCCCTCAGATATATGACAGGCTTTTAAAGTCCGGAGCTTGGCCACTTGTCTTCTGAAGAACTTTGAGTAACTCTCACCTCCACCCATTTTATATTTTTCTTGCATTATTTGGTATAATACCATCTCTTGTCTTTCGTCACTCCAGAAGTTTCACAGCAAAGCCTTTTTATATTATTCGGACATGTTTGGGTGGTGAAACAGTGATTCCCACCATGCATGAGCATCCCCTTGGAGATGGCTGTATGCTATTATTAACTGGCTAGTATCATCCATCCTATTTATTCTAAAATACTTTTCTAAACTATTAAGATGCTCTATCGGAGCCTCACTTGTCTGCCCTTCGAACACTCCTATCTTTAGAAATTGGTTTATATTTGGTAAATATGTATAGGTCCTATCTCTTTCTACTGACTTTCCTACTACTGTATATGCATTATTTTTTCTATTTTATTTCTACCTTGCTGCTGACTATTTTCACTCTCTCTTACTTTCTGTTCGTTCTCCCTCACTACTATATTCAAATTATCATTTCCTCCTTTACTATCTATACATTCTTTCATATGAGTATAAAATGTTTCATTATTAGCCTCCTGTTCATGTTTGTCATTGCTGACCAGTGCTATCGCTTCCATATTTTGGACTCTTATTTCCAATTTTCGTACCGTTTCCTCCTTCACACTGCATATTCTCTGGGACAAGTCTTCTATTCGTTTTTCCATATCTTTTCTTACATCATCTATTTGCCTTGGTACTTTAGCTATTTCTTCTCTCATTTCTTTCATAAAGTCCAACATTATATTTATTAAGTTTTTTCCCTCCATTTCAGATTCTATTCTATTTTGCTCATTGCTTTCTGTTTCTACATTGCTTTCCTGCTCTATATCTCGACTTTCTTCATCCTTTTTATTTAAGTTTTGCTCATCCATTTTTTTTGTAAATGATCTGGTCCACATGAATAAATACTATTTATTAGTTCTTTCAGTAAACCGTTCTTTCTTTACAATATCTAGATGATAACAAGGTATTCTGTTTATTTATAACAAAGTATTCTGTTTATTATTTTTTTATTAAATCTCGATGCTAACAAAGTTTTCTAGTTATCTATTTCACTCTTTACTATATCTAAACGTTAACAAAGTATTTTATTTATTTCTTACAAAGTATTCTACTTATTTCTAACAAAGTATTCTGTTTATTTATTTGTTATTAAAACTCAATGCTAGCAAAGTATTCTATTTATTTATTTCTTATTTATTAAATCTCGGTACATTCACACTTAGCTCACCCTAATTTGTTTGCCATCTATATATATCTAGTATATGTTAATTTATTTATTACTTTCTCTCTCTTTTTTATTATTATTCTCAATTAAAGCTTGATATCTGCCCAAACCTCTCCTATTAAAAAAAAAAAATAATAATTTTTTTTATTTCATTTATTATTTATATAACACGGCTGTGACCTCCACTATTAACTTATGTGCATACAAATTGCATCGTGCCCAATAACATGTTGGTCACCATTTTTACTGTAACGGTTGCTGCCTGCATCTCTATTCGCATTGAGCATGACATGCATTTTCTAACATCGAGCAGCAATTAAAAAATATTCAAAGGCGTCCAAAATATATATTACTATAATCATACATTTGAAAGGTTCGTTTACTGCAATCTTTGTGCATCACCTTAAGAAAGAGATTGCTCCCCTGCTTAAGGGATAAGATCATGTAAATAATAAAGAGTTATAATCTCTTATATTTTCTTTTTTTATATATAAAATCAATAGAAAAGTGAATGCCTAATGAATGATTCCTGATCCCGGTAAGTTTAATCCCTGACTAGCTCAATCAACTCATGATCTCGGGATGGTGGTTTGTTGCTTCGTTAACAGAAAAGGTCAAACAATAATATCATTATCAAATACACAGCACTAGGCCATACTTTAAAATTAGATGTTAAATTTATTAAGCCCTCTATGATTATATAAATATTTACAGAATAAAGAAGAGAATAAACACACACATAAACGATATTAATTAAAATTTAAGCGTATAAATAAATTTTAAATAGTTTCATAAATGGGAAAGGAATGGTCTGAAATTCTCCCCTGCTTACACTTTAAACTCAAAACTTGGAATAAAGTACTTATACAAAAACAATGTGTATTGGCCATGGTATGCACGTGTTTCATAATAAAAAAAAAGATTTAGCCATGAGTTAATGATATTTGAATCTTAAATGTTCCATAATATGAGTCCTGCAAGTGGCAGACAATAATAATTATTTGGAACCCTTTCTAACACACTTTTATTCCTTATGGAAACAATCCTGCACGTAGCGGATGGAATAAATTTACAAGAGGAACATACTCGTGCTCAACTGCAATTTGAATCTTAAAAGTTCCATAATATGAGTCCTGCCCATAGCGGACAATAATAATTATTTGGAACACTTTCTTACACACTTTTATTCCTTATGAAAACAATCCTACCCTTAGTGGATGGAATAAATTTACTATTATTTCAAAGCAAAACACATACATCCAATGACCAAAACACCCATCTATTTCTATTTAACTATTTTGAAATATTGAAATATTTCCTATTTACTTTCTCTTTTCTTTTATAATTTATTTAGATACTCCAATGAATTACATGTACCTTTACGTTAAAATTACAAACTAAATATTTATAACTGAATTACGCAATTCATTGGTTCATTTAATAATAGCAATATTAGTAAAATAACGAATTACTCGTAATAAGACATACAAAATAGATATAAAAACCTAAATAATACTTCCCGAAGGCTTCGTTCTTCTCCAGGCTAGGATTTTGAGAGTGATATATATCGGCTGTGTAGGTGATTACTTAACAGGGCTTCAATGGAGGTTGGCAAATTATCCATAGCAGCTACACTTTAAGAAATAGAAAGTCACATCACTGGATGGCTATGTAGGTCTTCAAGTGGTGCGAATGTACTGAACTTGGTGTCCTACTCCATATTCATTGTTATATCACTAATAAATCTTGATTCCATTCCGTATTGCTTCCTTTCTTCTTTATTTAATTGGGCAATATTCTTTCTCCCCTCGGTTAATACTTTTTTAAAAATACGTTCAGCTCTTAGTGACTCTTCCACTTGTTCAGCATTCCAAAAAAATAGTTTTTACACTCATAATTCTGCTTTTCCATCAGTACACTCTGAAAACTATACTGCTAACTCAAAGAGAATGGGTAAGAGTGCCCGTGTGAGTATCAACGAATATAACCCAGCTAACTAAATCAATTTCACCTGACCAGCCTTTATATATCCCCCCCCCATTACAGGGTGTATTCTCTCATCCCCTCCACAAGTTATTGCTTTTACATTTCTGTTTTTAATTAAATTATTAATCCCTGTTTTTAATTACTTAAGTCCAAACAATGGATTTAATTTTAGCTATCTGCTTGGAAAAAATTTGTCTTACGATAACTTTATCTTTTAATTAATTTCAGAATTTCACAGACCAATTAAATTCCAATCCCTTGATTTTTTTAAACAATAAAATAAAATCACATTTATTTAATTAAATAATTTTGAGTAGGTGTCAAGCCGAATGACCACTGATACAATTTCTACATTTTTTTCCAAAAACATTATACAATAAAAGAAAGAGGTCATTGGCTTGCCTGCGGTCATGAACAATAAGTTCTAAAAACAAAAATTATAAAACTTAAACTGTATACTTGTTGTCACATAAAAATTGTTTTTAAGTTTTCTAAAAAGAATATTCAACAAGCAACAGAAAAAAAAATACAACATTTGAGAATCTAAAATAAAATCAAAATAAAACATGTTTACTGTTGGGTTACTTGCAAATACATTTCAGGTTCCCGCAATAATTTCTTTAATGCCCTACCATATTTATTCACATAATAAACAAAAAAAAATATATAGCATTTATTAACAGCAAAATACATATTTACATGTGGTGTCCGCATTTGTTTATTTATAAGCGTATTATCACCATTCATCCTATTTGTTTACAATATATTGTGTGTGTAAGCAACAGAGAAAATATACCTGCACAGACTACTCCTTTTATTATAATATGTACATTTGTTTGGGCTGCAACTATGCATGCAGCCATCTTTGTGGCAATCATTTAAGACTGACTGTCACAATATATATATATATAGTCTGAGTTATTAATTATTTACACAGATGTGTTTTGATAGATATTTGATAACTCTAAAATATAATAATAAACATAACTTCACAATTGTTATTGGCTTATTATAAAGATAACATTATTATATAATGTGCCGGTCTAAATCATATATTCATTCAACAAGACCAATAATCCAAGCAAAAGTACCTTGAATCCAACCATGCACAAGATACATATGTCAGCACAAGGATGAATCCTAACCTATTTGCCTAAACTATTGCCTCTCTGACTAATGGATAACATTTGGGATGACACTAGCAGTGCTTGGTTTTATTCGGTCCCAGCTGAAGGTCATGGTTCACATAGAGACTCAAAATAATAAAAGGGTTTATATGAAAATTTAATATAGTGAATTGCTGAATGGTACAGAGGTGATTGGATGTCGATTTCTAATGGTTTGAACCATCATAATCATAATTCTTGATGGCAACATTACAAAGAAGTGAATTTACATCAAAGAAATATTATAATAAATAGAGTAATTAATTTTAGAGATTGGGAGTGATGACAAACTAAAGTTATTTAAAATAACAATATTATAGGAATTTATTAAGAAATTTAGTACAAAATAAGTTAAGTCTTTGTTTATACAATTTGGTTATTTTCTTTAATTTGTTTTGATGTGGCTTTGACAAACAATGTAAAAGTTTGTTAATTAGTCAGCCAAAACCAATCAGCAATAAAATATTATTAGCCCTCTTCAAGATATTACAAGGAAATCTGTTTATATATATAAGACATGAAAGATGGGCATTTAAAACACTACTACATTTAAAATCATTTGTATATAATGAGTGTGGAAAGCAAAATAGTTCTTAAATAAATAATTGACAATTATACAGTCAGATTTAATTAATTAACGAAATTGGTTTGTGAAGGATGTGCCATCATGGGAGAGAGCCTTTCAGGTTTGCTAAATAAAGATATAAAATGATGAAGAAGGCAGTATCCTATTATAGATTACAACAAAAATAAATGAGGTCTGTTATGAACCTCTGGGTGGCTTTGCTAAAGGCAATTCCTAGTAAATGCAACTAGATGATGAGAAATGCTGGCCCTCTAGCCAAATCATATCTCTAAATACTCATAATAATATTTTGATGTGCTGGTCTTTCCATACACATCTTAAATGGCAATGCCTGAAAAGGGATCCCTTGGTATGATCTACATCTACTTTGAGGGAGTGTGAAAGATTGGATTGTTCATAGTTAAATTTCCGAAGGTCCTGATGAGTAAGTAGCAAAGCAAAATAATAAATGAATGGTTGTAGCTATAAAAAAACGTTAATGCCTTATATATATATATATATATATATATATATATATATATATATATAGATATATAGATAGATAGATAGATAGATAGATAGTGTATCACTAACAAAATTAATCAATGAATTCCTGATTAAAATAATCAGTTCCCTGATGTCAATAGAAAGTCTCCACAAACCTTAGTCCACTAATGAATGAATCATAAATATAATATATATTAAAAAAAGAAATTAAGTAAAATATAAATTGTTTTCCACACTTCACAAATATTTCATTTATTAATAAGTTTTTAAATAGTTTATCAAAGATTACAAAATAAGACTGTTTTTAATTAACATAGACGGGCATTGAATATCAAACTAATAAATTGTAAATCATAATTTTAATATTTTTCTGACAAATAAAATATATGTATGAAATATATACTGAGAAAATTCTATGATAAATTTTACTTAATTGATTCACTAAAATTATTTATTCTTTCAGAAATAATTACAGGGCTATTTTAAATTGGAGGTAATAGTAAGATACTTTTAAAATAAATCATTCAAAATAAATTTATAATGATATACAAAACTAAATGAGCTTTCTATTAATTAATTTATGGGAAGTAAGTCTCCCGTAATGATTTTGACTGGAAAAATAAGAGGGAGAAAATTTAAAGTTAATAGCTCATTGAATTTTGTACTTGGAAATTTCAGTAAATCAAATATTCTAAATAAACCAACAAAAATTAATTTAATTTGCCGCATCAAAATAATGTAAGATTTTATAAGAATTGATATTTTAAATTTAATAAAATTAAAAAAACCCATTTTCAACCAAGCCGTATAAACATCACACAGATATATAAAATATAAATTAGTATTGGTTTGGAAAACAAGTAAAATGGAATCAATGGCTTGCAGCGAATTGGATGTTACCTCAGAATTAATCAGTAGGCATTTCATGGCTTGAAACAGGCAGTTAATACAGTCAGATCATTTCAGGCTTCCTCAACAAAAACAGTCTCTGGCTAGATGTTTAAAGCATGGGAAAGGCATGGATGGGTTGGTGGGTCAGAGCTTCGGAAAGCAAGGGTCGATCTTTTAGCCAGTCATTCTTTAATCACGATGTACTGAATCTAAACTACACTCTTCAGTCTCTTCCCATAAAATTCAATAATAATAATAATTTTTCACTATTTATGTGTTCTGGTCTTATCTACAGGATTAAATCTACAGTGACAACTGCAAATTGCAACTGCTCTAAGTGGTTCTGTGAGGTTAGTGCCTGCTTTGGAGGGAAAATCTATAACTCTGCATGAAAATGCCCCAAGGGTTGATTTGCTAATTAAAAAACAACAACAAGCATATTAAGTTTATCAGTCATTGTACTAACAAAATCTATTTAATTAAGGTTTAGATTAACAAAAATGTAGATTTTATTCAGAAAAATTTTAGGAATTTGGTACAATGACTTTCAAACATATTTGACATAAACTTAAGCAGAAATTTACAAAATATTTCTTACAAATATTACATTGTTGAAATAATTGACTCTCTAATGTACATTGATTAAAAGATAAATATAAATTGTTACCAACTGATTAATTGAAGAAAAATGAATTTTAATAAAAGAATTTAAAATATTTGTAACATTTTATACATATCCAGGGTTCAATTCGATTTAACAAAATAAACACAATATACATTTTTTTACAAATACAAAAGAATAAACTATCATAAAAAGGTTAGTTTTAATTATAAAATAAGATTAATAAAAAATAAAAGTTTATAATATTGCTTAAAATATACTACCACCTAATATGAGATAAGTGTCAGTTAATAAGGATTGGGTTGAAACCCAGACTGGTGCTGATGACATTGGCACTAGGTGAAGCAGAAAGATGTACTATATTTTCAGCTTCATATCCCTTGACATGGGGGAAAAAAAGAACAAAAAAATATTTTACCTGGGTGTCCAGTGACAATAGAGGCTGACCAAGAGTTTGCTGACCAAGGTTTATTATATTATTGGAATGGTAACTTTATTGAGATCTGCAAGCCTTTAGTTTCTTCTAAATTTATTACTCTGCTGAAATTACAATTCTTAAATATCATCCTATTAAACAATTTATTTTCTTAGCAATTCTTTCTTATCTTCCTCATTCTACTAACTTTAGTCTTCTTACTTCATTTAGTTACTATTAGATAATAGTCCTTAGACAAGATTTATATATCAACAGTCTAGCAATGTAATCAATATGTATTTCAATGCTATGGGGTCATACACAAAGGGTCTCACATTTTGAAAATAATTTAGACTTCCCCTGGATCTGGAGGTATTTCATAGTATGGTTTTAAATGGCAAGCATTAAAAGTCTCTTTTTGTTCATTAAAAATTTCTTTGCTTATTCCATCATCAGCTAGGCTGAAGGCACTCTTTTGATGTTTGCGATGTTTATCTTTGTGTTTTTTCTCTTCTTTCTTGCTCTGCTGTTTATCATATTTATCTCAACCTTTTGTCATATTGTGTGCTATTTTTCTGATTATTTCTGAAAGCAGTATCTTTCTTTTGTCAATTGTTTCCATATTACTATTTAATTCTGGTATATTATCTTTTGCAATATCATCTTTCAATATTTCTAATGGATTTTCGTTTTTATTTGAATTTCCTATTACATTATCATTTATTTTGGGAATTTCTGAGGTAGGTTTATCTTCTAATATATTTATTTTGTATTATTTTTCATTTACTTCCATATCTATAGACTTCTCAATGTTCTCAACTATTTTTTGTTGTTCAAGAGGTTCTGGAATGATTTCTACATCAGGTTTCATCTTTTCCATGTTTTCTGTATTGATTTCAGCATCTATTGTAGTCTCTGAATAGATTTTTACTTTTTTGAGTATCTCCATATTAATATTATAATCATCAATATTTACAGCATTACTTTTAGACTCTTCCATGATCTCAACCTTGATTTTAGACTCTTTCATAATTTTATATCAATTTTAGATTTTATTAAATCAGCTTGTGACTCATAAGCAGTCTTTGCATCCATTTTAAATTCTATTACTGTATTTGATACTATTGCAGTCTCAGATTCTGTATATATTCCTTCGTTTGTTGCAATTTTAGAGATATATTCCACAATTAGAAGTTTTCCTGAAGGTGGACTGACAACTTCAATAACATCATTTGTAATTTCAATTTCTTCCTTTTTAACACTTTCAAGTTTTGCTTCATCAGTAATTGGATATTCAACTGGTGATTCCTTTAAAATATCTTTGGCTGGAAATTCTAAAGTTTCTTCAAATTGGTTTAATTCAACAATATTCCCTGTATCTCTTTCTGTTTTAAAATGTTCTTCCACTAAAAGATCATTTTCAATCATTTCTGACATCTTTTGAATATCAACTTGTAACATTTCTTCTTTTACAACCTATGAATCAATTCTTTGCTCAAACAGTTTAGGTATAATAATATATCTTCTTCCTTTGTAATTATATCTCTTGCTGGTTTTGTCTCTGGCTTTGGTTCGATAGATTCAGCAACTTCTTCTGCACTTACTACTTCTTTAGGTGAAATTACAATTCCAGTTATTTCTTCTTGAGATTCTATTTGTGGAGGCAGTTCTTCACCATCTTTAATCATTTTTGTAGATTGTTCCCACTTATCCTTCTTCATCTCTGTCCTTTGGTATAATTTTTTTATTTCTTGTATAACTCTTTCCTGAGTCCTTTGAGTTGACTCCTTATTAATTTGGATCATCCTCATCTGGAGCATGACAATCACATTTTTATCTTCTGAAATTTGTTCCTCCATGTTTTCTTCTTTTATTGAGATGCCGGTTTCAACATCTTCACTTTCCTTTTCTTCTATGCTGTTATCCATTTGGATTTTTGAAAAGTTTGACACAATAACAGTAATAATGCTGATCTTAGAATTCAAAGTTATTTTACTGGAACTATGGCTCACTGAAACTTTAATACGATATTGAACAACTAGAATGTAAACATATTTTGTATCTTGGAATGTATATAATCACTAATTCGAACGTTTGCTTCCCTTACTCTGTCGACTCTTCTCATCATGCTTTACTGACTGAGTCCTTTCTGTCCTGCACTACTAAGTTTCTGTCTGTTTTAAGCCAGATAATTAAATAATTGTTTCAAACTTCAACAAAAAACAACAACTTTTTTTTCATGAGAATGACTGATTTATTTCTTGATTCTAGCTGGTCACCCTTGGTCACTCCATGCCTTTGAAATGGACTTAAAAAAATCATTATTTTCAAAAGTTAATACATAATTTTGTTGTGATGAATATTACATTGCTTACAATTTCATTACATATTATACCAGTTATAAAATTCTTCACTCTCCAAATCTCATATATATATAAAAAATTTGTTGCCAAGAATTACCACGGTTCTTTATTTATTTATTTATTTTTTGAACTTGATAACAAATTTATAATGGTAATAGGTACTCTCTTCCCTACACCAGGGCACTAGTTATCAAGGTCAGCACTAATATAACACTTACTATATAACAATAATAAAAAAAAAACAGGTATATATATAAAAAATATATGTATTTTTATCAATTATTAACACAGTGTGCCCATATGAATAAACATCAAATACATCTTGTGACAACCTTTTACACATAAGGCTTATGGATGTAGTACATGGGCTTTAACATTTTTTTCTCAAACACATGAAAACACAAAACAAATTCATGTGTGCATATAAAACCAGATACAAAAACAAATTCTACATATGGCTGGAATACATGGGTTTCAAAAAAAAACTTTCACGAAATATATATATGGTTGAAAAACCAGGTACCACAGCTAGCAAAACTTTTACATTTATAGTTATAATCTTTGCATTTAAAAGAAAACTTTTCACACAACATTTTATGGTTGTAAAACACAGTCTTTGGTTTTGGTTTTTGACTCTCACATGAAATAAACTTTACATCACTTTGACATCACTTTATGATTATCTTACATAGTTTGAGTTTGGTATAAATCTAACATTTATATATTGGGAAAAAGTTATCAAGCTTTTATGCTCGAGATATAATACAATTTCTCCAGACATATGAGTTTCCAAGAAAATATATAGCAATGCAATACATATAAAATTTTCAAACAAATCTGTTCCTACACATCGCACATACACACCTATGTACATATATACGCAGTGCTACCATATACAAGTACACACACATACATCTATATACCTTACATAATACTATACACTATTGGAAAAGAGAAAACAATCTTTGGAGGAAAAGTTGAAAAAAAAAATCCATACACGTGTCAAATTCTTTACACTTTGCTTTAAAATAATCACAACATTACATACTCAATTAACAAGAAAAAAAAAATTTCTATACAAATATTTCCGTTCTTAGCAAACATGGGAGAAAAGTAGAAAAAAAAATTTCTACATAAGAAAACTCTGGAAGTAAAAAAAAACTTACATAAACATTAATATAGTAGTTCAAATTACTTTCATATTTTATACAATCTATTTAACCATATGAGTTTTCACTTTTAATTCATCTGTTTATCAAAAAAAAATTACATACTATGGATGAAAAACATGGTATTCCTCTTTACTTTATTAACAAAACAGTATTTGATTTTATAAAATCAATATGACAAAACTAAATCATTTTATATTCTGAAAAATTATGTATATATTAAATTATATATAGCAAATTATACACATATAGCTCATGAATTATTCAGGGTGTGGGAATAATTAACAAGTCCCTGTTCAGGTGCCACAAACTTGGAAAAAAAACGCAGCCTCTGTGCCAGTCAAAATCATGTATTCATTCAACAAGACCAATAATCCAAGCAAAAGTACCTTGAATCCAACCATACACAAGATACATATGTCAGGACAATGATGAATCCTAACCTATTTACCTAAACTATTGCCTCTCTGACTAATGGATAACATTTGGGATGACACTAGCAGTGCTTGGTTTTATTCTGTCCCAGCTGGAGGTCATGGTTCACATAGAGACTCAAAATAATAAAAGGGTTTATATGAAAATTTAATATAGTGAATTGCTGAATGGTACAGAGGTGATTGGATGTCGATTACTAATGGTTTGAACCATCATAATGATAATTCTTGATGGCAACATTATAAAGAAGTGAATTTACTTCAAAGAAATATTATAATAAATAGAGTAATTAACTTTAGAGATTGAGAGTGATGACAAACTAAGCTTATTTAAAATAACTATATTATAGGAATTTATTAAGGAATTTAGTACAAAATAAGTTAAGTCTTTGTTTATACAACTTGGTTATTTTCTTTAATTTGTTTTGATGCGGCTTTGACAAACAATGTAAAAGTTTGTTAATTGGTCGGCCAAAACCAATCAGCAATAAAATATTATTAGCCCTCTTCAAGATATTACAAGTAAATCTGTTTATATATATAACACATGAAAGATGGGCATTTAAAACACTATTACATTTAAAATCATTTGTATATAATGAGTGTGAGAAGCAAAATTGTTCTTAAATAAATAATTGACAATTATACAGTCAGATTTAATTAATTAATGAAATTGGTTTGTGAAGGATGTGCCATCATGGCAGAGAGCCTTTCAGGTTTGCTAAATAAAGATATAAAATGATGAAGAAGGCAGTATGCTATTATAGATTACAACAAAAATAAATGAGGTCTGTTATGAACCTCTGGGTGGCTTTGCTAAAGAAAATTCCTAGTAAATACAACTAGATGATGAGAAATGCTGGCCCTCCAGCCAAAACATATCTCTAAATAATCATAATATTTGGTGTGCTGGACTTTCCATATACATCTTAAATGGCAATGCCCGAAAATGGATCCCTTGGTATGAACTATGTCTACTTTGAGGGAGTGTGAAAGATTGGATTGTTCATAGTTAAATTTCTGAAGGTCCTGATGAGTAAGTAGCAAAGCAAAATAACAAATGAATGGTTGTATCTATAAAAAAACATTAATGCCTTAGACATATATATAGATAGTGTATCACTAACAAAATTAATCAATGAATTGCTGATTAAAATAATCAGTTCCCTGTTGTCGATAGAAAGTCCCCACAAACCTTAGTCCACTAATGAATGAAACATATATATATATATATATATATATATATGTCCAAAAGATGGCGCTATACCAAAACCGCCGAACAAGTGTAAGATTTGTTTTACATAAACGAAAAAAGAGTCAGAAATTAACTACCTCTTTCATTTGCTCACTCCCAGATCAGCTGATTTCAAGCTGGTTTGCTATCCTCAGTGGGAGATAGAGTATAGAAACTAGATCTAAACACTGACTCTCAAGTGTTTATGCAAAACGTTTCTATCAGATTGCAAGCGTGAATTTTCAGACCGGAAAAGTCTTCAAACCCAGCCTAGCAAGCTAGATATTTATATGGGTCTGATCTCAGTTCAGAATCACCATATAATCAAAGTCTCTGCAATATATATCATTGCAAGAAAACTCTAAAGGTACATTTATGAAAAAACAAATACAAGTTAATCACGTAACCTGCTATCACTTGTTATTTATGTCCAAAAGATGGCGCTATACCAAAACCGCCGAACAAGTGTAAGATTTGTTTTACATAAACGAAAAAAGAGTCAGAAATTAACTACCTCTTTCATTTGCTCACTCCCAGATCAGCTGATTTCAAGCTGGTTTGCTATCCTCAGTGGGAGATAGAGTATAGAAACTAGATCTAAACACTGACTCTCAAGTGTTTATGCAAAACGTTTCTATCAGATTGCAAGCGTGAATTTTTCAGACCGGAAAAGTCTTCAAACCCAGCCTAGCAAGCTAGATATTTATATGGGTCTGATCTCAGTTCAGAATCACCATATAATCAAAGTCTCTGCAATATATATCATTGCAAGAAAACTCTAAAGGTACATTTATGAAAAAACAAATACAAGTTAATCACGTAACCTGCTATCACTTGTTATTTATGTCCAAAAGATGGCGCTATACCAAAACCGCCGAACAAGTGTAAGATTTGTTTACATAAACGAAAAAGAGTCAGAAGTTAACTACCTCTTTCATTTGCTCACTCCCAGATCAGCTGATTTCAAGCTGGTTTGCTATCCTCAGTGGGAGATAGAGTATAGAAACTAGATCTAAACACTGACTCTCAAGTGTTTATGCAAAACGTTTCTATCAGATTGCAAGCGTGAATTTTTCAGACCGGAAAAGTCTTCAAACCCAGCCTAGCAAGCTAGATATTTATATGGGTCTGATCTCAGTTCAGAATCACCATATAATCAAAGTCTCTGCAATATATATCATTGCAAGAAAACTCTAAAGGTACATTTATGAAAAAACAAATACAAGTTAATCACGTAACCTGCTATCACTTGTTATTTATGTCCAAAAGATGGCGCTATACCAAAACCGCCGAACAAGTGTAAGATTTGTTTTACATAAACGAAAAAGAGTCAGAAATTAACTACCTCTTTCATTTGCTCACTCCCAGATCAGCTGATTTCAAGCTGGTTTGCTATCCTCAGTGGGAGATAGAGTATAGAAACTAGATCTAAACACTGACTCTCAAGTGTTTATGCAAAACGTTTCTATCAGATTGCAAGCGTGAATTTTTCAGACCGGAAAAGTCTTCAAACCCAGCCTAGCAAGCTAGATATTTATATGGGTCTGATCTCAGTTCAGAATCACCATATAATCAAAGTCTCTGCAATATATATATACATAAGAAATTAACTAAAATATAAATTGTTTTCCACACTTCACAAATATTTCATTTATTAATAAGTTTTTAAATAGTTTATCAAAGATTACAAAATAAGACTGTTTTTAATTAACATAGATGGGCATTGAATATCAAACTAATAAATTGTAAATCATAATTTTAATATTTTTCTGACAAATGAAATATATGTATGAAATATATACTGAGAAAATTATGTGATAAATTTTACTTAATTGATTCACTAAAATTATTTATTCTTTCAGAAATAATTCCAGGGCTATTTTAAATTGGAGGTAATAGTAAAATACTTTTAAAATAAATCATTTAAAATAAATTTATAATAATATACAAAACTAAATGAGCTTTCTATTAATTAATTTATGGGAAGTAAGTCTCCCATAATGATTTTGACTGGAAAAATAAGAGGGAGAAAATTTAAAGTTAATAGCTCATTGAATTTTGTACTTGGAAATTTCAGTAAATCAAATATTCTAAATAAACCAACAAAAATTAATTTAATTTGCCACATCAAAATAATGTAAGATTTTATAAAAATTGATATTTTAAATTTAATAAAATTAAAAGAAACATCACACAGATATATAAAATATAAATTACTACTGATTTGGAAAACAAGTAAAGTGGAATCAATGGCTTGCGGTGAATTGGACGTTACCTCAGAATTAATCAGTAGGCATTTCATGGCTTGAAACAGGCAGTTAATACAGTCAGATCATTTCAGGCTTCCTCGACACAGACAGTCTCTGGCTAGATGTTTAAAGCATTGGAAAGGCATGGATGGGCTGGTGGGAAAGAGCTCCGGAAAGCAAGGGTCGATCTTTTAGCCAGTCATTCTTTAATCACGATGTACTGAATATAAACTACACTCTTCAGTCTCTTCCCATAAAACTCAATAATAATTTTCCACTATTTATGTGTTCTAGTCATATCTACAGAATTAAATCTACAGTGTCAACTGCCAATTGCAATTGCTCTAAGTGGTTCTGTGAGGTTGGTGCCTGCTTTGGAGGGAAAATATATAACTCTGCATGAAAGTGCCCTAAGGGTTGATTTGCTAATTAAAAAACAACAACAAGCATATTAAGTTTATCAGTCATTGTACTAACAAAATCTATTTAATTAAGGTTTAGATTAACAAAAATGTAGATTTTATTCAGAAAAATTTTAGGAATTTGGTACAATGACTTTCAAACATATTTGACATAAACTTAAGCAGAAATTTACAAAACATTTCTTACAAATATTACATTGTTGAAATAATTGACTCTCTAATGTACATTGATTAAAAGATAAATATAAAATGTTATCAACTGTTTAATTGAAGAAAAATGAATTTTAATAAAAGAATTTAAAATATTTGTAACATTTTATAGATATCCAGGGTTCAATTCGATTTAACAAAATAAACACAATATACATTTTTTTTACAAATACAAAAAAAATAAACTATCATAAAAAGTTTCGTTTTAATTATAAAATAAGATTAATGAAATATAAAAGTTTATAATATTGCTTAAAATATATTACCACCTAATATGAGATGGGTGTCAGTTAATAAGGATTGGGTTCAAACCCAGACTAGTGCTGATGACATTGGCACTAGGTGAAGCAGAAATATGTACTAGATTTTCAGCTTCAATAAGTTTTGTGATCTTATAAGGCAAGATTTTATAATTAAACAGGCAAAACTCTCCATATAGCAGTGCCATGTGATCATGCGAAGATTTTATAATTGCAAAATGTTATTATGTATGTTTATAGTGTTTGAAATATTTGTAACAATTTTAAAAACTTGTGGTTTTCTTTTTTAATTTTGAAAGTGCATATACACAAAGTTAGCTTTTAAAGAAACAATACACTGATAAAATACATAATATTGTAAACATATAAAGAAATTAGTTAAAATAAAATTAATAAAATAATAATTATATTAGTATATACATAATGGTAAAACAATTTACAGTACTGACATAAACTTTTAATATAATATTTGTGTATATGTTTGCAAGAATGTTTATTTTATGTTTCTCCGATATATTTTAAATTTAAAGGACTGTTTTAAAAGATTAGGAAAAATTATTATTTTAATAAAATGTAATCTATAGAGAGAACAGCTGTAAATGAACAAAATAAAAATGATTTATTTTAATGTCTGTAATTTAAATATTTATTCTAACAATATGATTTGTTATTTAATTTTATTGGGGTATATAATATTTTATTTAAATACATTTTAAAATGTTATTTGTAATTTTAAAATAATTTTATTATAATGGGTGCAAAAATTTCTTAAATTTTTTTATTATCATCTGCAAGAATATAATAATAATAGAAACAGTAGAAAACTTTCATGTAAAAAGTTAAGAGTTATGAAATTTGATGAAATCACATGATAAAAACTAACAAATATATGTACATGAGACTAATCTCTCTCTTTCATTGCTAGTCACCTGCTGATTAAACTGCATGGAATCAATATGTAAACTTGAACATCCATTTGGACAAATGCATATCTCAAGATTGATCAAAGGAATATCTAAAACATCTGAACTGTTTTCGTAAGATTTAAAATGCATGTGCAAATGGAATTTAATTTGAAATGGAAATTTTAAAATAATTTCAGGAATGCTAAAGATTCAATTACTCATCTGCTATGGTGATAAAAAGCAGAGATTAAGCAAATAATTACTATATAAATATCTCCATACTAGATATTTACTTTTTTAACCAAGTTTCTTCAAAATTAACAAAACTTTTCTTTTAAATCTTTTTTTAAATAAACATCCATATTTGTGAATTTTATCTCCAGGGAAAATTACTAATTATTTCCTAAAACTTATTTAGAAATGGCAGAAAACAACTTGTTTTGATTTCATCAATAATTAAAATTTGCTATACTAATGAATTCATTCAAAAGAATCAAATTCTCTCATTATCTTACAACTTTCCAATGATAAATTCGCACATTGTTTTTAGGGATTTCCACCTGAGAAGCACAAAATAATTTTAATTGATTCTCCAAAAGGTTTTAAAAACTTTGCTTGGATAAAATTTTTGAAATATGTTTTCATGAAATCTTAAAGACTTTTAATGAACTTTAGGTAACAGAACTTTTTTCTTTAGTTGCGTATTATATTTATCTATTTTCTTTGTTTTCAAATAAAATAAAAAGTTCTTACAAGAGAAAAGAATGAGAAAACAGGAATATACAAGTAGTACAATTTTAATTATATGATTGTAATTTTAATACTGATGACAAAAATATGCGTGTGTGTAGTTTGTGTTTGGGAGTTGTTACTAAAATTGATTATTATAATTAATAGTTAAAGGTGTAATTGTTTTATATATTTTGCATGTTTTGTGGATTTTTAAAATAAAATATCAGTCTTATTAAAAAAATTACACCGACAGATCGTCCTCCACCCTCTTCCAGTTCATGGATAGCATCCCTAATACAACACCTACAACTTTATAACCCGATAATACCCTTTAACCTTAATCAAAAAATCACCTTATGGGAAGCATACAATATAATCAACTATAATCAACAACCCATTAAAACCAGCTTAAAAGTAACCAACCAAAGACTCATTACACACTTCAAAAGATGGAGTCTGGAACCCAAATTCCTTGACTTCATCATTAAAATAAATCTTAATGCGCTACCCATGAATTGGTTTCTTTATCACCGAAGAGGTTTTACCAGTATTGACCCTATATGTGGCCTGTGTGCTCGTGAAGATGAAACCATAGACCATATTATACACTGGTGCCCAAGACTTAAAACTCTGAAAGATATAATTATAATCAATTCCAACATAAGACCTGATATGATTTTCTCACTGGAAAATGCCATTCATAATGGATTTTTTTCAATAATAAGGCTTTCTACCTTTGTCCTTTATTCCATATGGATAGTGAGATGCAAAAGTCTCATGGAATTTCCCCTGCCACAAATCATACCATTGTTTTATCAAACGCTCAAAAAAATCAAGAAACGTGACCAGCTCCTTGCCTCCAGTAAAGTCTTTGCTGACACCTGGTCTTTAATTGCTCTTTCCTTTTCCTGATTACCAATTCCCACCTACCCAGCATTATAGAATAGTCAATTATAAAAGAAAATATTCATGTTTATATTAAAAATGCTAATATCATTAAACAAGTTCTTAGAATCTCTTCACTATACCTAACCACATAAGAGTATAACATTGTACTCTCATAACATAATCTAGCCAGATGACAAATAGAACATTATATAATCATATTGTACAATTTATTCATTTATTTATCCTTTATTAGTATGTAATCACTATTTATTGTTAATAAAATTTTTATTGAAATGAAAATATCAGTCTTTTTGTGATTTTTTCACTATTATAAAACATCTAAATAGCATCTAAACTATATTTATATAGTTTGAAAGTATTTTTAAAATAAAAGTCACCCATATATTTTGTAGATATAGGTATGTTAAATGTTTTACTTTCCCCTCTTTTCTTCCAGAGTGTAAGCTTGTGGTTAAAACCTGTAAAGGTCCCTAATATCGCATTTTTACATGCATATTCTTGAGGTTAAAGCCTTAGTAAATATTAAGACTAGTTTGTAAACTTATATTATGTTCATGATGATGAAATTTTACATATAATAATTTTATTAGAGGAGTTCCTAACACCTTGTGTTATAATTTAGTCATAAATATTAATCTGACTAGGCATATATATATATATATATATATATATATATATATATATATATATATATACTAAAGTATACTTAATATATATATATATATATATATATATATATATATTAAGTATACTTTAGTCTCTGCTGCCAGAAATATTTATTATTGTAGTGTATAATCATACACTAGAGGAAAAATTCCTGGTAACTTGTATAGAAGTTAGATAAATTCATAATACCATGTGTATTTATACCTGAATATAGAGAGTACATATTTTATTAACTTTGGAATAATGAAAGACCCATTTTGAGAGACTAATTTTATAATAACAAAGAAAGATTGAATAAAACATTGTCTTACATTGGTTATTTAGTAATTAGTTAGTATTTTAGTTTTATTTACGACTTGTTTAACAACCTTCTCCAATGAATTGATCATTTCACATGTTTACATTTTGGTTTAGAAAAGTATTGATTGGGATAAATTTCTTACATTTATAATTCTTTGGAGATCTTTAGATATAGACTTTGATGAGAATTTAATTTATTATGGTTATGATTATATATTTTTGATTATTTCATAATTTTCCTTTCATCATCTAATTGGTAATTAGAATCCCATGATATATTGTTACATTTATTAAAAGATATATTGTTTTAAAAATAATGTTATGGATATTTGTCACTACTACTAGGATATATAATTTAAGATTATACCCACTTGGATTAAGATATGGTAAATACAATAAAATATCCTTTGTTATTTAGTCATATCCATGATGAAGATTTATAATTAAATAAAATGCAACAGCAGTGATCAGTTTACATGGTGTCACTAAAAAAACTAACAAAAAAAAAGGTGTATAATATGGATATTCTATATTTCCATACTTTTTGCAGCAGTTTTGATTAAATCAGGATAATGAGGGAGTTGAAGTGAATAGATTATTTAAGTCATCTAATGGCATTTTTTTTTTTTTTTTCAAATAATGCTTTTATGAAATTCATGAAATGATGCAAGGATTATTAAATATAGGACTAAAGATAAATATTAAAAAGATTAAAAATGTTTAATGCATTTTCTCATAGAAAATAAAAATTGATAAATATGAATTAAAAGACGTTAACAACTACAAAATACAATGATCATATTATTAGTATAGATAAAAGTATAATGGACAAAATTAATCATAAAATTTAAACTTGGAGAGAGTGTGTTTGGTAGAAACAATTTAATATTAAAAAGAAATATGCTTATTTGTTTGAAAAAAAAAAGTTAAATGTATGTTTTACCAGTTCTTACTTCTGGATCTGAGAGTTGGACATTTAACAGAAAAACCATGCAGTAACTTCATATCATTTGATGAAGTAAGTAAAGTTGTATATTAAGAGTAGTAACAAGAAAGGATCAAAAATAAAATTTATGGGTGAGAGGGCAAATAAATATTGACATCTAAGACAGAAATGGAGTTGGCTCGAATGTATTTGAAAAGGATATGATAATAAATAAACAGTTGAAGATTTAAATTGGATTTCAAAAGACAGTATGAGATGTAAAGAGGGATAGTTAACTTGATTTTTTGATTATAAAGTCAGATAAAAATAATTTCATTATCTCAATTCATTTGTAAAGAATAATTTTTATAACATTTTTATTATCAATAGTTTAAAATATATTTTTAAATATTACATTATATGTGTTTGATTATTGTTATGACGTAACAGGAAAAAGTTATAATCAAAATAGAATAATAAATGTATAAAAAATAGCTCAAGATCTAATAATACTTATCACAATTAATAACTGAAACACACAGGCTTGTTATATCCCTGTGTCTATATATGTAATATATAGGATGTATACCCTATATATTATCACAATTAAGTAATTTTTTGAATGAATTGTTGTGATTGTATATATGATCTTCTTCTGCTTTCATTTTAGATGAAGACAGAAGTTTTAAATATATGTATTTTTTAACCTACCATCGGTCGATATTTTGAGAGAGACAACACAGTGCGCAACCAGTTGCGGATGAATCTCTCCAACGCACTTTAAAACACACAAATTTCTCAAGTTATTTTATAGTGTAAATCTCAGATAACGAATGAAATTAATGACAATAATAATAATTAGTAACTTATAATAATAATAATTATTATTAACTTAATAGAATACTCTTATTAGATTACAATTATGGAGTTTGAAACTTCTTTTCTGAGGAATTCATGTTATAAGCTTAGATATCTTAAAACTTTAAATACTAACTCAAATTTCAATATTTTAGCTGTATCTCAGGTTCACATTATACTTAACATAAAATGATAATTATACTAGGTATTCCAAAATTCTCATATGCAATATTTATTTAAGTTGTAAATAAAACATTTTATATCGTCTTTATAATTTTATTCTTGATATCTGCAATCAAATATGAAAAGCAGTCAAGCGTTGGTGATCGAGAGGTCAGCACAGCTGCTTTACAAGCAGTTGTCCCGGGTTTGCGAGTTCGCTTCTCGGCTGAAGCATTGACACATTAAAAAAAATATATATGAAAGCAAATACACAAAACTGAATAAATCAATATTTAGGTGACCAATAATTATTATACAAAATATTCTTTAAAGCATTTTAAAATTTCTTTATATATAAATATTTTATTTATCTGGCACATAAGTATATTTAAGTCTATAATCTTATAATAAATTAATTTATAATAATTGTATACAGATGAAATAATGCAGTAGGTAGAAAGGGCACATATTATGTTACCCAAAGTACTTCAAAAACACACTAAAATAAATAGGAATTAATGAAGCATATGTCTTATTGCAAGACAGGTAAAATGGATAAATAAATCAAGTAAATAATAATAATAATAAGTGACCATTGAAATGTGTACTCTTTTTAAAACAACGAATAATAAATAAAACTTTATTATTATGAGATTTTCTGGTTAAAGGATGCAATAGTAATGACAACGAAAACAGAAACGTGTTTTAATAATAACAAAAATATTTATTCACAATAGAAATAAATATTTGAAATTTCTATAGTAAATATTTAAAAAATAATAATAATTTTAATTTAACAATTTACGATAAAGTATTTGCACAATTTTGCGACAAATATCCCCTTTAAGTATCGCTACAAATTATAAGAATGGCCTTTGCAGTATTTATTAAGTTCTCACAATTATCATCCAATACATTTCTCCAACTATACTGCATTAAAAATAAAACAATAAATATATATGCCTATATTAGACCACTAGCTTGATATTAACTTTCTCATTATATCAACTGCGTCTCACATTTGTTCTTATCTTACAAAATAAAATATTGTAGAGAATATAAGTACACCACTACAATACTATTAATATTTATGAGAAGGAAATAGATATGATATATACACTATAATTCAAAACTGCTTAAATTATTAAATTACTGTAACTAGCAAATAATTTTAAAATAAACATGCCTTGAAAATGAATTTAAATATTCAATAACACGTTTAAACATTGCAATATAGCCAAGGTGAATAATATATAATATATGAATAGACAACTGATATCTATATGCAGGCAGTGTCAGAATTAACTAGCTACAATCTCTCTTTCATGGATGGAGGGTGAATATATGCATTAGCAAGAAAAAAATTTCAACACCAATCGCTGAATTAACAGCTGACTTCAAGCAGCCAGTCAATAAATAAATAAGCAAGGTAGAAATATAATAATAATAATAATAATAATAATAATAATAATAATAATAATAATAATAATAATAATAATAATAATAATAATAATAATAATAATAATAATAATAATAATAATAATAATAATAATAATAATAATAATAATAATAATAATAATAATATATAAATAGTTACACATACTCTCATTTGTATAATTAAAAATATTTATTATAATAAATAATGTATGTAAACTCACAAAATATGATGATATAACAAAATTACATATTATATTTTATATGCTATTTAAATTTCATACACAGACTTTCAGACACTCTACATGTTCACATATACCAAGTTTTAAAGACTGTTTCACTGAGTACAACAATTTTATGTATCATATCAAATACTAACCAGAAAAACTCTTAATAATTATTAAAATAAAATATTTACCTGTATATATATATATATATTTTTAAAAACCTTTTACATATATTTTTTCTTGCAGCAAATGTCATCATAAATATCCCTGCAATATTGTATAAAATATTCAAGAAATAACCATGCCATATAAAATTACAATGAACTAATACCAATAATAAAATTTAAATTTATAAAACATTTTTATACATGCTAGACTTTTACCCATTAAATTAACTGAAAAAATTAAATACTTCCCATAATGAGAATGAATCAATTTTAAACAAAAAGTCCATTTTGTTTGTCTTGTTATCTGAAATACCATGACAGTCTTTTATTATGGTGGCCCAAAAGAAATACATACATACACATATCACACTTCACATTAGGAATTCCTTAAATATTGTCTGCATCTACAATTTAATTCAATAAAACGATGTGTTGGATTGCCTAGAACAGATTAATAAATAGAAAAATAAGTCCATCACAAGTTTTTCATTACTTAATTAATCTTTAAATATAAAGTAAATTTGAAATACTTTTTTTTAGTTGAATAGCAAAAATAAATCAACAATCAATAAGTAGATTATTTCTGGATACTTGATGACTACTACTAATATCTTTTATTGACATTGTCTAAAAGATAAAAAATATCAATAAAGTCTTTTTAAAGATTTTAAGAGTCAATTTTAATAACTTTTTCCTCCATTAAATTTATGAAAAGCACTTTGAAGATATCACATTTTATCTTCATTTTAATATTGGTTGAGACTCTAAGATAATTCATCTTTTATTCTTTTTTTAAATAAAAAGAATATAGCTTTAGCTTTGATTTCTAATAAGAGAAACTGCAACAACTTTTTTTATATTAATAATGCCCCAAATAACTTATTGGTATTAAAAGTTAGAATTAATGAAGTCATAATCAATAATTTAATACTTTGTATAATCTAATGTCAGTTTTAAAATATACATGTTAGATATTAGAATTAATGAGTAATAACCAAAAGTTCAAATCAACTAATAATTTTACAATAACACAGCTTCTGGTAAATTTTCAGTTTCAATGTCTTTGTCATTTCTTTTAAATAATGTGAAATTAGCATTCTTTCATGTCTATCATTAAATGCATGGTTTAACATATACTATAGGAAGAGTAATATAAGGATAACTATTAATTTTTTATCCATTCATTCAGATAATTCAACTTGAAAAATAAAGATGAAAATAAAAGTGAATTTTAATACCAACTTCTTTTCTTTTTTAATTTCAACACCAATTTTATTTTCAAAAATCTCCTTTTATAAACTTGTGCATGTGAATATTTTACCATATTATTTCCAAGTGATAATACCATTGTCCAATTGAATTTAAAATACTAGAGCTGGGACATTCAACACTAGCATAAAGCTGACCCTTTTAATTAATTTAATCTTGCCTTTCTAGTTAAAGAAACTACATAATCATATTTGTCCAGACAGTTGCATAATTATCTTTAGGAAAAAGAAAAAATATTTAATTTAATATATTAATATATTTATATTAAAACACACTTTTGATTAATTAAATACCTTTTTATTTAAAATATTTATTAACTTTATTTTACTTGACAGTTCCTCCTCCTCCTCCTCCTTTTTCTTCTTCTTCATTCAATACTGTTATAAAGTATTATTTTCATTTTTTAAAATAATTAATACTTTTATTAATTCTCAACCTTACTTTACACACAAGCATTTAAACATTACACATGTATTTCAGGAAATTATAATCTATTTTTAAATAATAATAATTCAGCTACTTAATATAATTTATTAAATCCAAAACTTCTAATTTTATTTAAATATCCAGATAACTAACACTTAATGGACTCTGATTCAGATGGAATTATGCTAACAAATTATTCTTATACTCGCACAAAAATCCAAAAAAAAAAAGGCAGGGAGAAGTGATAGGAATTTTATTGAAAAATCACATTCAATGACTTCTGAGGATTTGTCAGACTCAAATAAAAGTTCTTCTGGAAATGAATTGTGCAAAACAAATGTCAAGAGCAAAAAACTTAAAGCTGACAATCTGAAATTAACATTAATTAAATTTCAGATGTCTGACATCACTTCTAAAGGGAATTCAAACATGGACAAGATTTCTACAAAAAAAGTCACTCCTCAAACACTTATGGTTAGTGAACATAATATTAATATTGCAGATAACCTTGATAAAAACATGAGAAGATTGAAGAATCGACACTCATACTCTAAATGATTTTTTTTATATATACAAAATATCTAGACTCAAGCTAATTCTTATAATTTTTTTTATATATATATTGAATGAAATTAAAAATATTTGGCTTAAATGTCCGTGGGCTTAACTGTGATAAAAGAGTTGATGCTCTTGCTCACTGGACAAAAAAGTTTTTGCCTCATTTAGTTGGTTTGGGAGAGACAAAATTACATATTAATTCAAATCAAAAGATAATTGACAAATTGCACAGATTAGGCTACTTTCATTATTCTACATCTAATAGCCCATCAGCTGGGGTTGCTCTTCTTATTCCTTTCCAATCTCTGATACAAAATTTCAGAATTAGCTTTTTAAACTCTAATTTAATATTTATAACCATTTATATAAACTCTTTCAAATTCAATGTAGTTTTTCTCTACTTAAACAAAGATATTGGGCTCATTCATAATCAAATACATCTCATTAATTTAGGACTTATCTCAAATCCTTTTCCTACAATTCTTCTTGGAGACTTCAACCCAACTTATGACTGTTTCAATTCAAAATTTTTACACCGTCTAAATTCTCATTTCATGTGTGCACAGGGTTTTTTCCCACATGATGCATGTTCATTTTATACAAAGAAATTTTCTTCTCTTATAGACCTATTATATTACTCTCTGGAACTGCACTTCTTCATCAATCCATCTTTACAACCATTACCTTTCTCTGATCATCATGCTATTATGCTTGATCTTACATTAGACTTACCCCATCAAACTTATGTACACCTTAAATCTACAATAAGAATTTTGCTAAAATCTGCTATACCAGAGGCGATTATCTCTGAAGCTTATATTTTTTCAAAAAAATAGACATCATAGCTCTTCCATCAGCTGAATCTTGGTTTGCTTTTATAAATATTCTTAGTTCTTTGATTTCTCATTACACCAGAAAGAATAAAGGGCCGATTGGGTTACTTAAGAAAGTAGATAGCTTAATTATAACATTGAAAGATATACCCCCAACACCAGCATCTGTACAGGTTATTATTGACCTGAAGCAACAATATGTAGAGATGCACCAAATCCTAATAGACTATCTGTCTACTAAAAAGGCTAGGCTTTACCTCTCTAAACCTCATAACTTCTCAAGGGGATATATAAGGTGGGCTATGGGTTTTCAAAGTCAGTCTAAAATTCCATCAGCAATCACAGTGAATAATATATTTTTCTCGGGTAATGGCATGATTTTACAAATTTTAAATCATTATAAATGCAACCTAGTAGATGTTTCACAGAATTTGGTGCTTGATACATCTATATATTCTTGTGAGACAATTCATGGTATATGCAATGATGATATTAGAGCTAAAGTCTCATCTATGCCTGATAAAATACACCCTGGAATCCATGGAATACCAAAATTCATGTTAAAACATCTTGAAGCCTTCACAATACCAATAGTGAGTAGAATGATTGAACTACATGCTTCAGATCCCCTTACAATTGATCAACTCTATCCCATTGCAATGGTCCCATTTCTTAAGAGTGCTATTATCCCATCGCCTCTGGAGAACCTTAGACCAATCTCGATGACTTCATTGATTATTAAACTGGTTGAAGCAATTATCAAAGATAAAATTCAAAATTTTATTCTGCCATTTATCTCCAGTTTTCAATTTGCAAAGAAAAGTAGTTCCACAGCTGAGGCACTCTGCCTATTCAGATTAATTACAGATTATACAAAAAAATAAAAAGTCAAAGCCAATAGTTGTCCAACTTGATATTTCAGCTGCTTTAGACTCAATCAGAATTCCTCAACTAATACATCTTCTAAGTGGTCTGAACATTCCTACAGGTATAATGAACATCATTACTAACCTTCTATTAAACAGACATATTGCAATTTCATTAATTGGCAAAATTTCAAACTCATTCACACCTACCAAGTTGATTCCACAGGGCTCTCCTCTTAGTCCTCTACTTTTCATTTTATATATTAAATCCATTCCTTAAATCTTTAGAGATGAATCTTCCTGGATTGTACATTCCTGGTATCAATAAATCCATTCAGCACATATCCTACATGGATGATGTGGCAGTGTTCTTACCATATAGAAAGTTCATACCAAAACTAATTCAAATTATGGACAATTTCACCATAGAGTCAGGTCTTGCATTTAACCTTAGAAAATCTGCTGTATGGAGACTTTCATCTGGAAAATCCATTCCATTCCTTTTCACAGCTATGCCACAAAAATTTTTGGGCTTACCAATGATTCTCTTTCAGGCAGCAATGATGAATTTAATACAAGACACTATCATGAATTCTGCAAGAAAAATAATTGATTCACTTTCAAAAGTTTATACATCATTATTGGCAAAAGCAGCCCTTCTCAACATGTTACTGTTCCCCAGAATTGCTTACTACATGCCGTTCATTAAATTTTCATCAAAATTTATCCAGAATATAAACTCTCTTTGCTCTAGATTAACGTGGGAGGGTAAAACTGTTGCTATTAGCCTAAGAAGAGTGCAGAGACCAACAAGACTTAATGGCTTGTCACTGCATTCACTTCAGGTTCTTTGTCTACAGAAATCAAATAAACTCATTATAAGACTTAATGAGATTTTTCCTGATGACTCACCTTTTCTATCAATTCATGCTACAGATACTTCACCTCCAATTAATGATGGTTGGCTGACACAAGTCTTAATTGACATTGCAAAAATTCTCACACCTTTAACTCAAATAAAACCAATGAAACTTCATTATTGGGATGCCTATCTTCTTATTTTTTCAACAATTATCCTAGATCATAACATTCTCACCTGTACAAACTTTGCCATTATAAAGAAATATAAAAGATGTAATCTAGAGCCAAAATATTTGGACTTTCTTCTAAAGCTAAATCTCAATGCCCTTCCAACAAGCCACTTTCTTGTGATGTATAGAGGTTTTTCATCTTTGGACCCTGTTTGCTCATTCTGCCATAGAGAGGTCGATACCATATTTCACATTTTCAACGATTGTTCCTCTCTTCAGGGCTATAGAATATTGATTAATCAAATTTATACATCAAAACATCCAATTATCAACACACTCATAGAAGGTTTTGCTTATGGGGATTTTGCAATTATAAGAAGTGCAACTTTCATCACTTTCTGTCTATGGTTTGTCAGATGCTTCCTAATCTCCAAGTCAGTTATATCTGATCCAACATTAATTTTTTTACAAAAATTAAAAGATATCAAAGAAAAATATTTGAAGTTAGCTCCTCACTTTATAGTAAATTCCACATGGAATCTTATTAATATTGGACATTAAGTAATTTAATGGTTTATAAATGTATTTTATTTTATAATTTTTTCTTTTATTGTAAACATAGTTGAATAAACCTGTTTTTGATAAAAAACATAAATATTCAAATTTTAAATTAATAAATACATGTTTTAAACAGACTCCATCTCTAGTGCGAAGAAGAATTGGAGTATAAGCGCCTGAGAGTTACAATCTATATATGACAAATAATCATGGAACTATACATTTAATTTAAATCATTAAATGACAAAAACATACAGTAAAGATAAATGTTATTTAACTTTTGATCCTTTAACAAATATTCTCTTCCTCACTCTTTTTTTAAAATACTTAAAATAATTTACATATAAATTTGATGAGGTTTTAATATATTTTTGAGTTTTATTCTAGAAAATGTTACAGCTTGAATAATTAATAGGAAAAACATTAATCTTTTTTTTTTAATTTTACAAACTTATTTGAAGAGAAAAATAAATAAGCAAAATTTTTTTATAGTCTTTTCTTTTCATTTTTACTTAAACTATTACAAAATCTAAAAAATAAATTTAAAAATTATTTCAATATGTTAGTTAAGCATTACATAATACAAGAATCGATATTTTATATAGATAAATCTTAAGCAACAGCTTGTCAAATCCTACATGGAATGTTACATAAAAATCTTATTGACAATAAATATTTTCTCATCGATTTTGGTTTTTATCTTGGATTCCTTAGAATAATAACATGCTTTTTGAAAAATGATTAAACATATATGCGCTTGTTTAAATTTTTAATACATTTAATGTAAAAAGAAAAACAAAAAGAAAAACATCATTATTAGCTATCATTAATAAATTAGTATGCCATTCTAATTCCAGAAGACAAAATGACAATATAAAACTAATTTAAAGCACAAATACATTTACATAAATTAATGGCTAGTCTTTTGTTCATTTACTTGACATTATGCAATGCTATCCTTCAATTTTTCTGCAAAGAACTTATTTTTTTTAAAGACTTAAACACTTTTTTGATTGTAGCTCTCTAATATATTATACCCATAGCGTTATATTTTCAATAAAAACAACTGATATTGTATGTTTTTAGAGTTATCTTTGAAAAAAGTATGTATATTTTAAATATGATTTTTCTTCCCACATAAAAAATCAAGCACTTTTTGGAAAATCTGTTAGTATTCACTTACTAAGTTGCCGTAATATATTTAAAATTTTATAAAACATTCTAAAGAGTATCTGTGTCTTACTCCTATAAAATAAATTGGAGAAAAATAAGTCAGGTACACATGCAGTTTAGCTTTAATAGTTATACCAGGATGAAATAGCATATCTCTTAACAGAATAATTGTACCAGCACTCTATTGGAGTCAATGTTGCACATCATCATCTGTCTTTTATCTAAAACATTATTGGGATGTTTAAATTGATACATGTTCTTAAGATGATAATCGTCCAAATTATAAGTTGTTAATAATATGCTAATGCAGTGAAGGTGAAACTATTCCACATAACAATTTATTTAGGCTGAGTGCTTTCAGAGTTTTGTTACTCCATACACATAGCCTTGTAGATTGTCAACATAATTATAAACAAATATATACAAAAATATTTTTTATATTATCCATTTTCTGGAAATGGTAAAGCAAGTGTTTTTTCTATTTATAGAGTTGGTGTCACTGGTAATAAAACAAGCTTCCTTGATCTTTCTCTTGATGTCATTCCTCTCTGTACAGAATATATCAGCTTTAGAGGGCATAAATCTATGGTTAAGCTCTTGCTGATGGCTAGCAAACATAGAACTGTCTTCTTTTTTGGTTATTGCTCATGTGAATGTATATCTGTGTTGAGCCAATCTATTGCCAATTGTGGTATGAGTCTCACCATACTAAACAGAACTACACCCCATCTGAGGGCACACAATTCTATACACCACCTGGGGGGTTGCTTCAATGTTTCTTTTGTCTTTAGTATTATTGATAAGCCTATTGGTGTTTGGAGGGATTCTAAATCCCAGTTTGAATTCTTTACGTAAAGTTTTACTAAAGTTTTTTTCCCCACTGCAGAAATGTATGACACAGTTAGGTATTGTCTATCTTATTTTTTATTGTTTTGATAAAGTCTTTTATGAAAGCATTCAATCCTGTTGGCTGTTGTTCTATAGTTGAAACCCACACCTATTAAATCTCTGATGTAGCTAGTGACATTGCTTTTCTTATCAGAATCTAATTTACATAGATGATGATTGCAAAATAAAAAAGCAGATAGCCCTGCAAGTTTATGTGATTTGGGGGATTTTGAGAGTGGATGGAGGTAACCTCTGATGTGCAAGGGCTTGATAATCATGCAATAACTAAGTGCAGCATTCTCTCTGTTAATCTTTAAGTCAAGATACTTAACTACATTTTGATTGTCTTCATATGTGATTTTTTAATAATTGCTTGCTGATGAAGCTATTGAGTTTTTTTAAATATTAATAATTACACCAAGTTACTTGCAGTTGCATTCAAAATATTAAAAATATTTTGTAGATCATCAGTTAAATGTTCAAACATAATATAATCATCAACATGCTGTAAATCTAAAAAATAAAATTCTTAATTTTACTTTTAATCCACAATGGCTACAATTGGTATGATATGCTGCTATTAATTTTTTATACTTTAATTTTATAGAATTTTTAAAATTGAGCATAAGTCCATCTCAATTTTTTCCTAGTTATATCTGTATTTTGCAAAAAAAAAAAAAAAAATTAGTTTGAGTTTAGCTCACATAATATAAATTTTATATAACTTTTTTACATTAAGCAGAATCTTTAAACATAGGTAAATTTTTTCCATTATTTACAAATATGACTAATTTTTTTCTACTTCTGTAGACAATATTATAATACTTATTACAAATAATGTTTATAATAATAACAAGCAAATTTATTTCATTATAATAAGATATTGTAAGAAAGCAATCAAACTGAATCAAGTTAGAAGCTATTCTAAACAAAAGTAATTTTATTTCTCCATTTAACTTCACCAACACAAATCTAAATTGCATTTTGATGCCTACTTTTAAAAACAATTTTAAAATCTTACAAAAACTACTATCATAAAGATTGAAAACAAAATTGAAATTATAGCACTTCCTAATTAACATTAATTTTTATTTCAAGTGCTTCAAATTTTCTGACATTAGTAAGTCCATTTGCAATACAAATAAATAAACACTAATGAAAAGCTAACTACAAATTTTTTGCTTAACTGAATAAAATGCCTTTATCATATCAATAAAATCAAGTATATAAATCTCAAGTTGGCCTCATGACATTTAAAAACTATATCTTTAGTGATTCTTGATTTCCTAAACTATACTTACTCTCTAGTAACCATTAGATTCAATTTAGTCAAAAACACCATTGAAAATACTTTTGCAATAGTAGATAAGAATAATACACAAAAACAATTAATATATTCTTACTTATCTTCTTTATAAATTTCATTAATAGAAACATCACTAATATCAAGAGAAAGTCTTCATAAGTTGGTATATTTAAAAAAAAATAAACAGGTTTGAAGCTAATATATAACTACCATATCTTAAGAATCCATATTTCATATCAGAACCTGCACTGGTATTTTTGCCTTCATCAAGCAGGATATTTCTGTCAAAATCTAACAAATAAGTAAGATGAACATTATCAGTATCACTAATTTTATATACAGGCCTTGTTAAATGCATTCTTAAGTCTCATATGTTATCTATTAATACAATCTGATAGTGAATGAATAAAGTTAGATATTTTAAAATAATCCTGACATTTATTAGGAGTAAATCATATATTGTCATAATGTTAGACTTATTCCTGAAGATCACTTCTTTGAAGCATCATCTATCTCACTACATAATTTGGAAATATTTTTATCACTGGAATCTTATTCAGTACCATTACAACAAAATATTCTAAATGTTGTCCCTTCCACTTTCCAAACTTAATTCAGCTCAAAAATTTTAATCTGTAAAATACCCTATTTCCTTCTTGTTTTTTAAACTTGTTCATTGTTAAACTAAATCCCAAACAAATTTATTATGACAAATATTAAAATTATTTAATATAAACTTTGTCAAGATACAAATTTCATAAATATTTTTAAAAGAAGAAAAATAAAGACAAAAAATAAATGAATTAAAACATACCAAATAAAATATATAAGTATATAAAAAAATCTATTGTTTACAACTTAATTTTTTTAGTTTTAAATAAAAAAACTTTTAACATTACCAAATAAACATACCTTACAACTTATTATTTTTCAGAAAACTAATTCTTAACTGACTTTAAAATCAATTTTTAAATAATTTTATAAAAGAATAGCTATAATTATTTCCTATTCTGATATAATTCATTTAAATTAATTTATTTAGATTTGAATTTAAATAAACCATATCAGAATTAAATTACTATAAAAGTTATTAATACCTATTTAAACATAAAGTGTAGTATAAAAATAGGATTTATAAACATTAAATTATTTTTGAAAATTAATATATATTAGATTTATTTTGTAATGTTTCATTTTCTCTATTTCAAATTAAAAACTTAAATTTTAAAACATACATTTCTGTATATTTATTTGTGGATTTTATGTAATATATATTTGAGTATTTTATTTTTGCTTTTATTTTTTAGATATATTTCTGAAGTTATACTCTGATAAAGATTATATCAAACAATCAAAACATTGGTATGCAAATATATGTACACAAATTGTTCATATTAAATTTATTCAGATTATAGTTTAGTGATAAACAAGTTTAAAAAAGAATGCTGTATTTTATATATTAATACAAAATAAATAATGATTAGCATATTGTGAAGTCTATAATCCTTTTATAATAATCTAGGATTCTCCATCAGCTTAGGATCTTGTCTATCTCAGTCCTGACTGAAATAATTTATTTCCAGAAATAAGTTTTTATTTGACTAGATCTATAATTTATATAATAAGATCCATAAAGCTTGATTTATGAAATCTTATTTTGCTCCATGGATATAATCTGATTTTAATACTTATAGCATTCAAATGAAATATTTTGTTAACTCTTATAGTTTTTCAGATTTTAATACCTCTATTTCCCCCCAGATATAACATCTTATTATATTTGATAATAAATGGTACAATATATAAAAAAAATCATAGTCTCTATTAATTCAATGATATTTATTTATTAAAATATCTGCTAAGTTTTTATAAGCTATGTTAGTAATCAAGGAATGATTGATTTTTATAGCCGAGTTAAAATAATGATTTCTTCCATTATACTATAACCAAGTTTATGTACTGCTTTTATAATTTATATATACTATATTTGTTTAAAATATCAAAATTTGCTAATTATAATCACTTAATTTTAATGTTACTAGCTTACGAAATATTTCAATATTTTTTTCTTTTAATTCATATAAAAAAAGTTTGAAACGACATATGTATTATTTAAAGTTTATTCATATAAATACTTGACAAAAAGTTTATTCAAACAAATTCGTTACTTAGTTCAGAGAGTTTTTTTAGTTCATCATATTTATTCCCATACTGTATTGAAATGTTTAGTTGTCTAATTTTAGCTTAGATAAGATATTACAGTGATTCCCTCCCTTTCCTGTACATATATAAATATCAATAAAGTTTAAAATTTAAAAGAAAAATTATTTTGAAATGACATAATAGTGTAAGAATCATTATCATATAACAGAAAATACCACAGCCTAGATAATTATTTTAGGTATAATTTTAATAATCCTTCCTGACATTTCTGCAAAAAGTTATCTTCAAAAGTAATTAAAAATAAGACACCTTTATTAAATATGGTCATTAAAAACTTCTCTTAAATATATATGTTTTAAACTCATAATTTGATTGATAAAGAGAGAAAAATATTAATGTAAACTATGACCATAAAATCTTAAACCTACATGTGTCCAATAAATGTTATTAATTGCAGTCATAACTACAATATGACAAGATTAAAGATAACTACCCTGCCAATATCTAATGAAGATTAACATTGCAAGCCAAAACACATAATAAAATTAAATATATAAACTGTTAGTTTTGTGCAGTTTTGGTTTGTGTATATATATATAAGAATATATATATATATATATATATATATATATATATATATATGTTAATTCAAATATTTTCATGGTTAAAAAATGATGGTTTATGATTATATCACAGATAAATCTATGTACAAGACCTAAAACTACCTGGTCTAGAATTATCAAATGTATGGAAAAAAAATAGATTGCTTTTGTGGCTTCAACAAAAAAATTTCTATCTTAAGGCATATTGGAAATAAAAAAAAACAACTCAAAAAAACAATGATCCATATAATCACAACTCAACATTCTTTTGAGTTTTCTCTCTTATAAATTATAAAAAATGTTTCCCTTGTTTAAATTCTTCACTCTTGCCTTTCTCTACTTTCTTAAAGATTATTGGTCAAAGAATTGTAAATAATTTTTTTGGCCTCCAATACTCTCCAATTAAGAAATGAAATGAATTAAGCTAGTCGTAAGTACTTCTCTTTATACTGATATGTATGACTACATATACACACCTTATTTAAAATTTGGTTAACTAGTTGATTAATATCATTTATGTTCTTTATTACTTTTATAATGCTTTTTACAACCCATTATTAACTATTAACCAGTTAATTATGCCTACATAATGAAATGTGATAACTACAATTATTGTATACAATTTGTCAATTATTACTTATAGTAAAGAACTATTAAATTACAGCATATCAAACATTCTCTATAATATATAGCAGCATATAATAACTTGTGGTGAATGATAAATATATGTGCAGGCTTTAGTTTAATAATTGGTAAAGTGAATATATTAAAATCTTAATGTTTCGCATGTTATATATATATATATATATATATATATATCTATTTATATATATATATATATATATATATATATATATATATATATATATATAACTACACATTTACATATTTTATCAATAGATATTTAAAAATTCTAATTGTCTATTAATCATTTATTAATATAAAAACCAGGAGCAGATCTTTTAATAACTAGTCTTAGTAGGAGATTTACAATTGCAAGAAGTCAGCAGTCGCAGGAAATTATTATTGTGCAACTTACTGGAACAAATGTAAATAGCTCACATTTTCATAATATGAGAAAGAATATTGACATCAAGAAAAGAAAGTTGGAGAATTACATGAGTTTATTTCAAAAAATAAAATAAATCTTTTGAAAAGTCTTTTTGCCTTAAAAAAAATAATATTTATTAATTTTTATTAACTTTACATCTTAATTAAAGATGGGAAAAATTTTGATAGTTTTTAAATACAATTTTTAAAAAAAAAACATGCAATATTTTATAATCAATAACATAATTACGAATTCTTTGACAAGAAGCATGCCTAACTTAAATCTCGATTATATCTGTTATGCTTTTCTGTCCTCGGCTCCCTCTCTTCTATCCGTATGCTTCTTCTGAATTAAGATAATCAGTTTTCATTACTCTACTTATCTAATCCTCCACAGACTGTTTTAAAATAGCATAATAATTTATTTATCATTAAATATAGTACATCATCAATCTAAATGGTTTAGTGCAGTGATGAAAAAAATGCTTCTAAATCAATTCCCAGCTGAAGAAAGATAAAGAATAATCTTAGTCATACTCCTATCAGTATTTGATTGTCACTTGGTCTTTAACAATTATATATTTTTTAGCTTTTAGTTTTCACATTTTTTTTACAATATTAATTTACTATTTCAGCTTACTTTTTCTGCCCACATTCTCATCTAATATTGTTTTTCCATTTTGCTTTAAAAACAAAATTTCTGTCTTTTATAAAATTATATACCTACTAAAACATATAATTAGCCTACTTCTAAAATTCAATTTAATTGGAGTCATTAAAATATATCTCTTTTAATTAAAATTCTATTTATCAATTGCAATTCCATTGTAATTTTTTGGTGTTATCTCCATTATCAACTATCCAAATATTTTAAGTGAAACCCACTCATCACTTCATTCTTTACTTACTTTACAGTTGTGCTTCCTTCTAACTCATGCTTTCTTCCAGCTTAATTAATTTTATTTAACAGTTTTTATTCTTGTTTTCTTTAATAACCACTTGTAATTACAACATTTTATCAAAATAATAACCATTTATTTATTTTTCTGCAAAAAAAATAATTATTTAATTTTACAAATACTTTTTAGCTCTTATACAACTAAATAATACTTTCTCTTTTCAATTCATATTTTTTCAAATATCCAACAAAGTAATTTAATTATAAGATAATAAAATAAATTCCATGACTAGTTATTTTTTGATGTCAGGAGTTGTTTAAGCATGCAAAATTGAAATATATGATTGAGTAATTTATTCAACTTATACAAAACACCATAAATTTGTTACAGATAGCCAAATTCTGAAGATGTTTAAAATATATTGTCACCAATTATTATGTTCTTGGTAGAATTTAATTCATAAAAATATATAAGTAGCTGGATTGATTTATGGGTCTTTATATACTCAACATGCTTTAGGGAGATATGTACATTTGGTAAAAATAGCTCAAAAGTCATAGATAAACTGTTGTATCCAAGAAGAAACTAATTTAAATTTATTAAGCACTTTCTATTTGACATCTATTGCTCACTGAATCTTACATTAGTGATACAAATGAAGAATGAAAAATAGAATTTGTTAGTGAAACATCATAAATATTAATTATTAAATACTAATTATTCCATAGTAGTGTAAATTAAACACTTGCAAAATAAAACTGCAAATAATATATAAATTAATTACCCTAACCAAATTAACCATTACAACAAATTAACATCACTGCTATTAAAATTAAAAATCTTGACATCAAATTAAAATAAACAAGCTCAAGCTCTCTAATATGATTATTTCATAGCTTTAATATTAATCTTCGGTTGGACACAAACATCATACATGCACTGCAATGTAATAATCAAATTCTAAATACTTTAAATAACCATTCTACACTGCTTATAATTCATAGCATGAAATAATCATGAGCACAGTAGGATACAATTAAGCTTTTAAATAGTACAAAAAATTATTTTAAAGAAGAATTGAAATGAACTGCAAATTATAATGTCTTAAATATTTCACTAGATCATCACATATTTTTAGTAGAAAATTCTATACTTCTTACTACAATTCCACTACTTAATAGACACCTATGTAATGAAGAGATTCAGATAGAAGATCTTAATAAATTCCTATTCAATGCTATCTTATCTATATCTTTAAACTATATTCTAGATTGTAGCTTTTTATCAGTAAAAAACTTTGAATTCAATCTTAGTGCACTTGATACTTTTGAATCTAATGTATTTTTAATCAGCAGCCATTTTTATTCCATTTATTAAGTATAAAATTACTTGCCTAAATTTCAAAAACATCTTAAAACTTGAATGTAAATAAATATATTTCCATAGTTATATTATGATCTGATACTAATCAGTATCCATATATTTTGATATCTTTAACTTCTTATTTATCTAAAGTTCTTAAAAACTAAGGACAATAATACATACATAGATACTAAAACAGTGACAGATGATCTATATTACTATATAAAGAAATTGTCTTGAAAGTAGAAAAAAAAATTAAAAGATGGGCTGCTGAATAAATGGTGCATTATATCCAAAACAAAAAAGCTATTAGCATTAAGTTCTGATCCAAACTCCTCACTGATGAAAGCCATAAGCTATAAAATAATCTGGGAATATGGATAGAATAGCCTGGATATGGACTTATAAAGTACTACTATCTAGTATTTGTTGATTAAGCAATCTTATATTAAATGAAAGAACTGGAGCAAGTGAAATAGAATTTACTACTGAGATGACTTAATTATTAAATAATAAATAATCCATAATATTATAAAGTAAACATACAGTTGAATTGTAAATAATATATAAATTAATTGCCATAAATGACTTTACCATTACAACAAATTAAAATCATTGATATTAACCTTATGGAACTTAATATCATATTAAATTAAACAAGCATTAATTCTTTAGTATAATCATTTCATAACCTCAACACAAATCTTAAATCTGACTTTGAATATATTACGTGTATATCAATATAATAATAAAATCTAAAATATTTTAAGTGTCCACTCCAAATACTTCATTCATAGACATTGAAATTGTAATAACACCATACTCTATTTAAGATTATTTTACACTATCAATTATAAACAGTGATGGAGTGGGCATTTAAAGTATTTGGTACTTGATTATTATATTAGAATACAAGAATTATGTTCTCAGATAACTAAAGATTAGCACTGAAGCCATTCTGGAGAACGTGTGATTATGTTTGTGATTTTAATTGCCTATAATAATTTAAGTATGATTTACAACTTAGCCTTAAATATATTTAGTTTATAATAATAATAATAATAATAATAATAATAATAATAATAATAATAATAATAATAATAATAATAATAATAATAATAATAATAATAATAATAATAATAATAATAATAATAATAATAATAATAATAATAATAATAATAATAATAATAATAATAATAATAATAATAATAATAATAATAATAATAATAATAATAATAATAATAATAATAATAATAATAATAATAATAATAATAATAATAATAATAATAATAATAATAATAATAATAATAATAATAATAATAATAATAATAATAATAATAATAATAATAATAATAATAATGAAAAACTATTCAGAAAAGTATAAAATTTTTAATAAAAATAATATCTAAGCATTGCTTTCAACCAGGTCAATCAGAATCATAAAACATCTAAAATAAAATATGTACATTAAAATTAAATGAGCATTTACTTTATAATGCAATACATGAGCCTTTCTTATTGTGTTGATAGTATTTGCTATAACCCATGCATATTTTTTTTGATTATTACATTCAGTACAAACAACATCAATATTAGTAGCTTCAAAATTATGCCTAGATTTAAATTTTATGTTCCAAAAATATAGATCTAACATTAGGCTGTTTTAGCATGCTTATATAAATATTTAGGTTACGCTAATCTTGTAGCATAATTGACACAAGTTTGATCCTATTAATATGGATGTTTGTACTGAACATAAAGAGCAAAAAAGAAAATATAAAGAGGCATGGATTATAGTAAATAATACAATGCAATAGACATGAAAAAAAATCATGCTTTGCATTATCATATAAATGGCATATTTAATTTTAATGTATATATTTTATTAATATATTTTATTGTAGTTTCTATGATTATGATTGACCTGATCCAAAAAATTGCTTAGATATTATTTTTATAAAAAATTTTAAAATTTCCTGCTTAGTTTTCGATTACTATTATTATTATATTCAAATTAAGAAAGAAAATATTTTATTAAATATTTAGTTATAATATTGTGTATTAATTATAATTTAATAATTAATATTTAAAATATTATACTTTGTAAATGAATACAACTCTGTCTTCAAATAATTCACCATGGTTGAAAGTTTCATAATATTAGACTATGTTCATGATTATTTCACACTATAAATAATGTGATCTTTGAATGAGTATTTAAAGTGTTTAAAATTTGATTACTGAATTGGATACAAACATTACTTTGGAAATTAGCTGATTAGTATTAAAGCTAATTAATAATACTACAGAGTTTGTAATTATTTACTGTAATGTGATGTCAAATTGGGTAAACTTAGTATTGATAATTTTATTATCTGTAATGGTAAATATAATTGGAGTGACATATATATATTGTACCGGTCAAAACATGTTGATACATCTAACATGAGCTGGAACTCACAAAATATACCTCAAACTTAGTTAGTTAAGCCCGAGATTTAGGTCAGGGATCAACCTGGATTTAAACCCATTCCATAAGTTCCAGATTGAACACCTAATAAATAACATTAATGGTACACGAGGATTTAATTCTAAGTCTGACCCACTAACAGAGTGGAAAAGACAATGAAACATATTTTATCATATCAATACTTGACTAACCCTATATTATATAACCTAGGGATTATATCATATAATTAACTTATTAATAAGGGTTTGAAACCTATTCACAGATTTAATGAAAACACATATATAAGTGAATGCGTGGAAGTGGAGAGAAGGGAATTCAAGCAACACAAATGATTTGGATAATAAAATGTTTAATAATATAGTATAGTATAGGATGCACATGACTGAAAAATCTACCCAGCGATAGTTAGTTACATATAGTCATTCATGCTAGTTTTACTCATATGCTCTTGTACTTGGTTAAATAACATGTTATATATAAATACTTATCTTTGGTGGGTAAGATTAAAATGCCTATCATTCATCACAAAACCAAATTACATAACATTATGATTAACACTCTTATTAACGATTCTGAAAAATGGTGACTGACATATAAATTCAGGGAGCATTCTAGAAGTCATTATATATAACAAATTATTTTCGGACCATTGCAACCGTGAAAATCAATAAAATACATTTGGGAATTTTATTTAGTTATCAGAAATAATATTTATTAACAACTCTTTTTATTAGTATTAAAAAAAAACCATACATTTGAAAATCATATTTAGATGTCAGACTAAATATTTCTTAAACAATTCTTTTAAATTCATATTTAAAAAGAGAATGCTTTATTCCCCCAAGGTATGTATACCCTTATACAGAAAAAATAGATTATGCTGGTGGGATTTTAAGATAAACTAAAAATACCATTATTAATTAAATTAATAAATATTATTTAGAATTTATATATATGAGCAGAGTGCATTTTCACTATTAAAACATCAAAATGAGGTCATTTAGCAAAGAAATCAATAATGAACAGTGGCAGTGCTGACATGAAGGCAGAAAATCCAAAGTGAGAGCATGCTTCTGGATGAAAAAACAAAAGATCTAAGACTTCCTTTTTAGGGCAGTGATTATAATAATAAGATTAAGTCTGGCATGGCCCAGGTATACTGGAATCATTGATAACCTTTTTATGTATAGGGTGGTCCTGGGAAGCTCAAATATACACAGACCAGGACATGAAGAAAATCTATGGGTCTCAACTCGCCACAATCCCCAGACTAGAAGCACATAATATTCAAGAAGATAAGCCATATGTCAGTAACACAGCATGAAAATATATCCTTAATGACATGACCTGGTGTTTACTGCTTTAAAATATATGATCCTCATTGCAATGCTATAATTTGGATAAGTAATGCTATGCTACATAATTTATATATATGGAAAGAACTTAATACTTTATTACAAAAGATTTTAAAATTATCCCCCTTTTCTTTCATTGCTACTTAATATAATTAAATCCCTCTCTCATGGATTTTACAACCTGAGAATATTCAAGTATTTCAAATATTAAGAGTATAATATAAAAAAAAACTGATATAGCGAAAAACACAAAATAATCAATCACCCTTTCAAAATTAAATGAATAACATTTTAAAGTATTGGAGAGCATTAATTTTTTAATGATTGAGTTACATCGGGTAGAATTCCTTTATTCTAGGTGGAGTTAAATAAATAACACTTTTTTATTTTACTAATAGAAAAAAAATGAAAATAGTTCAACTCAGAAAACAATCTGACAAGCATATTAATTCAAAATATATTCAGATTTAACTAAAATGGGGGGATTTAATAACCTCAATCCATGAAGGTCTAATTAAAAAGGAAAAAAAAATGTTTATATGTTAGGCTTGCAAGATCATTTAGATTGGCATATTAATGATAATAAAATAAATCATAACTTAATATAAAGAAAGAACTGCACCAAAAATTTGAGAGAAATGAGAGCTTATGATAGATTTAAATATAAAAAAATTAGTGTGAGAGCAAATTTATATTACATTTAAAAGAATACAGAGTTAAATAATTTACAAAATAATTCTGGATAGCATAGGTCAAGATTAGTTGAGTAAATTAAATGAAATTTCACATGGCAGTCTTAAATTAGTTACTGTGCACACATTCAAGAGTTCATATTCAAAGTTTGGCTCATGCATGGCAGTTTAAAACAATCCAAGTGAGTTTTAAGGTGACAGCAAGTTTCCACTAGGCATCCCAATATTCTTATTTCTAGCTTTTCTACATTTCAGGGCAGCAGCATGGTGGTTATTAGTAGTGGAAGAATGACTGGCAAGGGTCAGGGAAGGTGATTTGCTTTCTACTTATTCAGCATGTTGAAAAATCATAGCAGTGTGGAATATGTTGACAAAGTGAATTTCTCAAACATAGTTCTCCCTTGGTGGTCAAAATTAGCCCATTTTATACTTCTCGCAGGTATTTGAGGAATGCTTTTAATTTCTCATTTTAAACTTAAATCTTGACTTTGATCTAACAGAAATTTTTACATGAGCTTTATCCATTGTTCTTGGAGATGCAATCATTAGATAATGTTCCAAAAATATATTCAAATCTATTACCAGATTGGAAAGATTTGACAAAAATGTTTACAAAAAACTACAAACCCTTGATTTGATTCCCCTTTTTATTTTTAGTGAAGTTTAATTAAAAAATCCTTTCCAAAAACTGAAACAATATTAAATTTTCCCCTTTTAATTATTTTTAGACAAGTAAAAATTGCATTCTCTATCTTATATTTAAAAAAAAAATAAAAGTTTAATAAGTAAAAATAAATTAATTTAAAAAGAACAAAGTTTTACATACTTCATATAATAAATTATTTACAAAGCTAATATTGGATTAGTGTTTGCTCCTGTCATATATATATATATATATATATATATATATATATATATATATATATATATATATATATATATATATATATATATCTATCTGAGCTACACCTAAAACACTTTATAATTTTTAGGTGCACTACTCAGAGACATATATGAACTACACATTCATAAATAAACGAGTGGTACGGGATATAAAATTTGAACATGGGTTAGTATTTGTTAAGTGGATAGAACCATGAAGCTCAATCCTAAACTAAGACTGACTGCTTCAATATACAGATAATATTTTTGAAATATAAGCATAATTCATCAACTTGGAGTTTAAATATAATATAGGGGTTTAAACACAGGTTTTTCAAGCTCCCTTTAATTATTCACTCTATCTCATATAACTGATACACATGACCACACACATGTCAAAAAGATAAATGATCTCCAATATATGTATTTCATGCTGAATCAGAACTCAGCAATTGGTCCAGATTATCATCTCCCACATGCATATATAATCAGCACTTGGTTTACATTAACATAGCAAATCTTCAAAGTTTAATGGACAGGTTTGAATCTACTCTACTTTTCAACTCTTCAGCCATTCATACCATTAATAAATATGATGGTACACCCAATGTGTGTGTGGTTATGTGTATCAGGTATATGAGATAGAATGGATAGCTTAAGAAAGCTTGAAAGTCTGGATTTAAACCCCCTATATATATTAAATATTTTCACAGGTAAAAAATGTTTTTTGGAAATGACCATGTTTAATAAAATAAAGTAAATCTACCTATATTTTAGTAAAAGATAACACATACCCTTAACTGGGTGAAAAAAATATAGTAATAATCATATGATTATAATAGATAGAATTGTTTCACATGGTTGTTGTATTACATAGTTGTTGAAAAGTTTGATTTATATTTAGCAGTATTTTTTATATTCATTTGCAGTAAAAAACTCTTTCAAGAAGTTCATAGTTTTATTATTTCATCATGCTTATTAATACAATGTGCTTTTAAAATTGTCTATACCTTCTCTAAATGCTCCTTGATTATGCTTATTGTATGTGGATATGATTTTGTCCAGTATCTAAAGCATGGAGAGTGCTGAAAATGTTGAGAATTTTTTTATTGTATTAATGTGTGCATCTAGCACATATAACAATTGCTTTTTTTATATATGAAGTTTTGCACATGCCATATAGAATTTCATAAACTTGACTTTCTAGAGGGATTACATTTTTAGGTTTGATCAGAATATTATTAATCTTTTTGTTCATTAGAGAATATTGGTTTTTATGTCATACCATCTTAGTATCTTTCTAATTTTATCTGTGGTCCTTTTTATATAAATAATGCATATTCTAGTAGACATATTTGCTTCTTTTTCTTTTTGAAGAGCTTTTGCTTGATGCATTGCTTTATTTATAGTGATGCTATTGTAACCATTCATTAGTAAGATTTCACATATGTATTTGATCTCTTTTTTTAATGCATATATATTTGGAAGTAAAAATTCCCTTAGCATATTTGGGCTGGATAGTAATGTGATAATGCTTTTAGGTAATTATCAGTATGCATAGATTTCCTATATAGAGAGAAAGATAAGATATTATTGTTTGTTTTAAAAACAAGAATATCAAAAAAAGAAACTTTTTTATCTTTTTCTGTTTCCATAGTGAATATAATTTATGGATGTAAATTATTAATATAAAACAATAATTAATATCATCCACTATACATGCTCTGCAAAGTAATAAACACTTTTATGGACTCTCCTTTCCAAATAAAAGATAAAGACTTTTGAAAAGATAGAATAAATCACTCTATCTTTTTAACTTAATCATATATGTATAGGCAAATCTTAAGAATTTGGAAATGAGAGCATGAAGATATTAATTAATCATTTTTAATTCCATTTGCTATAACTATACATATACATTTAGGTTTAAAAGATAGATGAAAGTAATATATTGCAAAAAGGTAAAAAAATAAAATAACAATATCATAAATAACTTAAACTATTATTACAAATAGTTATTGCAAGTATATTTACATTTGTGCTGTAATCTAACAATGAATACTCTCCTTTCCAAACACAAAATAAAGTCTTTTGAAAAGATATAATGAATCCACTATACCTTTTTAATGTATATATTAGAGTTAAAAAGTTAGAGTGGATTCATTCTATTTTTCCAAAAGACTATCTTGTGTTAGGAAAGGAGAGCATTTCTTATGTTTATTATTTTATTATAATAAGTGATCCCTAATGATTGTTACAGATTAAAACATAGAACTATATAAATAAATAATTCATTATATATATATATATGTTTGTTATAATATGAATAAAAAAATCATTTTCTTCTTCATATGACCAAATAACAAATGTGTCAACAAAATATCTGTACCAGATATATGTTTTATATAATGTTGAATTTAAAGCTTATATTTCAAATTCTTCCATGAATAAATTGGTGAAAACATTGGAGATGGAAGATCCCCCTGGGGTTCCATATACTTGTTTGTAAAATTGATTATTTGTAAGTAAAATAAGTATTATTTAGACTATGTTTAGCTAATGCAATAATCTAACTTTATAAATTGCAATTTTGGAAACTGTATTCAATGCCTCATCAACTGATATCTTTGTAAATAAAGAAACAACATCAAAACTCATAAGAATATCATTTGATGTTAATTTTAAATTATCAATAATATATATAAAATGGGCTGTGCTGTGTTTTTATATACAGTTTCATGGAGGAAATAATTGACTCTATTTGATTTGCTATGTATCTTGCTAAGGCTTGAATGGATGATCCTATGACACTAACAATTGGATGGAAATGGAATGTTTTTTAATATATTTTTGGAAGACCATAGAATTTAGGACCCAGAAGATTTTTACCTCTATCACACCTTTGTCATTGCATTTCTTTAGAATGAGTTTGAGATAATCCTTCTAATAAAGAAGAGATCTACCTCTCCTAAAAACTATGCTAAATTTCACTGTAATATAATCTTTTAGAAAGTCTTCCATTGTTCATTCAGATGCAATTTTACAATAGTGAACTTTATAGTATTATATTCAACAAGGTAAAGAATATATTGATAGCTTTTATGATTTTGCCATTGTATTTTTAAAATTTTATAGAGCAATCTTAAATAAAATTTTCTAATGTCATTATGGTAGTCAATAGTGTGTACCAGTTTCACTTCCATACAATAAATTCAGGTAAAATAACTGCTCTCTATGCTGTTATCTTCATTGCAGTAGTTACTTTTACTGATAAAATAATCTCTTTCAACTTATTAAAAGCAGTAGCCCATTGGAGTCTGTGTTGTATTTCAACATCAACGTTTATTTTTCTTCATATGAAGATACCAAGATATTTAAACTCGTTTACAATCTAAGTTTGATAACCATTCAAGTTAAATGAGAAATTGTTTGATCATATTAATAAAACAGAGTCTTGCTATGTTGAATTATTAAGAATAATCTGTAAATTATCTTTTGAACTGCCAAAAATAACACAATCTTCAGAATATTGTAAATCAAGAATCCAAGAATGAAATTCTTGCTTTTAATCAGTTCAAATTAAAAATTCCACTCTATTGTATCTTGATTCCTGTCTAATTAAGCCACTTCTAAAATATTCCTAAGATCACTTTCATAAAAAATAAAACAATGCTTCAACAAAAACAAATCCTTGTTTAACACCAGTTTTAATTTCAAATGTCGCATATCTTCCATCTGTAATAATAACTCTTACTCTCCTTTCATCATGTAGAAACTGTATAATATTAATAAATTTTGGTGGGCAACTAACTAATTTTAAACAATGCCATAGAACGGTTCTATTAATTGAATCTAATGCTTTAATCAAATCAATAAAAGCAATATATAAATCATTCTTTTATTCCCAACATTTTTCTTGCATTTGTTTAGCAACAAAAATGAAGTATACAGGGATTTTTAATTCTATAAAATCATAGTGAGTTAACTCTCTGGTAACCATTCAGCTATAACTGGAAGGAATCTATTCGACAAAATTCTTCAATGTACTTTTGCTGTATTATAATTTCCTCATTGTTTGTAAATATAATAAATTTAAACTCTAGATTATGTATATACTTTATATAAATCAAACAAATTAATGAACCATGATCTAATGCAATGTATACAATTAAATATTCTGGATCCAGTTTCTATTTTTGAGGGTAATGGGGAGATCAAGGAAATTTTAAATGACAAGTTGAACCAACACAAATATTTATACATTTTTTTAATCATAATGTGGACACCTCCCATGCATTTTGACTAAACAATTTCAGTATAAAATATGAAGTGAGAATGCTAAAAGAAAAATAAAGAAGGCATAGTGCTTTATGAATTGAAAATATAAATTAAACAATTCTACAGTAGCATTATAATTAAAAAATTTGGAATATTAATTAAATAACACTATACAGAACCAAAATAGACATATATTTTTATCAAATATTTTGAAATTTCAAAAGAATTTTCAGTTAAATGTTAAAAATATAAAAGAAGAAACAATGACTTGGTATTGATGTATTTGGCTACTTACATTTTATTTCTCTTTAGTTCAATCCTTAAATACTGCTTTGACATCATAAAAGAACACTGGGATGACCAATCAATTGAAGATTCTTTGGATTGTAATATTATGATGACATAATTTATGAATTCAATATGTAATCTAAAACTTCTTACTTTTTCACTGACTAATCTTTTTTTTTACAAACTTTTAATATTATTTGTCTTTTCAATTTCTTATTTTGTTTTGAGAAAATGGGAGAGAAAGATGGAGGAATGGAAGAGAAGGGGGTAAATACAGTCAATAATAAGTTTGCAAGGAAGATTTTGATTTCTGTAATATTACTTACCTAATACTGACTCATAAAATTAATTTATGTAGATAATTTTAAACAGCCTTTTACCATTTGTAATTGACAAATTGGTTTGGAATTTTTAGCCTTCTTTGTCTTTAAAATTTTTAAATTTCTTTCTTATTTGTTTTTTTTTAAAAAGACAGAGTGATGGTAGAGAAATACGATTAATTGTAGAAGTGCTGCTGTTGATTTTCTATGAAAACATTCTCAACCATGTTCAATACAAATTATAAATAAAACAAACAATCCAAATCAAAAAGAACTGTTTAACTTTGAAACAACAACAATTGCAAGAAATTACAAAAAAGATTTAAAATGAAACTTTTTCTTATTTCTTTGGAATTCTACTGCAGTCCAATAATTGTTTTCTTTTTACTTCACAAAAAAGAACAACAATAAGGCATCATTATTTCATATGAATGGAGTAAATTAGAAGCCTGTGTAGACAATACAAAATCACTCCAAACTTACTCTTCCTTAGTCTTTTTTTCTCCGTCTAGACAACCCCAATAAAAAATATAAGGTTTATTTTTATTTACCCTCCCCCCAAGAATTATTTAAAAAAATAACTCCAACTACAATGTTTCCATTTCTTTTTTAAATAAATACATTTTTAACAAGATCAATAAAAAATACACAGTTTATAAAAATCCAAAAAAAAAAAAAAGAATTTGTTGTAAAGTGCAATGGCAGGAAAATGCTTCCTTTTTATGGTTTAGTTTTCTTTTATTTTTGAATTCTTTGCGAATCTAGAATTTTAGATACATAAAATACATTGAAACTTCAGTTTATTGATTACTTATTGCATAATTACTTTGTGATGTAGATTCAATGTTTTAAAGAAACAAAGAGAAAATCGATTGCAGGTAATCGAGAACATAAGTACCAATGATTCTTTTACTAAAAGAAGTCAATAGCTGTGGTTTACTAAACTTCTTAGTAATAATCAAAAAAGCAAGTCATATATAACGTGACATTACTTGTATAAGCTTGTATTTACAATTGCTTAGTCTCAATCACACAAACTCTCTCACACTCATATATATATATATCATAAAAATGTTAAATACAAAAAATAAATGTTATTGTGCATTGATGTAATAAAAAAAATATGTTGCCATGCAATCAAGAATCGATTCAAGTAATATAGAAAAATATTTCTCCATTATTGGTTTAGTATTTGTTTCAGCAACTTTTCCTAACTCATGAATTTAACCAATTACACTGAAATATATTTGAAAGAATATTACTTTTTGATTTCATAAAAACAAATGTTTAATTGATTTCACACAAACTTTTGCGATGAAGATTATTTATGGAGACAACTCTCAAAAGCTTTTCATTTTACGGAAATATTTTCTAAATATTTATTAATTCATTTCATTCTGAGAAAAATAGTTTGTCATCTCTAAGATTTATTGTAATCTGTTTTCAATAATTTTTATATAGCAATTGTAAAAAAAAACCAACTGGAAAAAAGATCTACAATTACTACTTATTTTTACTTTATTAATTAATAAGATTATTATTACATTATCCAGTTTCATGCTATGGTGAAATATCTGGTGTTAATACGTTTACTACTGTATTTCAATTTATCAGTTGTTTGTCTTGAATACATGGGAATTAAGTTCACCATTTTCTGTAAATGATACAATGTATTTCTTTTGACATATGGAAAGTATTTCTTAGGCTAAAGATAAAGTTTTGTCAGTAGCTTTATGACTGCTACAAGCCATCACTTAAAGATAAAAGAGCTTCCATAAATTTTTAATTTTCATTGTTATTTTCATTCTTTCATTCTTTGTCCACTCTTATTTATTCCCTATTTCAATAAAATTCTACAAATATATTTCATATACTCAATAATATTTAGAATTGTATTAGGGTAGGACTGAGTTGATAGTCTTATGAAGACTTCTTGAACATAATGAAACTTGTTATTTTTAATACTCCAATGTTATGTGATCTTCTGAGGAATTAACTATGCAATTATGAATATCTGTAAACTTTTCAAACTTATTGCTGATCAAAAATTACCACTTTCATTCAGTCATTCAAGTTGTTAGGTATGAACTAGTAGCTGGATATTATAGCTATAAGAGTTAAAATAAAATGTAAAGCATCTTCTTTTATATCTCAATCGAAGTCATGCATTTAAATTTAATATTTTTAATGGATTAATATAGATATAAATTATTTAGTAAATGGGGTCACTGGTTTTAAATAAATTTAAATCTACAGCTAAGGTGTATCAAAGTGCAGTTACCAATCAGACTGGTTATATTGTTTTCTTTCAGCAGCAGAACTGGTCTGATTGGTTTCTGCATTTGAATACATCTTGGTAATAGATTTAACTTCATTTAAAAAATAGAGTTCCCACTTATTAAATAAGTTACATCTTTATTAATACATTAAAAATATTAAATTTAAATATGTGATTTGCTGATGTATGTCTTTATTTTTATTGGGTTGTAAGAAATGTTATTATACATTGCGTCTCAAGTCTTATTGCTATAATCTTCAGATACTAGCATACACATGACAGTTTGAGAGTTTGATCAAAAGTAGTCATCTTTTAGTCAGAAATAGTTGGAACAAGTTTACTATTGTTTCATTTCAGCCTGCAGAACTGGTTAAATAATAACCACACTTTAATACATCTTAGCTGTAGATTTAATTTCATTTAAATATTGGTGTTCTTATTTTTCTTATTATATATATATATATATATATATATATATATATATATATATATATATATATATATATATATATATATATATATATATATATATTGTAATCGGGATGGGGTGGGTGATATAGAAAGATGAGAGATTATACCTGGGGTGATGGAAAAATCATCATCAACCCCAAGTAAATTTAAAATAAAATATTTACAAAAAGTATATTTAAATAATATAGTATTTTATAAGAGCATGGGATTAAAAGATCTGTGAACATTGAGAGATCAATCAGTTAACTCATAAGAGCAACTATAATAATTAATCACCAGCACTATCATTTAAAAAATAAATACAAGTAAATACTTGAGAGAAATAACCATCCATCATCATTGATGGGAATAAACAAATCAGTACAATAAATCAACAGTCAATCTCATGACTGGATTGGAAATGGGTCTTCTGTAGACCAGGCTAACTATTGAGCCTTTGCCAGCTTGGGCAATTATATAAACATAACTTGGATGCACCAGTTTAGTGCCCATCCATTAAAAATACACAATAATCAGAAATCAAAACAATAATGCTGGGACATTTAAAACATGCTGATCATCATCAATGCTTGGGCCACTTGTACTGGCCAACTATAAACTTAAATTTTTAATAAAAACTAAAGTAAAATAAAAAATAATAGTGCATGGGCTTTAAAGAGTGTCCTCTTTTGCGCCAACCAGGATGATGATTGATCATCTCTGGATGCCCAAAGCACTAAACACATCCCCATTTATCCGTGTCCGAAATCTAGCTCAGAGAACATGGGCTCTATTACTGTATGTGAACAAGAGATGATGGAATACAATTTTTAACAATTAAATATAAGTTTATTAATAACAACAAAAAAAAAAAGATATTTAAGGTCTGATTTTGAATAATATACAATAATAAAAGTCATTATACTGTAATTTACAATATTGCTACAAAATTCAAGTTATTACATTAATTGACAATATTTACCATTCAAAATTCAAATTGTTACATTAATTTACAAAACGTATAATAAAATATATTCAAATTATTACTATGGTTTACATATATATATATATATGCGCACAGACACGCGAAAAATAAAAATAAATTGATATTTAATAATAAAAAAATATATTAAAATTTTACATATATGAGTGTGCGTGTATATATATATATGCACACTGACTTTTATCTATTTCAACTTTTTACAATAGTATTATAATTTTCTAATATATAAATTTCCTACCTATACGTGTGTATAAACAAAATATAGATACAATTTAAAATTAGTTTCAATCTATAAGTTCTCAAAAGTATAGTCAATTTTTTGACAGGTATTTGTTGATTAATTATCAACATTTTTTGGACCAATTTAAAAGATTTGCTTTTTTGATTTTAATTCAAACAAAATTATGCTTGCATTTAAATTATATATTCCTTTTTTTTAATGAATATGAAAATTATTTCTTAGCAAAATATATATAGCAAATCGTCTCTCTTTTAAACATTTGACTGGAGCAAATTTTACTTTCAGTTACGAAGTTAAAATGTCTTTTATAAGAATATTCTAAAAAAATACAACTCACTGTATACACACACGATATATTTATCTGTGGTTTCCTGCTTGCATAGATGAACAGTAGCATCAGTACACCAATTTCTTCAAGCTTTCTCTTGGTAAGCTTGGTTTTTGGTCCATCAGAAAATGTAATATAGGTTTGTTGTCATCTTCAGGTAAAATTATCCAAGTAATTAGTTGGCATACCATGAGCTTACTTTTGTAGTCCAAGCATTGGTCAACCTGTCTTCTAGAACAAATTTAAGCATCTAGTTGATGCATTTGAAGAGACCCTGGCTTCATGAATCAAAACTGCAGTAAACTATAAGGAAGCTACTGGACTGTACTCCCTTAGATCTTCATAGAAGCTTTATATAACTCTGCTAGCTATTTTGTCCTCTTTTTTTAGGCTATTGATTCAGAAGTGACCCAGCTTCAAAACCAAACCTCCTGTGAAGGAAAATAGTAGCAGCTCCTGCCTTCAGCAACATTTGTTCATGGTAGCTTTTCTGCAAACTCTCTGGTCAGCTAAAACCAACTGCTGCACTTTATCAAGTTGCAGTAAAATATTGAAACCAATTTTCAGCTGACAGTTCTTACAAAAATTATTATCCAGACTGCTGATATTTTTTATCAGCTCTTTTTATAAAATCATCTAAGGTGATAAGATCTTGATTAAAAACAGAGCTTTTATTTTTAGCTCTCTAATCCCTTTGAAAACATATGTTTTAATTAATTAAAAAAATTAAAAAAAAAAGTATTGTGTTTTTACATTTTACAAACAGAATAATAATAATAACAATACAATATTTATATTTATTAAGACCTTTTTTAAAATATTAATTTCATAATGAAATTTTATTTTAAACCCAGAGTTATTTAACCCTTTACTTGTTATTATTTTGTTTTAGAAAATATAGAAAAATATCTACAAAAATTTATTCTATGTTTATTTCTACTTTTCCTTTACTTTACATATATATTCACCTACATTATATTAGTGTGTGTGATGTAAGCCAACTGGTTACATTGCCCCGGTCTGAGAGAAAAGGAAAATAGAAATGAAACACCTTTTTAACAATATTTACATAATTTACATATATAATGAAAACAAAGTTCATATCTAAAACTATGTACTCATCAATATCTTTAGAGATCTGACAGACATATGACAGCTAACAGAATGAATAGTGATCTGCAACTTTGAGATAGATAAAGAATTCAACCACTGGACTGCAAGTACACAATGCACCATGAACACCAAGAGTGCTACCTCAAATGAGACACTATAAGCTACTACAACCCATGATAAAGATAATGCAAAATTATTGCAAAGCCCTCTTCCATGGAGGGTCTGGAAAATACAAAACTATGCCCTGCTTCTTTTGAGTCTTATGGGCTGGGAAATACAAGCTATGCCTTGCTCCTTTTCTTTGGAGACTTAGAGGCTGGAATCATGGCAGGACTATGTTAACTGCCCTATCACAAACAATATGAAATATAAAAAATAGGTTGGAGCAAATAGTGGAGATACAACACCCTCAGAGTTGCATGAAAACATTGCATCCTTAAGCCAATGACAAAAATCTCCATCCATCATCAAAAACGAAAATACAGCTAGACAAACTTCAACAATCAAACATCAAATCCAATCGCCAAAATCATTGATTTTCTATTTAACTCCAAACATGAACCTCCCCAAACATACATGAAAATTACTATTTTATAATCATCATCAATACTCTTGTCACATATTTTACAGAAATTTTTAAATTAATTCTGCATAAAATTCATATTTTTTTTCTTTCTCTGTCATGGTTTGAGATCAAGTTAATTTTGAAGTGATGATCACGAGTATGTGATCATGATCAGCCCCATGTTGGGTGCCATTTGTAATAGGATGGGGTGGGTGATATAGAAAGATGAGAGATTATACCTGGGGTGATGGAAAAACATCATCAACACTAAGTAAATTTAAAATAAAATATTTATAAAAAGTATATTTAAATAATATAATATTTTATAAGAGCATGAGATTAAAAAATCTGTGAACATTGAGAGATCAATCAGTTAACTCATAAGAGCAACTATAATAATTAATCACCAGCAATATCATTTAAAAAATAAATATAATAAATACTTGAGAGAAATAACCATCCATCATCATTGATGGGAATAAACAAATCAGTACAATAAATCAACAGTCAATCTCATGACTGGATTGGAAATGGGTCTTCTGTAGACCAGGCTAACTATTGAGCCTTTGCCAGCTTGGGCAATTATATAAACATAACTTGGATGCACCAGCTTAGTGCCCATCCATTAAAATACACAAGAATCAGAAAATCAAAACAATAATGCTGGGACATTTAAAACATGCTGATCATCATCAATGCTCTTGTACTGGCCAACTATAAACTTAAATTTTTAATAAAGACTAAAGTAAAATAAAAAATAATAGTGCATGGGCTTTAAAGAGTATCCTCTTTTATGCCAACCAGGATGATGATTGATCATCTCTGGATGCCCAAAGCACTAAACACATCCCCATTTATCTGTGTCCGAAATCTAGCTCAGAGAACATGGGCTCTATTACTGTATGTGAACAAGAGATGATGGAATACAATTTTTAACAATTAAATATAAGTTTATTAATAACAACAACAAAAAAGATATTTAAGGTCTGATTTTGAATAATATACAATAATAAAAGTCATTATACTGTAATTTACAATATTGCTACAAAATTCAAGTTATTACATTAATTGACAATATTTACCATTCAAAATTCAAATTGTTACATTAATTTACAAAACGTATAATAAAATATATTCAAATTATTACTATGGTTTACATATATATATGCGCACAGACGCGCGAAAAATAAAAATAAATTGACATTTAATAAAAAAAAATATATTAAAATTTTACATATATGAGTGTGCGTGTATATATATATATGCACACTGACTTTTATCTATTTCAACTTTTTACAATAGTATTATAATTTTCTAATACATAAATTTCCTACCTATACGTGTGTATAAACAAAATATAGATACAATTTAAAATTAGTTTCAATCTATAAGTTCTCAAAAGTATAGTCAATTTTTTTGACAGGTATTTGTTGATTAATTATCAACGTTTTTTGGACCAATTTAAAAGATTTGCTTTTTCGATTTTAATTCAAACAAAATTATGCTTGCATTTAAATTATATATTCCTTTTTTTTAATGAATATGAAAATTATTTCTTAGCAAAATATATATAGCAAATCGTCTCTCTTTTAAACATTTGACTGGAGCAAATTTTACTTTCAGTTACGAAGTTAAAATGTCTTTTATAAGAATATTTAAAAAAATACAACTCACTGTATACACACGCGATGTATTTATCTGTGGTTTCCTGCTTGCATAGATGAACAGTAGCATCAGTACACCAATTTCTTCAAGCTTTCTCTTGGTAAGCTTGGTTTTTGGTCCATCAGAAAATGTAATATAGGTTTGTTGTCATCTTCAGGTAAAATTATCCAAGTAATTAGTTGGCATACCATGAGCTTACTTTTGTAGTCCAAGCATTTGTCAAGCTGTCTTCTAGAACATATTTAAGCAGCTAGTTGATGCATTTGAAGTGACCCTGGCTTCATGAATCAAAACTGCAGTAAACTATAAGGCAGCTACTGGACTGTACTCCCTTAGATCTTCATAGAAGCTTTATATAACTCTGCTAGCTATTTTGTCCTCATTTTTTAGGCTATTGATTCAGAAGTGACCCAGCTTCAAAACCAAAACTCCTGTGAAGGAAAATAGTAGCAGCTCCTGCCTTCAGCAACATTTGTTCATGGTAGCTTTTCTGCAAACTCTCTGGTCAGCTAAAACCAACTGCTGCACTTTATCAAGTTGCAGTAAAATATTGAAACCAATTTTCAGCTGACAGTTCTTACAAAAATTATTATCCAGACTGCTGATATTTTTTATCAGCTCTTTTTATAAAATCATCTAAGGTGATAAGATCTTGATTAAAAACAGAGCTTTTATTTTTAGCTCTCTAATCCCTTTGAAAACATATATGTTTTAATTAATTAAAAAAATTTCAAAAACAAGTATTGTGTTTTTACATTTCACAATCAGAATAATAATAATAACAATACAATATTTATATTTATTAAGACCTTTTTTAAAATATTAATTTCATAATGAAATTTTATTTTAAACCCAGAGTTATTTAACCCTTTACTTGTTATTATTTTATTTTAGAAAATATAGAAAAATATCTACAAAAATTTATTCTATGTTTATTTCTACTTTTCCTTTATTTTACATATATATATATTCACATACACTATATTAGTGTGTGTGATGTAAGCCAACTGGTTACAATATATATATATATATATATATATATATATATATGATAACAGATGGCATTCTACCAAAAACACCATCAAGCATAGATCAGACCCATGTAACTATCTGGTTTGCTATGCTGAGTTTGAAGACATTAACGTGTCTAAAATATTCACGCTTGCAAGCTGAATAGAAACTGTTTCATAAATGCTCAGAGTTTGTGTTTAGATCTAGTTTCTTATTCCTGTCTTTCACTGTCTATAGCAAATAGCTTGAAATCATGATATGAAAGTGGAATTAAAGTTAGAGATAGTGAACACTCGCTCTGATGTTTATGTAAACAGAAAACCACACTTGATGGTGTTTTTGGTAGAACGCCATCTGTTATCATAAATACAAGCGTTAGCAAGTTTTTTAACTTGTGTTTTTTGTTTTTCATATATATATATTATAGCATTTTACATTTGGGTTAACCACTCTATTTTACACACTAGAAAGTGCAGGTTAATCAAATTATAGAAAAACAATATTCTGTTCATATATGAGTTCAGATATTTCAAGAACATGGTTATTTTTCCTAATTAACTGATCTAATATTTTATTTATTATTACAATTTTCATTGCCAGGGGAATCAGTTTTTTATTTATTTAAGAGGGTGCCAGAGTCATGAAGTCACTGATTCTGCACATTTTTTAAAAAAAATTTCACCTTTTTATTTTTTTGTCATTTTAATTTTTTGTATGAATTTTTCTTTAGGAATTTTCCCTGGGATTAATTATAAAACAAGCATATTGGCAAAGATAATTTATATATTTCTCATGCAATTAGCTAATAATAAATGTAATAAACTAACATTAAGAATATATTTTATTACAACAAATGAAAATATTTAATTGAAAATAATTAATAAACTGAAAAAACATACAATTGCCCATCCAGATAGTTAGATTAAATAATTAAAACAATTAATGTTCACGTCTTTTATAAGTTTCTTTTGGAAGGCTGTAACTAAAAGCTCCTTGAATAATATAATGAATGTCTCTATCAGTAGTATATTATAAGGTTATAGTTTAGGTTAGTTTGCAAACATTTAATTAGTCAAAAATCAGGGAATGAATAATAGTAGCTTACTGGTAAGTTTTGCAAATTTATGTAGATTATAGCATTCATGTATTTCTTGGGTTGAAAGAGCTTGTGGTAAGTTAACTTTGATTTCTGCTGACATTTTTATATTCATGGTCTATAGCTTACTAGAGACTAGAAAGCTTTTTGGAGTGACTTTTTTGTGATGAAAGGTATCCACAAATGCTCTGATTACCCTTATGCATGATGAATTAGTTCAGCATAGACTGGTCCTGGATACTTTGGGATCCAGGATCAGCCAAAAAAAAAACTACACCATGCTCCAAGTTATTTGCTTCTTTTATATTCTAGTCAGGTTAAGATTTATATGCATATACATATCTCTTTTGTTTTTGTTATCAGAATAGATGTTGAAAATCTCATACATTTATTATTATTTTTTAGTTACAAAGTCTTTTTTTTATAAATTATTTCCATAATCTTTAATTCACATAAGGTCTCTGTTTTATTTACCTGGATAAACAATATGTATGTACTTACATTCTTTTCAATTTTAACTTTAATTAAATAGTTAATTTTAAACATAAATACTTTTCATTATACACATTTAAAATAAATTATATTAATTAAAAAGAAAACTAAATTGTGTCTTTTGAACGATCTTTAATTTTTACTTTTTTTAGCTTTAAATATTACCCTATGCCACAAACTTGAACCAAATATAAATAAATGGTGCAATATATATATATATATATATATATATATATATATATTTATTTATATTTATATATATTTATATATATATATATATATATAAATAAACAATTTAATGGTAAAAAATATATTATATTTTAAATTCTTTAGTAGCACTTTCAATTATGTGGTAATCCTCATCAGCTTTAATTGAATTTCAAATTTTAATGTTATGTAAATTTCCATAAGGTGTATATGGCTGTATTTGCAACTTGCCTATTAATAACATTATAGGCAAGTCACAAATATGGCCATACACAGCTTATGAAAATTTACATGACATTAAAATTTGAAATTCAGTTAAAGCTGATGAGGATTATTATGTAATTGAAAGTGCTACTAAAAAATTAAAAAAATTTTTTTTTTACCATTAAATTGTTTGTTTATATATTATATATAATATTTTTTATAATGGGTATTATACTTTTACATTTAATATATATATATATATATATATATATATATATATATATATATATATATATATATATATATCACTAGATGGAAGTTAAGAGCAAATTATGAAATTTATAACTTGTTCTGTTTATCATAAATGTACCCTTGAAGGTTCTTGCAATGATATAAGGTGCAGAGGCTTTTACTATATGGTGAAACTGAACTGATTTCAGACCCATATAGCTATCTAGTTTGTTTGACTGGATTTGAAGATATTTACATATCTGAAAAATTCATGCTTTCAAATTGATATAAACATGTTTCATAAATGCTGATTGTAGAGTTGGTATTTAGATCTAGTTTCTAGTCTTCCTACCCTTTACTGATGTGGGCCAATTAGTTCAAAAACATGGTCTAAAGGTTGAAGACAATGAAAAAGATATTGAATTCTATCTCTCTCAGTGTTTATGTAAACAAAGCTTGTTAGTAGGCTATTGTTAAAGCTCCATCTAGTGATCATAAAATGCAAGCTAAGAGCAAGTTATAAAATTTATAACTTGTTTTATCATATATATATATGTAATTATATAATTGAATATTTATAAATACAGTAATCAGATATACTTTAAAAATTTTATCCACTTGGTAGAGCTTTTGACTATCCTTTGTAGTCTTGCATCTAACACTCTGAAAGGCTACCCTTTCCATAACTCCATGATCTTAATGTTTGCTATCTGCCTGTTAATTAAGTCATGTTTGTTTTTGTATATTAGTATAGCTTCTTTTATTTTTCTTTTGTTATTTTTTTCAATTTGCAATATTTTTACATTGTTGTAATTGAAGTTAAAATCATAAAAACATGAATTATTATGGTCATAAAAAATGGAACCTGAAACATTATTATCTACTTTGCAATTTTACACACACACACACACACATATATATATAATGTTTAAATGCAGATAGACTTCAGAGCCCTGGAGTTAGATGATGAATGCTGGTTCAGCAAGAAATATATGTATTGGAGATCATTTATCTTTTTGACATGTGCATGATTATGTATATTGTTGTATGAGATAGATTGGATAGCTGAAAAGAGCTTGAATGTCTGGGTTCAAATTCCCTATAATTATATATATATGTGTGTACATATGATAGTGAATATTCAAATTGTGTAATATTTATATAGTAGTTATTTGCTGATACATAGAACAATAATTAAAATTGTTTATATATATATATATAATTTAAATAGTAAAAAAGAATTAATTCTATATATTGAAAATTTTTAATATCCTTATTAATATGATTTACAAACTACAGTACTAAAAATGCTTTTCTAAACTTTCATTGATCCATATTTACTTATATATTTTTTATTTTATCATATAAAATAAAATAATCCAAAAAAAATAAATAAATAAATAAAAATCTGTACAAAAAATGAGAATAAAAAACATCAAAGTAAATATAAGAAATGTAGCTTCTGCATTTTATTTTTAAATATTTAAGTTAAAAAAAACTTTTTTATATGTATATTTTTGCGTATCTTTTAAATTTTTTATTTTTCACTGTCTATATAGTTATTTCTCTGTGTTTCAAAAACCAAAAAATGACAAATTTTTATAAGAACCATAAATATTGATGAGTCATCTTATCTATTAAACAATTGAGCAACTATAATATGACCATTTACACTAGCAACTTCAGTTTTTATAGATATAAACAATATATTATTAATAAGGCTGAAATTCGAGTCCCCATGAGACATAATCACAGATTATTTCAATATAGTTACTAATGAATCTTCATAAAGTTTTAATAAAGATAGAAAATATGACAAAAACGCAGTATAAAATATCTTCAATACAGCTAAAAATGAAAGTTTATAACATAGAGTTCTCTCCTGCTCACTTAATGTCAAAGTGAATAAAAATGAAGTCTATCTTATGAAGTTTCATCATAAGATATTGTGAGTGTAAAATTATATCTTGCACAAACTTGAATTTTAGCCATATTATCTTTTGTTATCTTATTCATCTCTGTAAGAACTGAGATAGAAAATGTAAATGGTTATTTATATCACAGCATTCAGAAAAGGTTGTTAATTCTTGTTATGTATAAATAATTTGAAACATTGTATACATTTATAAATTGTAAGAATCAGCCCAAAAAGTGACTGTGCATGCATAAAATCCCAATAGGTGATTCTTCTGGATTAATGCCTTAATCTACTGTTATTATGCTATATGTTATACTCAAAGATTAAAATATTTTATCTATAAAATCTTATGAAATTTACCTGGGAGATTCACTAACCCTGATCCCCCATAGCACCTTCCACCATTAAGAGTATATTTCTTTTAACTTTAGTGAGATCAAGATAAAACATGGGACTCAATCTATATCTAATTATGTTCAATCTTCTGTCATGTTTGTAGTATCAAAGTTAAAAATATATACTAAATGATTTAATGTTTATTATAAGTAAATCAACATATTTATTAACAAGCAAATAACATAACATTTTTCTAAATTCCACAACTTAAGGGGAATTTAATTATATATATATCCCCCAACAAAAAAGCTATTATAAATTAATTGAGAACACTTGTTTAACTTCATGGGGATTGCCAATTAGTGCTAATTGTTTTTTGGTAATATCAGAAGGCAAAATGTTATCTCTGTCTACATTGATATAATCTTATTTCAATTCTTTATTACAATAACAATCCATGGAAATATTTAATTCAACACACACACACACACATATATATATATAAATATTAAGCAATTAAATCATCCCACATGATTAAGAAATCCAGTACTGCCCTCTGTGAACTAATATATAAATACATTAGAGTTCGTATTTCAAAATAGCGAGGTCAAAATGGGATTATATATATATATACAGTAAATATTTATTTATTTATTTATTGACTAGTTTAGCTTTATGCTTTTAATACTGTATCCTAACAAACTACAAAATTAAATTTGCCAATTTTTCTATTTGATTATAAAAGTAATTTTTATGACAGACTACCGTTTATCTAGTAGATTAGCTTATTTTATATAACAATAATAATGTTTATTAATTTATTAATCTCTATAATCTGTTATTTAAGTGTATATGAATATAGATGTGTACAATATCATTTAGTTCTTTATCACTTCATATAAATATAAACAAAAGTTAAATATTTATGTAAGAATTAAATTCATTGGTCTAGTATGCATAGAGTTGTGAACCATGTACACAGAGTTTCTTGTAATATTATACATGTTTTATGCAATAATATTTACTATCAAAAATAACAATATAATTCATTATTCTAAATTTATTTGATTCTTCATAAACAAAAAAGATAAGTCATAACATGAGAAAATATATTAACGCAAATCTCAATATTTGAAATATGATCAAATGAATTTGATATTGATTCTTGTCAATGATATGTCACAACAACAATGCATACCTCTTAATAAATCTGACTGTAATTTATATCCATGCATAAATAAATTATTTCAAAATACTCATTATATAAATGCAAGTATATGGTGAACAATTCATCATATGCCAGAATACTTCTGTAATATAAAGGATATATTAATAATATAAACAGCAAGCATATGCATCATTATCTTCAGCATGGGAGCAGAAATAGTCACATCTGCAATATAAGACAATTACTGACAGAATCCTTATTTTAAAATTTTAATAACAAGATATTCACACCTGTCATTAATATTGATTATATGAAAATATTAAAAATACCTACATCACTTTTTTATATAATAGTAAATCCTCAACTTTATATTAGTTATGTCACATTATTATTTTATAACAAAATTCCAGAAACTTATAAAAAAAAACATTTAAATATTTAACACATATAAAGATGAACATCAAATAATTATTTAAATTCACATCATTTGGGCTGCCTAATAATCCATATCTCTACTTATCCACTCTCACATTTCATTCATTTATCCTGTTATGAATTTATGTAAAATTGATATGATTCTCAAGATAAAATTGTTTAAATTTTCTAACTCATATTTTAATAAATTTCATTATTCTAACTATTAAGAAATTTATGCTTTTATTTGAACGGATTGCTGCCATTTGGTTCTTTTCAAAAATAACAAAGATGTCCCATCATCATACTTTTTTTAGTCACAAATGAAATCATTTAGCATATCATCAGAACAATCTTAATTGACCTTTTGATTATTTTTATTTAATTCAACTTGTATAGGGTGGGTAGAACTTGTCTCTATATTTATTACTTTATTTTCTATTTCTTCCAATTTTTTTTTCTTGGGCTTGTAACCTTTCTTTCCACTACTCTGAGATTTTGTTGGTTTGACTTTTTTCCAAGGGCTTTCTTTAATTCCTCATACACTAGTATTATTTTTATATTTAAATGTTGTTCTCTTTCCATCATTGATACTAATTTGTACTTTATTGTTTTTTAGATATAACATCCATTTTCTTATCAAAATGTTTCTTTAATCATTTCCAGAAAAAACTGTTTACTCTTCTTTTTGTCTTTGAAAATCTCTTTCTAAAGCATTTCTGATATTTTTTCTTTATTATTATGCTTAGTTCTTTGAAAATCATTTTTTGACTTTCTTATTTGAATAAATAATTTTCATGCACTGGACTTATATTTTTTTGTGCCATGCTATCAGATTCATATTCGCCATTTAATAATTTTTTCAGTGCATTTCATCTTTTTAAATACCATGCTTTTAATAATAATTTAATAACCAATATTCTTACTTGGACTGATCCCAATTACATGGAATGTCTCCATACTCTCTTTTTCATTTCTGATTTATTTGATATATCTACATCTCTCTACTATGTTAATTGCAACTCACATATAAATTTTAATATATATATATATGATAAACAAAAATGCAAGTTAAAAAACTTGCTAACGCTTGTATTTATGTCCACAGATGGCGTCCTACCAAAAACACCTATCAAGCGTATTTTCGTTTACATAAACGTCAGAGTAGTTAGTATTCACTATCTCTAACTATAATTCCACTTTCAGATCATGATTTCAAGCTATTTGCTATCGTCAGTGAAAGACAGGAATAAAGAAACTAGATCTAAATACAAACTCTGAGCGTTTATGAAACAATTTCTATTCAGCTTGCAAGCGTGAATTTTTAGACACATAATATCTTCAAACTCAGCATAGCAAACCAGATAGCTATATGGGTCTGATCTCAGTTCAGCATCACCACATAGTAGAAGCCTCTGCAATCTATATCATTGCAAGAAAGACCTCAAAGGTACATTTATGATAAACAAAAATGCAAGTTAAAAAACTTGCTAACGCTTGTATTTATGTCCACAGATGGCGTCCTACCAAAAACACCTATCAAGCGTATTTTCGTTTACATAAACGTCAGAGTAGTTAGTATTCACTATCTCTAACTATAATTCCACTTTCAGATCATGATTTCAAGCTATTTGCTATCGTCAGTGAAAGACAGGAATAAAGAAACTAGATCTAAATACAAACTCTGAGCGTTTATGAAACAATTTCTATTCAGCTTGCAAGCGTGAATTTTTTAGACACGTAATGTCTTCAAACTCAGCATAGCAAACCAGATAGCTATATGGGTCTGATCTCAGTTCAGCATCACCACATAGTAGAAGCCTCTGCAATCTATATCATTGCAAGAAAGACCTCAAAGGTACATTTATGATAAACAAAAATGCAAGTTAAAAAACTTGCTAACGCTTGTATTTATGTCCACAGATGGCGTCCTACCAAAAACACCTATCAAGCGTATTTTCGTTTACATAAACGTCAGAGTAGTTAGTATTCACTATCTCTAACTATAATTCCACTTTCAGATCATGATTTCAAGCTATTTGCTATCGTCAGTGAAAGACAGGAATAAAGAAACTAGATCTAAATACAAACTCTGAGCGTTTATGAAACAATTTCTATTCAGCTTGCAAGCGTGAATTTTTTAGACACGTAATGTCTTCAAACTCAGCATAGCAAACCAGATAGCTATATGGGTCTGATCTCAGTTCAGCATCACCACATAGTATTCACTATCTCTAACTATAATTCCACTTTCAGATCATGATTCACGCTTGCAAGCTGAATAGAAATTGTTTCATAAACACTCAGAGTTTGTATTTAGATCTAGTTTCTTTATTCCTGTCTTTCACTGACGATAGCAAATAGCTTGAAATCATGATCTGAAAGTGGAATTATAGTTAGAGATAGTGAATACTAACTACTCTGACGTTTATGTAAACGAAAATACGCTTGATAGGTGTTTTTGGTAGGACGCCATCTGTGGACATAAATACAAGCGTTAGCAAGTTTTTTAACTTGCATTTTTGTTTATCATAAATGTACCTTTGAGGTCTTTCTTGCAATGATATAGATTGCAGAGGCTTCTACTATGTGGTGATGCTGAACTGAGATCAGACCCATATAGCTATCTGGTTTGCTATGCTGAGTTTGAAGACATTACGTGTCTAAAAAATTCACGCTTGCAAGCTGAATAGAAATTGTTTCATAAACGCTCAGAGTTTGTATTTAGATCTAGTTTCTTTATTCCTGTCTTTCACTGACGATAGCAAATAGCTTGAAATCATGATCTGAAAGTGGAATTATAGTTAGAGATAGTGAATACTAACTACTCTGACGTTTATGTAAACGAAAATACGCTTGATAGGTGTTTTTGGTAGGACGCCATCTGTGGACATAAATACAAGCGTTAGCAAGTTTTTTAACTTGCATTTTTGTTTATCATAAATGTACCTTTGAGGTCTTTCTTGCAATGATATAGATTGCAGAGGCTTCTACTATGTGGTGATGCTGAACTGAGATCAGACCCATATAGCTATCTGGTTTGCTATGCTGAGTTTGAAGACATTACGTGTCTAAAAAATTCACGCTTGCAAGCTGAATAGAAATTGTTTCATAAACGCTCAGAGTTTGTATTTAGATCTAGTTTCTTTATTCCTGTCTTTCACTGACGATAGCAAATAGCTTGAAATCATGATCTGAAAGTGGAATTATAGTTAGAGATAGTGAATACTAACTACTCTGACGTTTATGTAAACGAAAATACGCTTGATAGGTGTTTTTGGTAGGACGCCATCTGTGGACATAAATACAAGCGTTAGCAAGTTTTTTAACTTGCATTTTTGTTTATCATAAATGTACCTTTGAGGTCTTTCTTGCAATGATATAGATTGCAGAGGCTTCTACTATGTGGTGATGCTGAACTGAGATCAGACCCATATAGCTATCTGGTTTGCTATGCTGAGTTTGAAGACATTACGTGTCTAAAAAATTCACGCTTGCAAGCTGAATAGAAATTGTTTCATAAACGCTCAGAGTTTGTATTTAGATCTAGTTTCTTTATTCCTGTCTTTCACTGACGATAGCAAATAGCTTGAAATCATGATCTGAAAGTGGAATTATAGTTAGAGATAGTGAATACTAACTACTCTGACGTTTATGTAAACGAAAATACGCTTGATAGGTGTTTTTGGTAGGACGCCATCTGTGGACATAAATACAAGCGTTAGCAAGTTAAAAAACTTGCTAACGGTGTTTATCATAAATGTACCTTTGAGGTCTTTCTTGCAATGATATAGATTGCAGAGGCTTCTACTATGTGGTGATGCTGAACTGAGATCAGACCCATATAGCTATCTGGTTTGCTATGCTGAGTTTGAAGACATTACGTGTCTAAAAAATTCACGCTTGCAAGCTGAATAGAAATTGTTTCATAAACGCTCAGAGTTTGTATTTAGATCTAGTTTCTTTATTCCTGTCTTTCACTGACGATAGCAAATAGCTTGAAATCATGATCTGAAAGTGGAATTATAGTTAGAGATAGTGAATACTAACTACTCTGACGTTTATGTAAACGAAAATACGCTTGATAGGTGTTTTTGGTAGGACGCCATCTGTGGACATAAATACAAGCGTTAGCAAGTTAAAAAACTTGCTAACCAATGATATAGATTGCAGAGGCTTCTACTATGTGGTGATGCTGAACTGAGATCAGACCCATATAGCTATCTGGTTTGCTATGCTGAGTTTGAAGACATTACGTGTCTAAAAAATTCACGCTTGCAAGCTGAATAGAAATTGTTTCATAAACGCTCAGAGTTTGTATTTAGATCTAGTTTCTTTATTCCTGTCTTTCACTGACGATAGCAAATAGCTTGAAATCATGATCTGAAAGTGGAATTATAGTTAGAGATAGTGAATACTAACTACTCTGACGTTTATGTAAACGAAAATACGCTTGATAGGTGTTTTTGGTAGGACGCCATCTGTGGACATAAATACAAGCGTTAGCAAGTTTTTTAACTTGCATTTTTGTTTATCATAAATGTACCTTTGAGGTCTTTCTTGCAATGATATAGATTGCAGAGGCTTCTACTATGTGGTGATGCTGAACTGAGATCAGACCCATATAGCTATCTGGTTTGCTATGCTGAGTTTGAAGACATTACGTGTCTAAAAAATTCACGCTTGCAAGCTGAATAGAAATTGTTTCATAAACGCTCAGAGTTTGTATTTAGATCTAGTTTCTTTATTCCTGTCTTTCACTGACGATAGCAAATAGCTTGAAATCATGATCTGAAAGTGGAATTATAGTTAGAGATAGTGAATACTAACTACTCTGACGTTTATGTAAACGAAAATACGCTTGATAGGTGTTTTTGGTAGGACGCCATCTGTGGACATAAATACAAGCGTTAGCAAGTTTTTTAACTTGCATTTTTGTTTATCATAAATGTACCTTTGAGGTCTTTCTTGCAATGATATAGATTGCAGAGGCTTCTACTATGTGGTGATGCTGAACTGAGATCAGACCCATATAGCTATCTGGTTTGCTATGCTGAGTTTGAAGACATTACGTGTCTAAAAAATTCACGCTTGCAAGCTGAATAGAAATTGTTTCATAAACGCTCAGAGTTTGTATTTAGATCTAGTTTCTTTATTCCTGTCTTTCACTGACGATAGCAAATAGCTTGAAATCATGATCTGAAAGTGGAATTATAGTTAGAGATAGTGAATACTAACTACTCTGACGTTTATGTAAACGAAAATACGCTTGATAGGTGTTTTTGGTAGGACGCCATCTGTGGACATAAATACAAGCGTTAGCAAGTTTTTTAACTTGCATTTTTGTTTATCATAAATGTACCTTTGAGGTCTTTCTTGCAATGATATAGATTGCAGAGGCTTCTACTATGTGGTGATGCTGAACTGAGATCAGACCCATATAGCTATCTGGTTTGCTATGCTGAGTTTGAAGACATTACGTGTCTAAAAAATTCACGCTTGCAAGCTGAATAGAAATTGTTTCATAAACGCTCAGAGTTTGTATTTAGATCTAGTTTCTTTATTCCTGTCTTTCACTGACGATAGCAAATAGCTTGAAATCATGATCTGAAAGTGGAATTATAGTTAGAGATAGTGAATACTAACTACTCTGACGTTTATGTAAACGAAAATACGCTTGATAGGTGTTTTTGGTAGGACGCCATCTGTGGACATAAATACAAGCGTTAGCAAGTTTTTTAACTTGCATTTTTGTTTATCATAAATGTACCTTTGAGGTCTTTCTTGCAATGATATAGATTGCAGAGGCTTCTACTATGTGGTGATGCTGAACTGAGATCAGACCCATATAGCTATCTGGTTTGCTATGCTGAGTTTGAAGACATTACGTGTCTAAAAAATTCACGCTTGCAAGCTGAATAGAAATTGTTTCATAAACGCTCAGAGTTTGTATTTAGATCTAGTTTCTTTATTCCTGTCTTTCACTGACGATAGCAAATAGCTTGAAATCATGATCTGAAAGTGGAATTATAGTTAGAGATAGTGAATACTAACTACTCTGACGTTTATGTAAACGAAAATACGCTTGATAGGTGTTTTTGGTAGGACGCCATCTGTGGATATATATATATGTAATGAGGGTTAGTATTATCCTTGTCTTATTTTAAATTGCAAGACTAAATATACTATTTTCAGGGTTATATTAATTATATTGTATCTCTCAGGGTATGCTTTATTTTAAAATCAAGACCCTATATTAACAGCATCAGTTATTATATAATAGTCAGAGAAAAAAAGGTTTAATTTAGAAAATGCCATTCCCTCTTCAAAGTCAATCTAGACAAAGCAAGAGAAGGTTAAAACTATTTAAATACAATACAAAGCATATAATTCAAATGGCATTAACAAATAGATATATGTTATGTTATGATTGGGTATATATGTGTGTATGCGCATATATAATATTTGCCACTCATTCACAATATAATAAATATATATGTGTGTAATAAAAATTTCTTGAAATATTATATAATCTTAAGTTTAATTAAAAAAAATAATTACAATAATACGCAGTTAATGTTTATTATAAATTCTTGAATAAAAGATGGGAATTCCTGAAAGCACAGAGGTATCTTGTTATAATTAATATTGTTTTAAAAAAATAAATAGTATAAATATATAACCAAAAATTCAATAGATGTTCTATTCTAAAATCATTATAGCCTATATGGAAGACTTCCTGAAAGGGTGTTTATCGTGAACTTGAGCATGGGTTTCATAGGAGTGATAGACCTGGTTCATATCTCCAAAATAATCTAAAGAGGCATCACACTATTTGTTTTCATTGGGAAGATATATCAGACATTATAATACATTGGAGAACCACAGTCAGACATGGTGTTGAATTTTTTCAGAAAAAAAAGTTTTCTGCTGAGAAATCCAAAGGACAATATCTAAAATATCAAATACAGAGAAAAATGGACTGTGTTTTAGATGTGAATGAATTTGTGGTTCACAGACTGGTTTGTATAGACATCGTAAGTCTCATATCTAGAATAGTTATGTTTTCTCTTTCTTTCTCTTTTCTTTGGAGTTTGGATGGCTATATTCATTTATGAATGACTGTTACTGTGTAATCAAGTTAAAACCAGACAAAGCGTACTCAATATTTGAGGCTATGGAGAGTGGAAACACATAATAAGCACTATACTTGTCAAAACAGAATTGATAAATCACTTATAGCTTCTAGAGGTGGAAATGCCTTGCTAGACAATGAAAAATATAATGAAAACCACTGGACACTCAGATTTTACTCTGCCAATTTTTACTTGACTATAACAATTTAGATTAAAGCAAAATGAAATTCTTTTTGACAAATGATCCCTACAACAATTTGGAGTTTTCGGGCATTTGGAAATGACACCTGCTTGCATTACAAAAATCTTTATGATAAATTATGTCACTTTTTTGCAAATACTAATGCTATGCAGTATTAGATCTTCTTGCACAATATTATAATAGATTTTTCAATGTATATAATAATCAGCTGCATTTAGATTATAATTATACCTCTTTAAATTACATTAATGTTTCTATGTACTATAAATTTGAATACTGAGTTGCATCTTTTGCCATGAAACATGTCTTTATAAACATCCTATTGAACCCTGTATGCTTTTGCAGCTTACAATTGCTGGCTGTTAAAATTAATGATTTGAATATCTTAACTAATGAATCACAATTGGTAATTTACATATTGATTTATGAAACATTTCAAGAAAGATAGAATAATTTCTAATTTAAACAAATTGCTAAAAAACAAGGAAAAGGGTGAACAATGATTAAAATTTTTAGTATTAGAAACTCATTCAAATAACAGCACACTCAATTTTCTTGTGATTATTATCTCATATTATTAAAAAAAATAAAGGTATTTTCAAATTTCTAACTTTTATAATATCATTTATGAGTAAATATATATATTTTTATTTCATATTATGTTTCAGAAGAAAAGTTGTAACTTTCTTTTATGGATAGCCATAAATAATGTATCAGCATTTCACAATTATATAATTTTTATTTTTTTATTTCATTTTAAATTGACATGATAATAAGTGAAAAATATAAACTGGCATTACAGTAAGTGATAAAAACTATTCTCTACCACTCACTGAAATCATTATAGAAATTCTGATACAATAATATTTGACACCAGTGAATTTTCTAGTGGAAAAATAACAATGAGAAGCAATAAAATGAATGGATCTTATGATTAAAAAATTAATTCTCTTTGAAAAGTCTAAAATAAGTGAATGTCATATTATACTGGAGAAATATAATTATATACACAACTTTTCACTTCTTTTTCTTTTTAAATTATAGCTCCATGATAATAAATATATAAATTCAACATTCCTTTTCTTTTTAAAACTTGTTTTTATTCCAAACTATAATTTTCTTTCTCTTCCATACAACGTTTCAACTACATTCTGTAGTCATTATCAAGAAATGCTATTCATATTATTTCCAAAATTTGAAATTAATAATTACACTTGCTACTACTGCTATTACAACTACTACTGCCACCACCACCACTACCGCTGCTGCTACTGCTACTGCTATTAATAATAATAATTCAGTTGCAATATTGTCATCTTCATCATCGATAACATAATAGAAGAGGTTATTCACTATGGAAACTTAAGATAATATAAAATTCTGCAGCAAAACTAAAATCTTGAAGCATACTATAATTTTTTCTGAGATATTCAAGTAATTATAAAATAAACCACATACTATATTCTTAATAGTTTATACTATTTATATGAAATAGGAGAAAAATGCTATTAGTTAGAAGAAATCAAATAAACATGAAACATTTCAGATAGTTTCACTAATAGAGCTTAATATGAAAAAAAATACATTTAACTATTTATTCCAATGTATTTATTTTGAAGACGGGTAGTATCTTGAAAACTAATTAACACATTTTATTACATCAATCGGAGAAAAACTATGAGTATTATTATAATAAATATCAAAACTATGAGTATTATAAAAAAAGTAGTTTTTACAAGACTTAGATTCTAGTGCTAATTTATTGGAATTTTAAATATTCTACATCTATAAAAAAATTTCAGATTATATCAGACATATAGTTGCTTCTTCTTTTTTATCATCATCATCATCATCATTATCATCATCATCATCATCATAATTATTATTATTATTATTATTATTATTATTATTATTATTATTATTATTATTATTACTACAACTACTACTACTACTATATATAGCACTGACATTATGTCTGGGTTTATATACCAGTTTTTAGGAAATATGAGTAATTCAGTAATCTGTAGTATTTCTAAAAAAGCTTGTGGTGATAATCTATTTTTCTATGTATTTCTAGCTTATAGAAGATATTCAGGCAAAAATGTCAGTGCTGTGATAATAAATAAACATATGCAAAAAAATCTCACTAGATTTTATTGATATATTTTATCAATAAACTTCACTTTAGCATACAGACACTTATATATAAAATAAAAACTAGCTAAAATAATCCACTGTCCTCTTTTTTTTTCAACACCAATCTTTCTGAAAAATGCACATTAATCTACTGTTTTGAAAATTACAAGTTAATTTTCAGAGCAGGTAAAAACTAGAAGAGTAATCTATTGAAAAAGATAGAAAAACACTCATTTTTTGTAATATATTATTGACAAAGACCCCAGCATTATTCTATAAAAAATAGTGAAACAGAATACATTATGAGAATAATCAACTACTATTCAATGAGGGTTTATTTACTAGTCAATAATTGAAACAGTAGTTGAAATAATTATAAATTGGCTATTTAGTAATAATTATTAAGCCTGTCTAAATTATATTTATGATAAAAATATCTTAAAAAATATATTAATTCTAGAAAGCAATGTTTTTTAAGATTATACTACTTTTAACAATATTAACTTATTGCTATTCAAAAAGACGCCTTAAAAAAGTACAGAAATAAATAAAACAAAATGCAGAATACTAAAAACTAATGCCTCAGAAATGAAGCATGAATACAAAGCTTTTTGTGTATTGTTTGTCAATGGAATATTTTAAAAAATAAAACAAAATGGTAGTATGAATAAACTTTAAGGGAAAAAAAGTCTCCCAAATAAATAAAGGATTATCACTTTAGATTATATATTTAGTTGCTCAGGAAGTCATGGGATGTTAAATCATCTAACAATGGAATGAGCACAATTGTTCTATCAACTGATCAAACTAGATTAATTTTTACAACAATTGGAATTGATCCAGAATTCTTTAAATTAAGTCTGATGTTATAACCAGTAAGATCTATTCAGGAAAAAATCATAATAAACTCAAAAAGGTTTAAAATTATTAATCCAATTTCTTGTAATAACTGCTGAATGTATTTTCCATGCATTCTTAAAGTAAAAACAATTAATATGAAGTAATATAATGTTGAATGCCATTTCAAAATGTAGATAAGTGAAAACAAGATATTACTTCACTGAAATAGAAAACAGAACATATATAAAGTATAAAAATTGTTAATACTTAATTATATAGCTACTATTTCAATGTTGAGTTAATACGAAAGCATATATTGTTAGTATATAATATTTTTCACTATGAATAAATGGCCCATCTGAGTTTCTGTGAAGGTTAATGATATGGTAAGATTAAGATGAGGAATGTACTGATAAAAATTTACTGAACTTGAAAACAACTTATTAAGTAATGCAATTTGGTTGCTTTTCTAAATAAATTTTTATTTCCTGTTTTTAATTTTGTCTTTAAAATATTAAAATTTTTTGTTTAAATTTGATTTTTCATTATCTTGATTTTAGAAATAACTTTTCTTTTTATAAAAAAAAACAAACTACTATATATTTTTGCAGTAATGACATATTGAGAAACTGCATGATTTTAAGCTCTCTTAATCTTTTTGTTTTGACTATAAACTTTTAAATAGGGTAAAAATAATGGCACAATTTAGATACCTGCAATATAAATTAATCATAAGCCAAAAAGTTATTTGTTTTTGGAGTTACTGCAAACTAAAATTAAAGTAAAACATAAAACATCATTCTCAAAGTATTAACTGTTTTCAGAAAACTATGTAATTCTAAAGCACTGATTGACTTCAAATTCTGATGAAAATGTATAATAACATCTAATTGCCTTATTTGCATCATGCATCATTTATATATTACATCATGTCAATTATATAAGCACACCTGTACTGCATAACTTTATTTAGCACTATGATTCTGACAGTGTTTTGACAAAAGCTGGATCAGTGCATTTAATTAGTTTATGTTTTATTATACTTTTTCATTCGAACTCAAAGTCAATAAGTGTTTTAGAATTAAATAATATATCATATATAATTAGGATCCAAGGTGAAACACACAATAAATAACATGAAAACATCAACCACTAAAATTCTCACAACAGTCAATAAGTTAAAAGCCTCAAATATTTTTTGTGCTTAGTATGATAAAATCCTCTTTATTTGACATATTTTGAAATAAACTAAGTTATTATTAATATCTGTTCATATATTATTAATAAAAATTTGTATAAACATATATAATGACATCTAAATGTTCACCAGATATCAAGATGGATTTCATGATTTTTTATTATAATAATAATAATAATAATAATAATAATAATAATAATAATAATAATAATAATAATAATAATAATAATAATAATAATAATAATAATAATAATAATAATAATAATAACAACAACAACAACAAACAACAATTTTACCAATTGAATTGCCTGTGATGGTATATGCCATAAGCAATGTTAAACAATCAGGACATGTAAATTACTCATTAAACCTATTTACTAACTAGTTACTAGTTAAATGATTTAAAGAATTAATTCAGTTTCATTAATAAAAATATAATAATTAATTACTGTATTATTTTTAAAATATGCATTTAACAATTGATAATTAATTTCGTAATTAAAAAAAACATCACCTGCTTGTAATGTGAAAATAAATAAATAAATAAACTAGGATTTAATTTTCCAAATAAAATGAAATATTTTTGTGAAAGCAGGTGGAAAATTTAATTATATCTTTAAAATTAACTTATTATAAAATCATCAAAAATCCATTTATCAAATAAGTCCAATTTATAATCATCAGATTTAACTTAAGAACTATTACAATAAAATCCTAGAATATTCCATTCTTAATCTGAAAACAGATGAAGCACTGAAGTAGCAGCTGAATCCTTGAAAAGAAAGTGACAGTTTAAAATACTGTGTTTTAAACTGACATAAATGATACAAATGGGATACCTGAAAAAAAAAACTGAAAGGATTTTCTTTCTGTTGACAGGGTACATGATAAAGCCACTATTTTTCAGATGTCCTGATTTTCTAATTTATCAACTACGATTTTGCACAGACTATACATAATTATATATGTGTAATATAAATTTAAGTTAATAAAAAGAAGTAAACAATATTATTCAATGTTATAAGTTTACAAAAAAAAGATTATATTTCATTTTCTAGTTAAATGATTGTTTTTCTTATAGTGTCATATTGGTTAACACATCTGCTTAGGATTTTTTTAAATATAGGGAGCCCGCAATCAAGGCAAACATTATTCACTTATTGCTTAGTAAATGGAATATCAAGATATTCTTAGCTTAAAGATAAAAAAAGTTATAAACAACATCTAGCATTAAATTTATTTGACAAGTAGTCTTTCTTCATTTTCTGTTTCTAGCAATGGGACGTTAAAGATGTCTTTACCATGAAATAGGCTATTTTAAGATCGTTTTATCTTTTACCATATACATACACACATTAGTAAAACAGATTATATTGATAGATCTTATAAAACAAAAGAGGGATTTATCAAATATATAAAAAGAGTGTGATAAAAATTTATACATGCAGTCCACTAGAGGGAGCCTGGGATTCCAGTTTTTGCTGTTTCAGGCTTCCTGTTCTATTCACCAAAGTCATAGTCCATTGTTGGATTCATAAACAAAAAGGTTACCAAAATGTAAGTGAATGTCTGTTTTATTGTTTTTTCATCTTTAGAAGAAATTTTGAAACAGTTTTCATTCAATGATAATTGAAATTATCTATCATTCCATTTTATGCAATGGATGCAATTAGAAAGAGACAAAAGCTAGCTTAAATAATTCTTGGAATCATTAAAATATTATAAACCTTTTAAAAATAATTTTAAATGAAACCAAATATTTTTAAAAAGAATAGACACTAGAAATCCTAATTTTATTAATAGAATAAACAGGAAATAGGAAATTCATTTGCACATCAAATCTCATAGAAAACATGGAATATAATATGTTAGCAATGATGGTTTTAAGAATTTTATCTTTGCATCAGATTTTAGCAGTGTTAAACAAGTTTCAATTATTAAATCAATCTCAATTTTGGAAGTGAACATTATAGAAAATAACCTAAGCTATCACACTTATCAAAAATCAGATTTCTCCGATGATCAGGACAGAAGTTATCACTCCCCTTCCGGTGGATTGCCCCCCCCCCCTAAAAAATCAATAAATAAAAATTTTTCAAATCAACACAAAACTACAATGAAATGATTCCTGAGCTAAAAAATAATGATCTAAAGACAAAAATGAGTACAAATGATGTTTTAGACCTAAACAGAAACTTTGAAGCTACAAATTAATCATACTTTTCAAGCAATAATTATTGAGAATTTTCCAAAGTTTAACAACAAACTTTCAGATTATTGTATCATTCATTACTAACCAAAACCTAAAATTCAATCAAAAAAAGCAGAATCCAACTAGTATCAACAAAGAAAAATCATTGTGAATCCTGAAGGACTTTGGTTGGTGGGTTTAACAGCTGCTGTGAACATTTGCAGACACAGGAATCTGATGATGATCAAGGGCAGATGTTCAGCTCCATTGACCTCAGAATGCAAGATGATATGGACATACTATTTATTCCCATGTTGTACATGTAAATCTAGCTTGATTTCAAGACTACATGAATTAAATGTTGTATTGGTGGGTGTGAGTTTGCACTCCTTCTCCTCAAGTGTGGTGATAGTGGTCATAAGGGGCTTGGTTCATTTGGAGGGATGATCGACGATCATTGTCTAGCCTGGGAAAACCTGCTGGGAAGGTGAAAGTCACTACCTTCACATGGACTTTGCCACGAAAAGCTACTGCACCCCTTGATGGATTATTTGATAGGTCAGTGTTCATTTGCACTCGCTATCATTAGGTTTCATTTGTTAGTTTTAAATTTAGTGCATTTGTAAAGTGGTTGGTCTATTTTGAGCTACCACCATTTTTTTTGTAACATGGATGGAGTTCTGTTTTGTGGGCATGGGTCTGCACTCCCTTTTTTCTTCAGGGGTGGCTGGTTGTAGACATTAGGTATCTGGTTTATGGTGTGGGCTGTTAACAATTTTGCCACTAACCAGAACACCTGCTGGAGGGCTACACAGTCAAAGTTGGTGATATTCCTGCTCTGGTTGGCTGCTGTGTCTCTGATAGGCTGGTTTTGGGCAGTCTCGATCTGGTTCTTTACTTATTACTTCTTAGTTTTTACCCAAGTTGGCTTTCCAATTCTGGGCAGGTAGACCGATTGTGGTTCCTGCTCATTTGGACTGCTAATTGGGAGGCAGAGGTATTCAGAATTGTCTTGACATGGCTCGGATATGGTTTGAGAGTCTATTGCTTGGTGAACTTGGGACTTGGACCTCACTGCCTGTTGGGGTGATTGGCACAATGCTGGACCACCTATTCAGCTGAAGCATTTGAGTGTTTGCCTCAGGGTCCCAGGGGTGAGACCATTGGGTGATGGTTAACTTCTCGATGGCTGGGCCATGTGGATCCACATACAGATACACATTAATCACATTACAGCAATTTTTATGGATGTAATTATCTTTGAGCATATGTACATTTTACCTTGTTACTTTGAATCACTGTGTAATCCTTAATGGGTAAGTGTACCCAAAATTTTTGTAGTCTTTTATTAGTAAAGGTTACTTTGAGAAATTTTTTTATATACATTTAGCAACATATATATATATATATATATATATATATATATATGTTATATATATATATATATATATATATATAAAGGTACTTATGTATTAGTTCAGCAGTGATAAATGTCACAGGCACAAATAAATGTGTATATAAAGATCCAATTAAATACATTTACAATCTTCTAAACAAAATAAATTAAGTTTTGGGTATTTTGGTATTATTCCTGCTATGACATATTACTCCACTGATGTATTATTCTAAGTTAGCAATCAGTTTAAAATAACACCTATAAAAATGAGCAGACAAACTGAATTGATAAAATTTGTTTGCAGATCTCATGCAGATATTCTTTTAAACATATCATAAACATATATTAATAAGTCATGTGTAATACTGAACTTCAAATCTAAAAAAAATGGATATATATATTCATTATGGAAAATGAAAAAAAAAAACCACACTGTGAAGCTTTAATATTTTTGTGACTTTTTATTATGACACTTGGTCCCATCAAAGCCATCATTTCCCCTCCTGGGATTATATAACCCTTTATAATATCATAAACACCCAGCACTTATATTACCAAACTTCAAATCTAAAAAAAAAACAAATCTTAGTTCTGATGATGGAAAGATATATTTATTATGGAAAAAAAAATATAAAAAAAAACCCTGAAACGTTTTTTAAATGGAGATCTGTGATAAAGTTTTAGCTTAATGCTTTTTTTAATTAAAAAAAAGGTGAACTGTAAGATAAAGTTTTAGCTTTATCAAAAAATGGCAAACTGTAAGTTTAACCTTATACTTCAATTTTTTTTTTTTTTTAAAAAAAAACATATATAAAGGTTTAGCAAATAAAAAAATCACAAATATATGTTTTAACTGAAAATGCATTTTTAAATATAAAACTGTATTACTTACAAATAATCTGGAATAAAAGTTTGTGTTTCTTCATCTTTTTATTTATTTGAAATTTGGTATTACACATAGTGGCCATTTATGATGGCACAAAGTGCTGTATTAATTTGGAAGGGGGAAGAATGTTTTTGACTGCTGAAATAAAAACTCACAAAAATTACTGTATTAAAAACTCACAACTATCTGTTTTTATTTAGTATCATATGTGTTTTTTCCTTTTGATAGCACAGAGTCACTAAAAGTAAAAAAGCACAAAAGCACACAGGTCAGTGTGTTTTACAACTTGGGGATATGTATATATGTGAAAAGTTCATAACATACATATATTTGACATTGATTACTCATGCCAGGATTCTAGAATGGCATGACATCATAAACAAAAACTTTGAATAATTATTATCAAATAAAAACATCACCAAAGTAATACTTCATAGCAGGAATAATACCAAAGTATCTAATTTAGTATGTGAATATTCCAGAAATGAACTTTTTTGTATGCTGGTTACCATTTGTAATAAATTTAGATTGTTAAAAGTTTACTTGTTGGAAGATCATTTCTCCCAAAAATGTAAATGCATATTTGCTTTAATTCCACTAAATAAAATTATAGGTTACTATTTTTCAAAATAAAAAAACAATCTTTAAAAATTTAGATGATAGGAAGATAATTTCTTACAAAAATGTAAATCCACGGTAGTAGACATTTGTATCATTTCCAGTAAATAAAATTATAGATCATTTTTGCAAGTAAATATTGCAGGACTGATACGTACATGAAATCTTACTGCTGGACTAATATGTAAAATTATAAAATTATATTGTAAAAAAAAATTACAGAAAAATGCAAATTTTGTGATTCAATTAATAGAATTTTGAAGATTATTTAATTTTATAAAATAAAGGCTTATGATAATCAAGATAAATAAGTAGAATACAAAATAAGAATTCATCAGAAAGCAATTATTAGAATTACAATAACTAGACTAAAATAGATAGTGGAGAAGGAAGAGTGGGATATGTTATGAGTGAAAATATCAAAAGCAGAATTCAACAAAAAAAAAACCTCCAGCTCACAAAAGTTGAAGTCAATTTAACTTTTTTTAAAAAAAAAAAATTATATATTTGCTAAGATGAGTATGCATAAAAGTTTGAAGATTTCCTTTACCGCCTAAGAAATATTAAAAAAAACCTCCAAGTTGAACTAAAAACACTACTGCATAAAATCAAACTGCATAAAAGCAAACTAAATATCATTTTTAAAAATGATAAATTATATACAATGCCAGAGATTCAACAATACAAATAAAAGACAAAACAAATTCTCTCCTAAAATAATAAAACAAAAAATATCTAATTTAAAATAAAATCTAATCAATCACTCTTAAAACCAGATAAAACTCTCCATACAGTAGTGCCACTCAGTGTAAGCCAGAGTAATCAATGGATACAAGAAAGTTTATGCATAAAATCTCTATCTAGTGCCTATTTATCCAATATCCCCAGACTAGTTTCTAGCTTGTGGATTTCATTAGTGAGAAACCTTGGATCTGAGAGCACTGCACCTAGATCTTAGGATCTAATGCAATCCTGTAGTAGCCACCTTTTATCTCTACTTAACTACAAAACTATGAGTCTAAAATTGAAAACATTATTTTCAATCCAAGTGCATTAGCGTATATAGACATATAGATCTGAACTCAGTTCAGTAGCCATACATTTTGGTGTCTTTGGTTCTTTAATAACCATAGCCACCACTATCCTCTTAGGCAGGATTGTTATTAAACCACTAAACATCACATGATCCCCACTTTTTATGTTTGCTCAAGCTGTTAAAAACATGCAAAACTCTCCATACAATAGTGTCACTCAGTGCAAGTCAGGGAAATCAATGGATACAAAAATATTTGTACATGTGTCACATGTAAGGTTAATAAATTAATGATTATTTATAAACGGTCAATATTAAAAAAAAAAATGGAAAGTTTAAAGCTTATCTCCCATTATTTTATTTGCTATTATGTATGAGAAATGAAAAATGACAAATATGAAAGGAGGCTGGATAATTTTCTTTTAACAATTTAAAATGTAAACCAAAAAAAAAAAAAAGAAAAAAGAAAAACATACTCATGTTAGTTAAGCATATTAATTTATTTCCTATACTGAGTTAAAACAACTATAAGAGGAAATAATTACAATAAAACTGAGCACTGATTGTATATATGTGTGGAGATAGTAATCTGGACCAACTGATGATTGTTGGTTCAGCATGAAGTACGTATATTGGCGATTATTTATTTTTCCAATATGTGTGTGATCAGGCGGGTCAGCAATATGAGATGACTTGGAGAGTTGAGGGTCATGTGAAAGTCTGAGATTGAATCCCTTATATATTACATTATATGTACAGGTGTGTGTAAGCATGTATAGTGTATTAAATTACATATTGAAATATAGTGCATTAAAGGTCTGCCCATCCCTCGCATATGTATGTAAATAGATTATTCTCCAGTACATGAGGGGTCAGAATGACTAATGACTAACATGGGTAGGATGACAACCTTGGCACTAGCATGAGCTTTGAATGTTCCATCATCAGATTTTCAATGAAATGGATGGTTGAAGAGTTTGTGGGTTGGAATAGTTTGAAGTCTGACCATTAAAGTATGAAGATTGGCTATCTTAATATAAAGCTGAGTACTGACTGTATATATGTATGGAGATAGTAATCTGGACCAACTGATGATTACTAGTTTAGCATGAAATACGGATATTGGTGATTATTTATCTTTTCAACATGTGTGTAATCAGGTGGGTCAGCAATATGAGATGACTAGGAGATTTAAAGGTCATGTGACAGTCTGAGTTTGAATCCTTTATATAATACATTATATTGTATTTTAAAATATTTCCTAAATGTATACATATAAATTGAAATTTTTTAATTGCATTGAAATGTATCTTCTCCTTATTACATTATTTCAATGGAAAAACAGTGACTAAGATATGATATTTCATAAAAATAAATTTTTAGAAACATAATTATAATTTTTTGCACATATTTTTGTCTATAATTCATCTGGTTTTGTAATGAAACTTACTTACTATTAAAAGACAATAATAAAAGAAAAACATAAATTTCTAAATGTTATTTTCATAATTCATCAATAATGAACATGCCAGTTGAAGAATGGTGGTTTAATCAGAAATGCATTTTTAGAGCCATTTATCTTTTTTTTTCAGTGTCTTTATTCATTGTTCAAAATGTGAAAATGTAAAATCATATTTTTAAATATATCTAAAATGTTACGCAATATGTAGAGAAAAAAGAGTGCAGTTAAGTTAATAATAGACTTCTTTATATAATAATAAAAAGCTATGTTTATCTGTAATAAAATTTAAAGTATATTACATTTGAGCTAAAAATAAAATAATTACTAACCTAAAATCAGTTATTTATAATTGTTAATATATTTATCTAATAATAATGACTCCCATTGAAGACTTCTAAGAACTATAGCAATTGTAAATTGAATATTCCAAATGAAGGCAAACAATTGTGACACAATTATAATGAAAAAGAATTTTTAAATTTTTAAAATAAACAAATATGTTTAATGATTTGAAAAACTCGATTATAAATGATTTTAAATAAAAAGTTTCGTAATCTAAACCACAACTATCCAATTCATGGCATATGTGTCATGTGGCACAACACAAAATCATAAATTTAAATTAAAAGATTATAATTTTTTTTACTACATTTTGTAATGTGACTAAAATAAATGTATGTAAGCTCTTAATGTTTGTATGCACACATGCATGATTCCAATTTCATGCCTGTATTAAGCTTCCAGTATGTTATCTTTCAAACATAGAAAATAAAATAGATAACATCAAATGTTATTTATAAGTGCATGTAGTGACTTGGCAAAGCAGTGATTATAAGTAACATTTCAAATTATTTCAGGGTTTTGAAGTTATTTAAAAAGTCAGGTAAGCATTTTGATTAGATTACTAAGGATATTTCCACTCATCAATGATCCTCTTACACACTCCATGTGTAATATGTACATTTTCTATATTAGTGATTACAATTTCTATATAATTAAGGTTATGTAAATCCTTTTTTTCTTATGTGTTGTGGCAGTTATCATGAAAATTGTGCCCAGACCACTTTTTAATGTTTATCAAATTTCAATAGTGTTTGTGTATTTAATGTGTGTCCCAAGACAATTATTTTTCTTCCAAAGTCATCCTGAAATGCTGAAAAGTTGGACACTCCTGATCCAAACTGCATTAGCTGAAATAATTATCAAGATACAAAATTCAACATATTAAATATAACTGAAGAATTAGTTAAAAATTATAGTTAACTACATTTAACAAATTATTACAACTTTCAAAATTTATTATATTACTTGCAAAATAATTCTAATTGCTGAATAGCAAAAACATCAGATTGACAATATCTTCATGTAATTTTTTTTATTGTAGCTAAAAAGTGATCCAAAGAAGTTTATATATTGAATCTACCACCTATATTACTGCATTATTAATGAGGATATTTAATTTTAATATTAGTCCTCAAATAGTTTTAATGACTAATAATAAATATTGATTAAACATTAATTTTGAAGATTATCTTTTTATATGTAAATAATTGTATATATCTTCAAAACTATATATATATATTGTAACCAGTTGGATTACATAGTACACACTAATATAGTGTGTTCACATATATATATATATATAAAGTTGAAAGGAAAACTAGAAACAAACACAGACAAAAATTATAGTAGATATTTTCTACATTCATTGAAATAAAAAAATAATAACTCTGATTTAAAATATTGTTTTATAAATTAAACTTTGAAGAAGGTCTGAATATATATATATATATATATATATATATATATATATATATATATATATATATATATATCAGAATATATATATATATATATATATATATATATATATATAGTATTATTATTCTGATGATTGTGAAATGTAAAAACACAATACTTGTTTTTGAAATTTTTTTAATTAATTAAAACATGTATGTTTTCAAAGAGATTAGAGAGATAAAATAAAAACTCTGTTTTCAATCAAGGTGTTATTATCACCTTAGATGATTCTATAAAAGGGCTGATAACAAAATTAGCTCCACTCTGGATAATAATTTTTGTAAGAATGGTCAGATAAAACATTGGTTACAATATTTTGTTGCAACTTGATGAAGTGCAGCAGTTGATTTTAGCTGACCATAGAATTTGCAGAATAGCTACCATAAACTGATGTAGCTGAAGGCAAGATAGTAGACTATTTTCCTTAGCAGGAGTTTAAATTTACATGGAGAAAATGACCCACTTCTTTGTGCTGAAATTCATAGCCTTAAACATGGAGAAGACAGTTGCTTGTCTGAAATCTATCAAACCAAGACAGCTACTTGCCTGGAATAATCCTAGACAAAAAGAGACCAACTACAGACCAAAATTTTACATAAATTATGTACTTTTACCTGATGATGACAACAAACCTGGATTATATTTTTCTGATGGACCAAAAACCAAACTCCAAGAGAAAGCTTGAAGAAATTGGTGTACCTATGCTGCTGTTCATCTATACATGCTAGAGGCGTACAGATAAACTTGCATACAAAAGTGAGTTGTTTTTCAATAATTCATTTGATAGACATTTTAAATCTATATTTTTAAATTTAAAGACATTTATAATTAGTCAAGAGGTAACCTAATAAAAAGCTTTCTAACCTCTGGAAAATTGACTATATATTTTTTTTAAAGAATAAAAGAAAGGTGTAATAGAATTTGATAAACTGATTTTTTAAAATATTGATATATATGTATAAATGTAAATTTTATGTATATTCAAAATGAAATTATTAATTATAAAAGTATTGTTATTTATTGTTTGACAAAATTAAATTTATAAATAATCTGTACGCACATATATGTCAATGCTTGTCAAATAGGACTGTATGCAAATTTTAATCATTTGGTTATTGAATATTAATTGTCTGTGCACATACATATGTAAACCATAATAATAATTTGAATTTTGAATAGTAATTACATAAATTAATGTAATAATTTGAATTTTGTATAGTAATTTTGTAAGTCACAAATATGATAATTTTTTTGTATTGTACATTATTCAAAATCAGACCTTAAATACCATTTTTTTTATTGTTATTAATAAACTTATTTAATTGTTAAAAATTGTTTCCATCATCTCTTGGTCACATACAGTAATAGAGCTTGTGTTCTCGAAACTAGATTTGTGCATGGGATGAATATATAAATGAGGATGTGTACTTAGTGCTTTTGGGCATTCAGAGATGATCAATCATCATCCTGGTTGGAACAAAAGAGAATACTTTTTAAAGCCCATGCACTATATTTTATTTTAGTTTAGTCTTATTAAAAAATTAAGTTTATAGTTGGCCAGTACACTAATGGTACTTAAGTGACCAGAGCATTGATGATGATCAGCTTGTTTTTGTATACCAGCATTATTGTTTCAATTTCTGATTATTGTTTATTTTAATGGATGGGCACTAAGCTGGTGCATCCAAGTTATGTTCAAATAATTGCCCAAAGTGGCAAAGGCTCAATAGTTAGCCTGGTCTACAGAAGACCCATTTCTGACCCAGTCACAAGGTTGACTGTTGATTTATATTTCTTATTGCTCACATCCAGCCACAAGATGGACTGTTGATATATTGTACTGATTTGTTTATTCCCATTAATGATGATGGATGGTTATTTCTCTCGAGTATTTACTTGTACATATTTTTTAAATTATAATACTGGTTGATAGTTAATTATGCCATTAGTTGCTCTTCTGATCTCAGTAATGTCAGAGATTCTCTAATCTCATGCTCTTATAAATATATCTTTAAATATTACTCATATTATACTTTGTAAATTAATGATGGTTTATTTTGGATGAATTTCCATCACCCCAGTTCAAACCTTAACTTCAATACCCCCTATCCTGTTACACTATATATATATATATATATATTGTACCCTCCTCCCCCATCGTCGCCATAGAAAACAATCTATAATAAATTCCGGGTTCTCTCTCTCTAGCTCAGTCTTAACAAAATCAATGAATGAAATTAATTTACTACTAGCTCTAAACTTTAAAATATAAATACAGTTATATTTATTAAAAATTTATTATTTTCATGAGACATGGAGCGACGACACGGGGAGCGAGACAGACTACATTGAGATATATCCACATGATACTATCCCAATGGCATAAGAACACTATACTAAATAATCAACTTATGGTATTCTTATGACTTTCCAAGCTCTTTTCATTACGATTAAGATAATAATCATATCTTATTATTCTTTGTAATAATAATCTAGCTCAATTAAATAATTTAAGTAAATAAATGAAATAAAATCAAATCAAATAAATCTCATCTTCAGGTTCATAAATTGCATTTAAACTGATTTAAATTACGGTAGTAAACTATGAGAAGGGAATTTTATGTCATAAATTCACTACGTAACAACTAACAATAATAAATAAGAATAATGATAATAATAGTATAATGTAATCCTATTTCTTCTTAAATGAAATAAATAAATAAATATTACGTTCGTGGTAGTATTTAATAATCTGACAATCAAAATACGTGTTGTAATATTAGCATATAATTTATTTTAATATTGTGGCAACCAACTTATGACCAATAAACGATATAATTATAATCCTTTAATTTTATCATACAAATAAATTTTCAAAAATTATTATAACACTTTTATGTTTATCTACTTTGTGCAAAATTATATGTCTGTTGCAATTATAAATGTGTATTGCGATATCATGCATTCTATGTGGAGAAATAATTAACTAAGACACGAAGCTTACAAATAAATTTACAACATAGTTTATTAATAATTATACAAATAACAATATTTACATTATGTACATCGGATATCCCTACTTTCCTGTTACAAAATTACTTTACTAGTTTATCTCTTAACATTAAATTTCTACTTATTTTATTTTTAACTCTTATACAGTATTATTATTATTAGATATCTGATTTTAGTTTAGCTTGTTACAAAAAAATGTATCTATCAATAATTATCATTAATACTTTATATCTCTATTAATTTTAAAATTATATTTTTACAAAAATTTTTACCTTCGTAGTAAAAATTATACAAAATCATAAAATTCTATTTTATATTATTATTCGTATGGAATCCTAAAGATTCAAACCCTTCTTGACATTTTGATGTTCCGTTTTATTATTGACTATACAATAATTATTAATCCAATACTTATCCAAGCCTTTGCTTCGTATGGTAATTACAATCATTAACATACCATGCACAAATACATATATCTGTTACACATTATTGAATCATTTTTCAACCAACATGCAATCTCTATTTTTAAATATCATATAAAATATTAAAATTTTATTATCACTTTAAAAACTTTGTTTAGATTTTTCCTTTAAAATCTTATATTCATTTCAGAATTACTTTTTAAAAACTATATCATATGATTCTTCATCTCTTTATGACATTTATACTTTCACTTTTAAAATAACAATTCTAACTCATTCTAGTAAATAAACTATTCTTACATAACGACAACCTAGCCTCATTTCTATTTTATGTATCATTTCTATAAAATATCTTTCTGACGATGTATATTCATGAAACAAGGATAGCGAAAATAGATGCGCAGGATCAAAACAACTAGAATATTATCCGTCATAAAACTTGACAATGATGGCACAGTGAATTTAAAGAACACCATAGAGGAGTGACCTTTATCTGTCTATCCACCTCTACTATAGGAGTGATGCTAAAGCTATTCCTTCAGCTTTATAAAACATCAAAAAGTTTAAAAAATACGCAAAAGACACTGTCCAAAATATATGTGTTCAGTGATAGGACTTAGTTAGCTATACTGAAATCACACAAAATACTATGATCCAAATATTTGATTTTTCTTATTTCTTGGCAAAAAACATCATCTTGGTTTCCTCTACACCAGTACTACCAAGTCACTATCCGATTTTATTTCTCTAGATTTATCTATGCAGTACATCGACAAATTTCTGTCTACATTTCTAACAATAATAAAATTCATTTTTAGTTCAAACTATACAGCTATTCTTAAGAAAATCTTTTACTACTTATCTCGTATATTTATAATATACCAACTATTTTAAAATCATCTGAAGATTTTGCAACATAAAAGTTCAAAAGAATCACATAATTATTATGATACTTATTATTAATTATATTTTTAAAACAACTTATTGCATGCACATTTAAAATTACTACTATCTCAAATATATGTTTTAATGTTGGATAAAATGTGTACTTATAATTTAAAAACTTTCATACATCATTCTTCATTAATAGATGACCTAAAAAAAAAAAATACATTATGCATTATCAATAATATCACAATTACCAAAACGATCTCTATCTTCTTGATCGTATTCTGAAGGCTTCACCATTCCATTACTTCTTGTAGATATTTAAAACTTCCATACATACATTTTATTTTTATAATAATATTTCTATCATTCTATTAAGCTATTATATTTAAAATCTCATTATTCTTAAATTCATGTTTATATGTTTCCCTAAGCTAATATAGAATTTTTATATTTTAAATACAATCAAATAAAAATATTAAATTATATTTACGATACTGCTTTGTCGAACTTGCTTGAAAATTGTTCATCGTAAAGCTAAAAAAAAATATATACTTTATTTTTTCTTTCAGTCACTTAATGTTCTATAAAAAAAATAACTCTGTTTAATAATCTTCATCGACGATGATCCTTAGTTTTCTCAATATTTTATACACTTATTAATTCTTGATATCTCCTTCAACATAGTCTGCTAGCTTTTTCCCGCGCGTCTGGTTTCCCCCGATGCATCTTGTAGATATTTTATTTTAAATCTTCAATAAATTTCTGGTTTCCATGGATCCATTTTTATTTAGTCATTTAATCTTAGATTTCTTTGATCAAACATTTTTTTTTTCCATTAAATTCTTTGTAATATTTTCTCATTTCTCTTATATAAAGTTTTTCAGCTCCTCTCAATAAAATACTTAATAGCACTTTTATATTAGTCTTTAACTTTTTCTTTACTTTAACATTCTGGAATTATAGTTTTAGTAATGTTTCCCTTTAAAAATAAACACTTTTCTTCATTATTATTTTTCTTGATACTAGAACGCATATTAAAATTTTGTTCATAGAGAAGTATAACTTAGTTTTAAGATAGCTCTGTAAATTTATCGTCATAAATTGTTCTTGACGACCAGCAGCTTCTTTTTCAGATTTTCACATATCGTCCCAATTGTATTCCTTTCAGTTATAAGATTAAGTTTCAGGTTGAGCACAACTAAAGTGGCATTAAGATGATTTCCAATTATTTTTCTTTCAGCAATCACTTTAAATATTTTTTCTTGTACTTCCATGTTACTGTAGGCTTTCTGGTTAAATTTGAATAAAATTTCCTGGTAAGATCACTTATAAAATTAGAAATTCATGTCTTTGCAGTCAAAAATATATTATATGTTACCGAATAACTTTTAGAATAATACGAAATTATAGATTTATATTACTTTCAGCTACGATGTTATCAGCTATCAAAATGTGTTACTTTCTCTTTCACTTTCACATTACTTCTCCCGCTCTGTATAATTCTTAGATTTTTGTCTGTTAATTTTACATCCTTTGATTGGTTAATATTTATTTTAGCGCGAACAATTTATTCATTTTATTTTGATAACAGAATGGATTTTCAAAGTTAAGAACTGATGACGTAATGTCTGGAATATTTATACCAATATTTTTAAATTCAATTATAGTTTTATATAAAAAAAATCATCTAAGTTTTAAAATAATTATTAAAACAATATTTAATATTTTTAACTTTCACTTTAAAGATCGATGGCAATTATATCTAGTTTTAAATTCACACAGTTTATTATTATTTTAACAAGAGTGTGCGTGAAGGTATTTAATATACGGTCACGTGTCTACTAACTTTATAAAAATGATTTTTTATTTACGTCTTGGTTTAAATTACCAAAACTGATATATTTTATAAAAAATTTAGAAAATAATTTTAAAATGTTAAACTAAATATAACTCTCACCATCCCAAAGTTTATTAATAAATTATACTCTATTAAATTGGATTATTAAATACAATTATAACATTACATTTCATTTATTTAATTTATTAGTTTTTAAATATTATACTAAATAATTGATATACTTTTAACTATCTATAGCTGTATTATTTTATATGGCCAGCTTTCACAACCATAAGCAATGATATGATTAAGCTTTATTTAATTGTTTTCTTTTAAAATAATTTATTACACTGTTACCTACCAGGTATTTTTAGCTTTAAATTGTACTATAAAATCTCATTCTCTTATTATTATTTATATATCTTACAAATATAACTTAAAATTTAAAATTTTTTAATAATTGACCTTTCTACCCTACCTATGACCTACAGACAAGGGCACAATATATATATATATATATATATATATATATATATATATATATATATATATATATATTAAGTTCTTAGCATGAATGTGGATAAAGTAATAAAATACTGAGAACAAGCAACCAAATTCATTCATCCTTAGTGTTACTTTGTAGTAATCATTTTGAAAATATATTTTAATATTTCAGGTTGAGAGATTCATGATAAACATTCCAAATCTTCATTTCATTGTAGAAAGACAGACACTGAAAAACAATGTATGGTATCTATGATGTGCTATGACAATTTATTTATTAATTCAAATAAATCTTGATAGTGCATTTTAAAAGTCTGTTATAAAATAATATTGTTATGAAGTTAGGGAATGAAAAGATAAGTTTATGTGCGAATATGTATTAAAAATATGTTCAAAAAAGTGGATATAGTTTTTGATTTTCAATGTTTTGGCTGCTTATTAATTCTAATATTGATGTATCAACCAAAACTATCTTCCATTATCAGAATAATATAACCTATCTGTATTACCTAGATGATGCCTAATGAAATTTTCCTCACATATTAATGATATAATGGTAGATTATCAAGTACAAAAGGAAGTCTTAAAATTGTATTAACATAAATATATATTATTATACTTTATATAAAAAGATAATATCATTATTAAGAATATAAAAAACTTTTTAGTAAAAAATATATAAAGATAATATGGCATAATAAATAAAAAAAAAAGAGAGAAAATTGTTATTAAAAAAAGTTTTGCACAAAACAGTATCAGAATCGACCTTACAATCTGATATTCTAGAATCGGCCACTCTACCAGTAGTACTCTAAATTGAATAAGGCGTTTAAGCTCTGTAAATTTTATTGTTAAATATAATTTCATCACATGCAGAATTATTGTAATTATGAGGCAATATTTTTTAAAATAAATTGCTAATAGTAATATAAATTACTTTTTATATAAATTGGAATATTTAAATAAAAGTGATTGGGAAATCTAAACATTTTCATTTACATATAAATTTTATTAATTAAAGTGACAATCTTTCAGGATCAACCATGCAAATATTTAAATATATAATTATTGATATTTCAGCAAAATAAAATTTCTGTCCAACTGATTACATATGTTATTATGTGATTATTGCAAAAATATAGAAAGTTATTGTAAAGACATTAAGAATTGCTGAAGATAAATGTTAATTTACTGAAATATCAGTAATTATATATTATAATGTTTTACAAGGTTGATTCCAAAAATTACTATAAATCATAATATATCTTCTACCCATGAATTCACTTTAATAATGTGTATATATATATATATATATATATATATTATTAAAGTTGATATTATATATATATATATATATATATATATAAAATCAACTGTAAAACTATTTTCAAATAAAACTAGTACATTAATTTATTAGATTTGTTTATTTTGTTACTACATTCCCTAATAATATAGTTTTTGTCAAGCATTGGTGGTTGAGAAGTTAGCATGGCTGCCTTACAAGCAGTTGTCCTGGGTTAGTGGGTTCACTTCCTAGGTCAAGAGGTCAGCATGTCTGCCTTACAAGCAGTTGTCTTGGGTTAGTGGGTTTGCTTCCCAGGTCGAGAGGTCAGCATGGCTGCCTTACAAGTAGCTGTCCCAGGTTAGCAGGTTCACTTCCCAGCCGATGCTATGACACATAAGAAAAAATAATAATATAGTTTTTATAAAATATTTACACAGTAGAATATTAATAATATAGTGATTGTAATGAACTTTAGTTCAAAAATAATTTTGCTCTTCAAATGTTTAATAGTGAAAAATAAAGTTTTAAGTAGCTAATAAATTGGAATAACTTAATCTGTAGTCTAAACTATTCTTGCAGTATTTAATTTGCAAATCATTTTAATTAGCTCAACAAAATAAATAAAGAAGGAGACTAATACTCCTTATACTAGTTAAAGTTACTTTTATTTCTCTCACCTCAAGCCAAATCATGTAATGACTTAAAAAACATCCAATCTCCCCCATTGTTAAAGGTCTGAAAAAAGAAAAAGAAAAGATTAGTATTTAAAATAAAATAAAATTACAAAATATAGTACAAGAAATAAATGTAATAAAACAAAACTCAGTGTAAATAAATTAAATATTGTTATAGATTAAAAAAATAACAATATATGAAGTTATTTAAAAAATATATATTTAAAAATAAATACTACTACAGTAGTATATGTTCTGTAAAATTCATTCTAATTTATTCACTTGACAATTTACAATATTTTTACATCTGATAAAAATTAGAAGAGTAAACTGAAAAAGAAATGCAGAAAAAGACATATGCCTCTTTTGAAGTATAGATTAATGGTAAATATTTTTCCAAGTGTAACAGATAACTTTTAATCAGAATAGACTTCTCACCTGAAAGTAAATAACCAATTCACATTTTGAATTCATGAGAAAACTATAAAAGTCTCATAGAAATTGGTGATAAATAATGAAGTCTAGAAATAAAATGATTTGAATCTCATCTCAATTATGAATGAAATTTTAAATAGGATGAAAAAAGAAAAAACTACAAGTCACTCCAAAAAGAAAAGCCAATCAAATAATCATCAGATAAGTATTGAACTGATAACTTATACAGTAATAACAACAATAATAATCTAATGTTATTAAAAAAGAAAATTTTACATGATTGATTATCAAGAAACAAGAACAGAAAAAAAAAGATAATCAAGCTGCCTATCTTTGAGGGGGCAAAAACTATGCAAAAAAATGTAAAGAAACATTTTTATTTAATAATTGCACTAAAAAGTAAAAAATAAATTTATTTTTGTTTTCACAAATAAACGCATGGTGCTGAAAAGATTTCTATGATATTTCATTAATCAAATTCCCAGAGAATCCTTTAAATAAACTGACAACATGCTTTCTTGCATCAATGCATATTAACTTGTCAAATAAAAATGACTTTTTTTTTATATATCTGACAAATATATTGGCATTAGTAAAAGAAAGTGTCATTAATTGCAAATTTATTTAAATAATTTTTTGGGAATCATATTAGTGAATTACCATAGGAACATTTTGGGCTTCATGCTTTTATTTGTGAAACCTTAAAAAATTTATTTTTTTATGTTTTAGCATATTTATTAAAACATGCATATGTATTGCCACACACAGCGAGCTAGAGTAATCAATGGATGCCAGAAGGCTTGTGCCTAAAATCCCCATCTAGTGCCTACTCATCCAATATCCCCAGACTAGTTTCTGGCTTGTGGCCTTCGTCAGTAAGTGCTCTCAGATACAAGGCTACTCACTGACAAAGGCCACAAGCCAGAAACTAGTCTGGGGATATTGGATGAATAGGCACTAGATGGGGATTTTATGCACAAGCCTTCTGGCATCCATTGATTACTCTAGCTCACTGTGTGTGGCAATACGTATAGTGAGTTTTGCCTGTTTTAACAACAGTTATACACAAGCATAAGAGGTGGTGGTCATGTGATGTTTATTAGCATATTTATGTTACTTTAAATTTTATTTTACATTTTCTAATTTTATATAGTTTTAGCAATTAGAAATGAAAAAAGTTTAGATAGAATTTAATATCACTAGATAGTAATAATATAAAGATTATTGAATCCTATACAAAATTAAAAATAAATTTATTGCAAAAATTGTGTGCATTTGTAATGCATATGTATGCGAAGGTTCAACTAGATTGTAAAATGGGAAGTGTTTGAAAAATGAATCACATGATTTAATTCTGAGAGATAGGTGAAAAAAATAGAGTTAGTTAAAAAAAGGGGAGGGAATATATGAATACATATAATTAATATTAAATAGTTATATAATATACACAATGTATCCTAGAAAAATGTAATTGTGTCTCTCTCTAAGGTGCCCACGATTCCATTTTGGAAATGAATGCATATATTATGTAATGACATAGTTTGGTTATTCAATACACAAATTTTAAAGCAATAGTATGTCTGGATTATAAGTTATTACATGAAATGTGACAGTATATTTCTTATCCAACCATCAGTAAAACAACACACTAATATTGCATTTTATTTTAATTTGTGCAAAACTACTAAATGTATATAGAAATGAATACAAGAGTTGCAAAATGGTTTGCAAGACTTCGCAGAAAAAGCAGTGGAGACAATCCATAAAAATACAAAATGCGCTGTGTGATGTTTCATGTTGTAACTTTTAATCTAGAGAGACTAGCACTTTATCATTTTTGTAAATTGCTAATCCATTCCTTTTATCAGAGAAAATATTTGTCAGATCTTTTACTTTATTACTATTACTATTTAATAAAATCATTACTATTGTATTTGAATTATTATACAAAAGTCAGTTAAATGCTGGATTAAATATTTTATCCATTTTAAGCTATTCAAATTGAATGAAATTTGATGTGTGTTTGTGGATTATATATAATATTTCCAGACTCTTTATTAATATGATATGTGATTATCTTATGTAAGCAAATATACTTATAGTATTAGCTTGATTTTAAAATGAGCTTATCATTTTAATAATCTAAGCATATTATACACATTTGTGTTACATTTGATATATTCTTAGTTATATAGGACTTAATTAAATACACACAACAAGTATTAACTTTACATTCACGTACAAATGATTATTGTTCTCATCCCAATAGCCTTATTATTGACATTTACTTGAAGATGGTGATTATTATTAGATTTTATAAATATATTTCTGTTTGGATTATGCCTTATTACATTTTATTGCAATCAATTACAAATCACCAGTTAATGTGTTGTGAGATGGTATTACATATATTCAGTGTTATATACATATGTAAACAACTTTTAACCATTGCTTAAATATATAACATGCATAAATATAATCGCTAGCAGTATATTTTCATTCGAATAAATTATCTAGAATTCATTGTAGGCAGAGACATAACGAATCATTTTAAAATGAATTTAACCTTTCATTTATAAATGACAATTCATGCAGACGGAATAGAATGACATCATAAATGAAAGGTTAAAATTGTATTTATAAGTTTGGATAACATATTCAAATAAGAATGTTGTGAGTTTACATTTGATCTCTCTCATTCCATAACAAATATCTGTTATGACAAATATTCATCATGAGTAAAAATTAATATTATATTCCAAAATAATAATTAATTTTCATTTTGAATCGCTGTGACAGCATTTTTGATTCTGAAAAAAAAAAGTAATTTCTTTTATGGTGTGCAATTTAAATTCTTTCTGTTTATGTGTTTTGTATGCCTGCAATTAACATATAGTCTCAGATTAAAAATAAAGTTTAATTCTAATTAAATTATAATATTTAAAAAAAATTACATGCTTTTATTTATTTATTTTTTAAAATTTCTTTTTGATTAATACACTGAATCATAATAAATATTTTTATTTATCTTTTTGTTGCTTCATTTGGAATATTGGCAAAGTATTAAGTTCTGGAGCTCAACACCATGGGTCACAGCTCTTTTACTCCTAGTGTTCAAACTTTTAATGAACTTCAACATGAGTAATATTTATTTTCAAAATACTTTGTATCTATGGCAACAATAGTTTTATTTTAGAAGAAAGTATCACTAATTTATGATAAAGTTAATACAGTTGTTCAGTTTTGTTTTAAAATAATTGCTCAAAAGAGTACTCATTATCTCTAAAAGATGAAAATAAAAATGATGCATCATTAAAAAAAATATTATAAAAGAAACTCCAAATGATTATATTTAATTTCAATAGCACTTGTATAGAATTTAATCGTTTTATTCAGATACTTTGCGAAATTAATTATTTGGAAAGCAGTTATCTATTTAGTTATTATTAATCTATTTAGTTATTATTTGGAATACAAATATTAATAATATTTATCTAAATATTAATAATATTTATTAATCTATTTATCTATTTAGTTATTATTTGGAAAGCAGTTATACAGGTATCTATTGCAAATGACTGTGACATTAATTAATTTTCGAATATTCAAACTTATGGCTAAAATTTTATATATTAATTTTTATATATATATATATAGTATTTTCATTGCTAAATGTGAAAATAAACAAGGCATTCAAAATATGACAAAGAGGTCTTATATACAAAAGAAAAGACTCTCTGTATGGAGGTCCTATTTCAGTCAATAGTGCTCATCATAACACTGCCTTTTCACTTAAAAATTATTTATTTTTAATTAACATTGTTAACTAGTTTTCTAATTCTACTTTTCAGGTTCATGATTAAAATATTATATTTTATACAGCAGAATAATTATAAAAATATGCATAATATATTTACTGTTAAATATACAAATAAACAGATATAACTTCAAATCTTTAAAAAAACATAATATCTACTCTAGCATTCATAGTAACATTTGCATTAATTGGGCAGATAAGTGTTTTTTGTACAATTTGTTCACTGCAGAAACATTCATTGTAGCAGACTCCATGGTATAAAATTAAAGAAATGGCATGCTTCTCAATATTTATATCATTGAGTAAAATGATTCAGTTTGACAAAACCTTATTGATGTATTATATTTCTTTTAAATTGAAGTTTTTTAATTAGGAAATCAGCAAAAAAAATCGTTTACAATGAAAGCCCATTCCCCACACACATATTCATGATATTTGGTTCCAGACCATTTCATGGTTAATAATGAATCACATTATAATATGCATTAACACACACACACATATAGGTATGTGAATAAACGTTAAAAACATATATAAATCAAGTACGTAAATGTGTGCACATATTGTACATTCCCTGAAAAAAAAATTAAAACGTAAAAGATTATTTTTATTAATATGCATTATTTTCATTTTTTATTCAAGACTTTTTTTTTGAATCGATGATAACAAAAAAAAAAACAAGACAAAGTACTCTTGCAAAATCAAAATTTTCGAATTTTCGCAATTTCACATAATCAATTCCGAATTTAAAAATGATCTTTACAGTTCTGATTTAAAAAAAAGGATTATTAATACATTTCAAATTGAGATTTATAAGTATAATAAATGATTTTGCGATTATAATATTAATGAAACAAACTAGAAGTAAATTTTTCAGTAAAGTAAAATGGCAGTACTTTGGGTAAGTTATTAAATCGAAAGACTTCTTGCTTTAACTAAGGTTTGATCAAAATACTTTACTATAAGTGCAATTGGTTTCTCTTTCTCACTCAATTACTGAGACTACTTTAAACAAAATCAGTTTGAAATAATTAAATTTAAGAATCTAGATATTTAAATATACCAAAAACTTAAATGTTAACATTTTCTCGTTAATAGCTTTCAAAAGAAAACGAGAGTATAATTAATTAAAGAAAATAATTAAATTATATATAAAAACAACAAATATTTATTTTTTCCATTTTAATTATCAAAGCGAATGCATGTCAGACTAAAATTTTTCCAATTATAATCTTTATAAGAGAGCGCAACAAAGATGACTGAACTTTTACCTTGAAAATCAAAATTTAAATTACCTAATTAATGATTAAAAATAACGGAATTGATGTAGCTTTTAAAAAAAAATGTAATATACAAATTACAAGGAATATAATTACTATGGAAAAATATTCATTAAAAGAAAAAAGTAGAGATTTTTGATGAATTTGTTTTTAACAAAAGAGCAGATAACATGTGCAGGTTAAGAATCCATTAATTTTATTTAAAATGTTTGTTACAATGTGTTCTTTAAATTAGTTTTTTTTTTTTACTTGTGATCGTCATATATGTAATATATATATAACAAAAAAAGTACATTTAATAAGAGGGAAAAATATAATGTAAATCCAAATTAATGTGTATATTAGTTTCCCAAGATAGAGTCCATATCATACGAAGTAGTTACACACATATAGCAATGCAATTGTGTCATTTAAATAAAAAAAAATGTTGATAAATAGAATAAATAGTATTATATTAGAAAATAATATTGCAGGTATAACTTCACAATTCATAGGAATATCTCTTAATTATCTTAATTTTTATTTGTGTAGTCTAAAACTATTGGCATAAAAAATAACTACTACCTAATAAGTATGATTGCATGAAAAAGTTTACAAAAAGACATAATCATCTATGACATATAGATTGCTGGTGAAATAAAGATTTAGAAACTATCTTTGCACAAATGAATTCATTATTTAGTGAAACAACACTTTTTTGATCAACAATTATTTTTATATAGAATATTCAAAAACATTTGGAGGGAAAAAATAGTTATTGATTAAAAAGTCATTGTTATCATTATCTTTCCCATCTTAATATATATTTTAGAGCAATTTTCTTTATTTATGAGATTTGCAAGGAAATGATTAATATTGGCTATGGACATTTTATACATTTTTCTGTATTCATTACAGCAAATAAGTTTCTGAAATTGTAACTTTTGCTGATAAAGTTTTTATATTCCTTAACTCTCTTCCATTTCAACTTCTTTCTATTTAATTATGAATATTAAAATGAAATGTAAATATATGGATGTAGAGTTAGTTGTGATATTGCAGAAAGTAATGTATGAAATTCATTAGGTTCTTTAGAATATTTATCTTAACATTTGTAGTAGAAAAAGGTACGTTGTTATTAATATTATAAAATTTATCATTAGAAAAGAAACTTATTTTTAATGGAATTTCCTGGAAATGATATACTTTTAAAAATAATAATAGAAAATCTAATACTTTTAAAACATTTTTAATCTTCTTAGTATAATTTTCAAATAGAACCTTGGTTTTTAGTGATTTCACTATTTATTCATGTATTTTAGAAACCAAATTTTCTGACTTTGATAAAGTTTAGATATTTTTATATTGTAAGTGATCATTATTATGCAGTAAATTATAAACATTTTATCTAAATGTAACCCAAAATCATTGAAAAAATAAGTGCTAACAATTTAACAGCTATGTCATGATAAAAATCATAGAGTGATTATACAAATATTCATTTATGTTATAAAGATTTTTGGGTCAGTCTCATTTCTTAGCCTCTAGTAATAATTTTACAAAGTTAGATAACCAAAAAATAAAACATAGTTTACAAGCTTATTTACAAGTATCTTCATCTAGGTGATCAAATTTTTGATAACAAATAAATATAAAGTTATAAACCACTCATATTCTTTCTATTGCAATTCTCAAGGATAGAGTAACTCTGAAGAAGATGAAAGTTTTCAATGAAACATTGGTCATGCACTATAAATCATAAAAAATTCTTTATTACTAAGAACGTCTCCATGGTGCTTACTAAAGCCTTTTTTAGTTTTATATTTTAATCATAAAAACTTCACTATGACATATAAATAAAATTAATTTAAAACCAAGTTCTATTAAAATATAAATGAATACCTAATCCTTACATTGAATCACACAATATTATTTCAGGTCTATTTCATGGTTCAGCTTCTTTTCAGGTAAATTGTGAGAGTAAAAGGGGGAGACATAAAAAGCAAAGTCTATCAGTAGTCAATAAAATGAGATTTACCCATTCTGGATGTTTTAATGCCTAAACTAATCATTGATTTATATTATAATGTCCATGATAAAGTTTTGTGTTATATCTTCATCTATTTTGAAAATGTATATGTATAAATAAATTCACATTTATTTATATACACAGCAGAATGTTGATTATTTAAACTAATTGATCATTACCATTGGTTATTTGAAAATCATGTAGTTTGAATAATAAGCCATTCATAAGAATATTCAGTTTATATGAGACAAAATATAATTATGTGAGGCTATTATTATATTTTAGTTTTGAGATAGTATAAAAAATACTGATTTACAAAGTGGTATGTAAATAATAAAGTCAAGTGTTTTGAAAAAACAATATTAATATTATCTCAGTGAAATAACTGTATTGTCAGTTATTTAGTAAGTCAAATGATATTAAAGCATCAAACTGACTAATCTATTTTTTTTTTATTTTCCCAGCTGGAAAGTGACTCAAGAACATTTGTTTTGAGTCTACAATTCAACCAATAAATTAAACTGGATCAAGTAAAACAGGTCAGATAGATACATTTGAAAACTTGAAACAACGCATAGAAAAACATTATAAAGTTCTTGATCTAACAATACATAAAACAGAAAAGAAAAAATACGATTATGTCAAAACAAAATAATTCATTAAGTGATTTATTATTAAATTATAAGTTATATATACATTTAAAAATAGAAATAAAATTTTGAAAAATTATTATCTCTCTCACTTTTTTTTTTTAAAAAAATATGAACTGTTTTTGACTCACTCAATACATTCAACAATAAAGATTTTTTTTTTTTTTAAAAAAAACAAAATTCAATATTGTAAATTGATAATTTTATTATTAATAATTAAAATGTAATCTTAAATAATTTATCATAACATTTTAAAATACTTTGACAATCTATTAAAAATAAAAATATAATACTTTCTTATAATAAATCTATTATCAAATCGATGTCTAACAGCAAGGGGTCTTCAAAATAGGGCATGCAGATTAGAATACAACTCACGTAGTCTTTTTATCTACCCGTTGATTAATTCAAAATAAAATATAAAGCTATAGAAATATTGTTAAAATATTTATGTATGTGCAATACTATCCTATTTCTATATCGGGATTTATATTTAATTCTTGAATATTTGAATATATATAAAATAAAAACAGACCACTGCGTTAAGCGCATTAATGCTCGATACTGATTGATCTCTTTTAAATTTACAATTCACTTTTCAGTATGTTTAGTTGGAAAATAAGATATATTTTTAAATGTTAAATCACTATATATATTTATAAGGTTCAAGGATATTTTATTTGGTTTTATATTTTCTATTCTAATCTGGACACTTGAAATTGTAGAGGAAAACACCAAGAAACTGGATTTTTCCTAACTTAATTCAAGACTTAGTTACAAAAGTAAATAACTAGATCTGCCTTACAGCATACATCTTTCTATAAATGATATGTATCAATAGAATGATGTAACATTTTCAAATAAAATATAGTTGCTATTTCTAATTCACTTATATGCTGAAACATTGGTAACATACATCCTTCTTCAGATAGGATATAATTTCATAATTAAGTATGCAATTTATTCTCACTAAAGATAAACAACTTTAAAAATTGAAGCATGATGGATGTAACATTAACTCTATAAAATATAATTACTTTGATTACATACTTGTAGAAATACTTGCTTTTGCTGAAGAAATAAATACTTTGTTTAGTGACTCATTTTAATAGACAAAAAAAAAACAACAACACAAAGTTGACACTTGAAAGTAAAACAATTATTAATTATGAATATGTATTCAGCACCTTTTAATACAGCAGAAATATATTTAAGATGTGAGAAAATTTCCATATGCATTGTGTTCAAAATAATGAATATCAAATAACAGAAAGAATAATTATTTAAAGTTATTATAATCTGATTAGATCTTATTTCTCATTTAACAATCCACTGCAGAAGATTAAGATGATTAGTTAAACATAAAATATGAATAATAGTGGCACACTTAAATACATAATTTGGTAAATCATTTTTAAAAAGATTCATTAACAGACCAAAATTATATTCAAAAAAATTTTTGAAAAATTTCAGAATGACTAAAATTAATTTCAAAAAATAAAAAAAAATAATTTGAAGATGTACTTAAACAATTCTGCACTAAAGTACAAAATCATTTGAAAGATACTAGAAAATAATCTGTATTAATATTCTGAAAAGAAATATGAATTATTGCTGCTCTTTCTTTTGGCAGCTAACCATTGATATAAACTCATATGCTTTTAAATAATTTGGTAAAACAAAATCTAGGTAATACCTTTATTTCATTCTGACTTAGAAGTTATAGTATTCTATAAGAACACAATCAAAAAACTTTAGAAAAAGTCTACAATAATGAAAAAGGTTAATAAATAACAAATAATAGCTATAGCCAACTTGCAGCACATCTGTCATCTGATTTATAACTATATTAATTCATAGATCATTCCTACTCCATTTTGTGTATATATATATATATATATATATATATATATATATATATAACACAATTACTTCTATATTGAGCTGCTTTAATACATCAACCAACAGACTGGTTTTCATCAGAAAGCACTACCAATGGCTATTTCCAGAATTTAAACACTAAAATATTACAAACATTTGCATATCAGATAACAAAATCAGAAATTAACTTTGTTATCTAATATGTAAATGTTTGTAATATTTTAGTGTTTAAATTCAGAAAATAGCCATTTTGCCGTGCTTTCTGATGAAAGTAAGAAAGTAGAACTAAAGATAAATGTTAAAAAGTCTAAAGTACTGTTTAGTGGATTTTCTCAAAATATGAAAATAAAGATTGATTATGCTGAGTTAGAAGAAGTTAGTAACTACAAATACCTTGGTCAAATTATTAATACAGATGAAAACATAATGGATGAAATTAATCATAGAATTAAACTTTGTTGGAGTGCTTTTGGTAGAAATACCTTGATTCTAAAAGGAAATATGCCTCTGTATTTGAAAGAAAGGTTTTTTAATAAATGTGTTTTAACAGTTCTTACTTATGGATCTGAGACTCAGGCGCTTAATAGAAGAGCAATACAGAGAGCTTCAGACCACTCAAAGAAGTATGGAGAGATGCATGTTGGGAGTAACAAGAAGATATTGTAAACACAATATATGGATAAAAGAACAAACAGGTGTTAATGACCTCATTGAAAAAATTAAAAACCTGAATTGGAGTTGGGTTAAACATATTTCTAGAAGAGATGATAATAGATAGACAATTAAAGTCTTAAACTGAATTCCAAGAGATTTTTTAAAAAAAACCCAGAAATAGACCACATATCAAATATATGGATAAAATAAGAAAGTGTGCAGGGGATCATGTGGAGAAGAGAAGCTAAAGATTGGAGAAAATGGATTGAATTTGGAGATACCTTCATCCTGCAGTGGATTTCTATACAATGATTTAGGATCAAATCCAAGCTAGGTAAAAATTGAAAAGATTTTCAGATTTCAATTACGTAGGAATTTTTCATTCAGATTACTGGCTCATAACTAACCTAGATTAAATAATGATCTACAAATAGGTATCTAGTTATTAATAACTAGAGAGTAAAGAAGAAGAATAAAAAAAAATGTTCAAATCCATATTAATTTGGCAAACCTTAATTAGTAATGTATTCTCCTTGACAATTCCCTTATCTTGATTTGATAATTTAAAGACTGATTTATCTACCTACCTACTATATATATATATATATATATATATATATATATATATATATTTATCTATATATATATATATATATATATATTGTAGATAAAGTCCATTCCCAATCCTCTGCATTTTCACGCACATATTCTTGAGGTTTACAGCCTTAGCAAATATTAATTTGTATTTATAATCCTATGTTTGTAAATTTTCTCTAATAATGGTTTAGAAAAAACACATTGGATATTAAATGGATATGTTCTGATAATTTGATTATTCTTTTAATGGTTAATGATATAGTTCTAGCATTGTTTTTCTATATACTATTTTTGTTAGATTTTCAATGTGAATTTTCATTTAGATGAAACTTCCAAAAATAAATACACATGGATTTATTTGAAAAAACAAAACAAAAAACGAAACAAAACAAACTAGTATACAATGCATATCATATATAGGGTATATGAGCACAGACTTTCAGATGACCAATCATTCTTCACTCTATCTAATAACACTGATGCACTCAAGCACATATATGCTGAAAAGATAAATAATCATGAATATTCGTATTTCATGCTAAACCAGCAATCATCAGTTGGTCCAGATTATCATCTCCCACACATATATACTATAAGTGCTCAGATATATATTAAGATAGACAATCTTCATACTTTAATGGACAGGCTCCAATCTACTATACACTCCAACTCTTCAACCGTCCATCCAATTGAAAATCTGATAATGGAATGCTCGAAGGCCACCCTGAGGCCGAGATTCTTGTCACACCCATGTTGACCTAAAGTCAATCTGAACCCCACATGTATGGGACATAATCCATTTAATACATATGAAAGGATGGGCAGACATCTGTACAATGTAATAACTGAGTAAAGCCTGTGTTTCAGTTATTATATTGTAGAGATGTCTGCCCATCCTTGCATATGTATTAAATGGATTATGTCCTGTACATGTGGGGTTCAGATTCACTTTAGGTCAACATGGGTGTGACAAGAATCTTGGCCTCAGGGTGGCCTTCGAGCATTCCATCATCAGATTTTCAATTGGATGGACAGTTGAAGAGTTGGAGTGTATAATAGATTGGAGCCTGTCCATTAAAGTATGAAGATTATCTATCTTAATATATATCTGAGCACTTATAGTATATATGTGTGGGAGATGATAATCTGGACCAACTGATGATTGCTGGTTTAGCATGAAATACGCATATTGGTGATTATTTATCTTTTCAGCATATAGGTGCTTGAGTGCATCAGTGTTATTAGATAGAGTGGAGAGTGATGGGTCATCTGAAAGTCTGTGCTCATATACCCTATATATTACATATATAGACACAGGTATATAATAAGCCTGTGTTTCAGTTATTACAATGCATATCATATAAAAATAGCAGTTCATCTATTGCTACAATCGGATAGAATAATTATAGTTTTAAAAATCAATTAGTTTTAGATGATAAAACAGTACGAAAAGGAAATATTTCTTTAAATATGTTTATAAAATTATATAGCTAGCACAATAATTAAATTTTCATTAATGTCAGTTAAAAATTTAGCTTATGCAAGGGCAAATTTCATGCTAGAACTTTGCTGTAATTATTCTTTGAAGTTGTATTTTTAACTCATGATAGTAAACATGAAGAAAATACAATTAAAGACATATAATCTTAGGAAATTTTACATTATTCTTTAAACTGGTAATATATATATATAATTTTGAAAAGTGTAAGAAAAAAATGTTGGAAAATAAACAATATAAAAAAGCAAAAATTTGTATTTAAATGAAAATACTTTAATCAAGTTAAATATTAGAATTTTTTTTTTTTTTACATTCTATCATCTTTCTTATTGCATTCCAACAAGTTCTTTATATTACAGTTAAAGATAGTAATAAAAAATATAAAACAGGATTAAAAAAACTAAAAGAATAGAACTCATAAAATCGTCAAATTCCAACAATATTATATATAAAAAAGCTCTTTTTAAAAAGTTTAAATTTTATATTATTCTGATATTTAAAATGTAGCCGCGCGCATATACACACACGATACAAATATTTTCATAAATAGAAAATGTCAAATACGTTTTTTAAATTTTCCTTTGAGTAATTAAGAAGAAAGCAACATTTTAAAAATAACATCTTAGTAACCTTTTTTTTAAATCAAAACAATAGTTGTTTATATATATATAAACCAAATTGGCTAATACTAAACGCTAATACTAAACTGGTAACATTAAACTGGTAACATTATATAAATAACCTAAACAAAGTTTGAAAGTCAATGAAATACCTTTGAAATATGTCAAAGCTAGTGAAAATTTGATATATATATATATGTATAAATTTATTGACTGATATGATAAACTTTGTTTGGGGAGCATTATATATTTATATATAATTTACTTATACTGAATATTTCCGTATGTATGCATTTAGAAGAAATTGAATTCAGGATTTTCAGACCATTCATTCTCCACTCCATCTCAAGCAACCAATACACATGACCACATAATGCGAAAAAAGACACATGATCCCCAATATACATATTTCATGTAGAACCAGCTCTCATCAGTTGGATCAAATCACAATCTTCACACATATATACCATTAGCACTTGGTTTATATTAAGATAGCAATTCTTCAAACTTTAATGGCCAGTCTTCAATCTACTCACCCATCCAACTATTCAATCATCCATTTCATTGAAAATCAAACAACAGAATGCTCAATGCCCTTATTGAATCTGTTATTGTAGTCATACCCATGTAGATTTTATGTCAATTTAACCCTTCATATTATTGAACCATTAAGAATCCATATATATATATTGTGCCCTTTTCTATAGGCCAGTAATAGTTTATAACGGTCAATTACTAAAAAATTTTAAATTTAGAATATGTTCTTTTAATATGGTAATTGTATTAAGTCAATTATATCTTTAAAGTACAATTTGAAGCTAAAGAGAATATGTAGTATATAAAATCATTTAAAACATAGTTATGAAAAGTTTTAAATATTGTTGCATATGGTTGTAAAAGCTGGTCATATTAAATAACACAGCTATAAATAATTAAAAGTATATTTAATAAATTCGATTTTAATAGTTTAAAACTGATAAGTTAATAAATACAGTGTTTAAATTTATAATCATATTTAATAGTCAAAATTAATATAGTATATTTAAAAATAAACTTTATGATGGTGGAAATTATATCTAGTTCTATATTTTTAAAATTATTCTTCCAAATTTTTTATAATTATTTTATATAATATAATAAGTGTATCAATTTTATTAGTTTAGGCAGAGAAATAGATTGAAAATCATCTGTCAAAGTTATTAATCATGTGACTTGTATACCATATACTTTCACACACACGCTTGTTTGAATTAATAACAAAGTTTAAAATATTTTAAAAGTTATATTATAGAATTGGATGGAATTGTCACCTAGCATAAAATAATAATAAATATTAAGTTAACTATCGTATAACATGTTTAAATGATGTAATAAAGGCGAATACAGTTAATAAAAAAATTAAATATTTTATTTAAATAAAAATAGATAAATTGAATATTAAGAAATGGAATAAGTTATTAAAAGTTATTTTAAAAGTTATTTAAATGTTTAAATAGTTTTAATAAAATAATAATTTATTTAAAAGTAATATTTTAAATAATATTTTAAGTTCATTACGTCACAATTTCTAATTTTGAAATTCAATTCTACTATAAACTAAAAATATGTAAATTTGTTCTCAAGCTAAAGTAAGAATTAACCAATAGGAATAGGTATTCTTACAGACTATAAATATGTTTTGCATGGGGTTATCAGGGGAGATTAATAATGTATTGAAACTGGAGAAAGGTAAATTATAACTATCAAAAAGATAATATTTTAAAATTATTATTTTAGTCAATTTTAGCGCTCTCTCATAATTTATTTGCAAAAACTAATTAATATTTTAAAAGTAACTTGCAAAAAAAAAGAGAGTGTAAACTAAAAAATATTTTAATAATTTCGTTTAACATGCTTTGTTAAATTTTTTAAAGTTCCTTTATCAGTCATATTTTATTTAAAAATTTAACCTAAACTTCACAATAAAAATGGATATATTGTGGAATAAAATAGATATAAATTGCAATACTGTAAAAATGTTTGGAATATGTATTGATACAGCTTTATTAATGCATAACCGGAGAACTGTTTTGGTACATAAAAAAAAAAACACAGCTCGGACATTATACGGAGTCTAAAAAATTATATTGAAACGTATTATTTATATGTTTATCCAAGATTTATTTTAATAGTAATAAGACAATTGTATATTGCATGAATTATTTTATATAATATTATATCAAAAGGAGTAAAATGTTATATCCTTTCTGAAGGTAACATTTTTAAAAAATATTTTCAAGAATTTAAGAAAAAACCCAGGAGAATATGTTACAGAAGCGTTTTTTGATATTAAAATATCCGTTCTTAGAATTATTTAAAAATGTATTTAGAAAAGATTTGTTTAAAAGTACTTGAAGTGTTTTTTTTATTTTTAAAAGAGATTTATAAAAAATACCAAATGAAAGTTTAAATGTATCAAGAAGGAAACATATATAAAAAAGTGAACACATAGTTAAATAAAAGATGGATCCATGGAAATACAAATAGTACTTAAAAGTTTATTGAATATTTTTTAAAGTTAAATTAGGTGGATTGATGCATCGGATACGCAGAGAATATTGGTAGAGAAGATTAAGAAGCTTCACAGGATTAATTAATATCATGATTTAATAATTATCGTCCTAAATACTAAAACCAAGGATTATTTTCTATAAATTTTATTAAATGGATTAATAATTATTTTATTTTAAACTTTAACGTGCTTGGAGGAGAACATTTTTAAAAACTCTAGAGAAAACAATAAACATTTTGGACTTATCAGGAACTATCATCAAGAAAATATGTAATTATAGTTTTGATTCCTTTTATTTTGTTAACCTAGTTTAAATCTAAATTTTTATATAAGATTAGGAAAAACATAAAAACATTAATTTATTAATATTAAAATTTTATAATATAACAATCTAATAATTTAGCTAAAAATATTTTAATATAAAGTGTATGGGTGTGAATTTTTTTATATCTGCAATGCTCAAGTGGATAAAGGAAGCCTACTGAACATGATGACTAGATAAAGGTTATTGGTAATAATAATAACTATTGATAATTTATAATGTATATATTTTTTGTTTTCTTTAGATCATCCATAAATTGGAAGAATGAAGTGTAAAAGTTTTTTTTTTATTATAGATGTAAACGCATTTTTATACAACATTTTAAAAAACATTATGAGATAGGATTGATTTGAAAATATGCATACGACAATTTTTTTTATTTTTTTTTTATTAGTGATATAATCCATTATAACAAATAATTATGTGATTCTTTTAAAATTTTCATGTTATTGGATATTAAAATATTGTCTAAGTAGATTGTATATGATTAGACATATAGAATAATGAAGTAAGCAGACTTTTCTTGTGGAACAGCTAGATTGTTTAACTATTAATGAATTTTATTTATTGTTTTGTAAATGCAGATAGTTATTTATCGATGTAAGATGTGGAAAATCTTGAGAAATAATGTTGAGATAGTGGCTTGGAAGTACTTAGTGAACAGGAAACCAAGATGATGTTTTAAGAAATAGGATGTTATAAGGAATGGAAATAATATTTAGTCTTTATGTGAATATCAGCATAGTTAACAAAGCCCTATGACTGATACACATTTTATTTGGACAGTGTTTATATTTCTTTAAATATTTGATGTTCTAATAAAGCTAAAGAAATAGCTTTAATATCGTCCCTGTACTAGAGGATATTAGGCAGGTAAATGTCATACCTCTTCGCACTGTGCCATGATTTTGAAATATGTTAAGAGTAATACTCTAGCTTTCTTCCTTAATCCTATGCATCTGTTTTCGCTATCTTTATTTCATGTAACTGCATCATTTAGTAAGATATGTTTAAGAGAAATGATAAATAATTTAGAACTTAGGTTATGCTATCGTTTTGTATAAGATTGGTTTATTTGCTTAGAAGGAATAGGACGTTATAACTTAAAATTGAAGATCCAAAGTATCCTAAGGAAAGAAAAGAATCATAGAATATATTTTGAATTTTATTTCGGAAATGAAATATAAACTTTTTTAAAATAAGGTATCTAAACAAAGATATTTTCTTTAAAGTGATAATAATTTTAAAATGCTTTAGTATTATTTTTTTAAGAGAAAAATAAGTATTGCATATTTTAAAATACAATAGTACAAAGTAAATTATCCATATAAAAAGAATTAAAACTTCTTTTATGTTGTTATTTTTAAACAATAAAAATTTATTATTATAAGATATAATAAAATATCTATATATACAACAAAAAACATGAAAAAAATAAATTTTCAATAGAAAAGCTTTTTTCGATACATACAATTTGTATCTTTTTCAATATGTCTGCTGACGATTACCATTAAATACATATAGCGACATCTATTCATAATAAAACCAACTAAAACAATATCAACATCATTATTTTACAAATATATACAATACAACATAAAAATTATATATATTCCTTCATTGAGTATAGGATATTCAAATATACTCAAAAACATATAAAATATATTAATATTGATATTTTGCCTATCTATCTTTCCATTCATCTAATTTTAGCCAATTATTAGTCAAATTAATTGAACCTTTATAAATGTTCATGCAATTACTACCATTATTTTTAATATAACTAGTTTCATATACTTTATGCCTATTAACATTTTTCAAGTAATTTAGTGCAAATATATTTTTAGTACAATCTATTTTATGACCATATTCCAAATAATGTATAAACAAAGCGGATTTATCATCTCTCCTATTTATTGCTGCGTTATGTTCTTTAGCTCTTATTTCTAATTGTTTACATGTATGTCCATAGTATACTCTTTTACAAATACCACATATAATTTTATAAACCATTCCCTTAGATTATTATTTAATTTTAGTAATTTTATATTACAAAAGTTTAGTAGTTATTTAAATAAATGGTTAGCAGAAATATTAGGTTACGGTGAATATTGTATTAAAAACACAGACGATATAGTAGATAAATTAAATAATATACAGGTAAATAGATGTAATAGCATTTTTGTAATGGACATTGAAAAAATGTACCCTAGTATCCCAAGAATAAAAAGTATTGAAATATTAATAAAGAAATTTTATGGAAAAATTAAGGATATGAAAATAGTAAAAATAATTGAAGAATGTTTAATGTTAATACATAATAATTTATATTTTAAATATAATAATAAATATTGGTATATAAATAAAGGATGGGTGATGGGTTGTGCTATTAGTGGTTTGATTTCATCAATATTTATTGATGAGTTAGAGATTAATATAGTTAAAAATAGATTGATTAATAAGGATATAACACATTATTTTCGTTATGTAGATGATACTTTAATAATTGGTAATAAAAGAATAATAAAACATATGTATAATGATTTTAATAAAAATATATATAATATAAAATTTACAATTTCGGAAATTAAACAAAAAATAAAATATTTAGACATAGAGCTTAGTTTAGATGATAATAAAAAAATTGTATTAAAACATTTTATAAAAGAAGATAATATGAGGAAAATAATTGCTGTCGATTCACAACAGGCATGGACCCAAAAACTTGCAGTAATTAAAAATTTTAAAATTAAAAATGATAGATATAATACGAATGAAAATATAGCTAAATTACATAAAGAGCAATTTAAAAATTTATATATTAAATATGGTTATAAAAGTAAATGTATAGATAATATTTTTTATAAAAATAAATATAATAGATGTAATAAATCTAATAATAAATGGATAAAAATTTCATATCATCCTAAAATATATAATGCATTATTAAAAAATTATGTAAATAATAAAAAAGATATAAATATAGGTTGGGCAAATAGTAAAGATTTGGATAAATTAATAGGTAACTATAAAATAATGGATAATTTAAAATATAAGAAGGGAATGGTTTATAAAATTATATGTGGTATTTGTAAAAGAGTATACTATGGACATACATGTAAACAATTAGAAATAAGAGCTAAAGAACATAACGCAGCAATAAATAGGAGAGATGATAAATCCGCTTTGTTTATACATTATTTGGAATATGGTCATAAAATAGATTGTACTAAAAATATATTTGCACTAAATTACTTGAAAAATGTTAATAGGCGTTAAGTATATGAAACTAGTTATATTAAAAATAATGGTAGTAATTGCATGAACATTTATAAAGGTTCAATTAATTTGACTAATAATTGGCTAAAATTAGATGAATGGAAAGATAGATAGGCAAAATATCAATATTAATATATTTTATATGTTTTTGAGTATATTTGAATATCCTATACTCAATGAAGGAATATATATAATTTTTATGTTGTATTGTATATATTTGTAAAATAATGATGTTGATATTGTTTTAGTTGGTTTTATTATGAATAGATGTCGCTATATGTATTTAACGGTAATCGTCAGCAGACATATTGAAAAAGATACAAATTGTATGTATCGAAAAAAGCTTTTCTATTGAAAATTTATTTTTTTCATGTTTTTTGTTGTATATATAGATATTTTATTATATCTTATAATAAAGTAAATTATGTAAACAATATGCATAGTATATTTTTTGTTTATTGATTAACAGAAATATATTGATGATTACACTTATATCATACTAAAGTAAGGCTTAAATAAGAATATTATGATTAGTAAACATTGTGTGATAAATACTAAAATCTAGTACTGAATTTTGGATAATATTTTTGTGTAACATCTTTGACTTTGCAAGATGAAATTTTTTAATATTTTGAGAAATCCATACTCATTATAAAATTTTGTTTTCTATAGAGTGTTTTTCTAAGTATGAATTTTTAAAATAAGATAGTTTAATAATATTAAGGATAAAATGCTGTTGCTAATAAAGTAGATAAATATATTTGTAATAAGTTAACCATAATGAGAAACCAAATAAAAACCAAATAGTAACATTTTTTTAAAATTTTGTCCTAAATCTAAATAAAGGTATAATTGAAATATAAATTATTTTTTTTATAACCCGGTAGATCAAACTGTAAAGTAAAAAAGTTAAGGATATCCACTGTAAATAGTGTAAATAAATTGTTTATTTATTTGTTGTTAGTAATAAACTTTGTTAAATTTTGTTATTTCAAAAATTTTGTGTCCAAGTTATTTATTTCTCCACATCGCTGCATGAAAACACGATATATGCATAATAATTGAAACAAATATATAATTTTGCACAAAAGATAAATAGAGAATTATTTTAAGAATTTTAAATATTTTATTGGTATTCATTATAATTAAATAATCATAATCTTACATTATTTATTGGTCATAAATCAGTTATCACAATATTATATTAAATTATATGCTATCAGTTGCCACACATATTTTGTTTGTCAGATTATTAAAATGCTACCACGTATTTATCATATCATTACATGAAGATATAAGATAATATTATATTATTTCATTATTTTATTATGGTAATAAAATTATAGTAAAAAGAAAAGATATACAGAATTAGTTAAACAATGAAGAATATTATTACTGTTATTTATTATTATTAGTTTCAGTGTAGTAGATTATGACATAAAATCCCTTCTCATATTTTACTACCGTATTTTTAAATTAATTTAGAATAAACTTTATGAACCTGAGATCATTTTATTGAGCTAGATTATTAAATAGAAGATTAAGATTTAATTATTAGTTTAGTCTTAGTGAGTGGAAGTTATTAAAGTCTAAGAATACTATGAGTTTGTTATTTAAAATAGTAATAAAGGGGGGATAGTGTTCTTATGCCATTGAGGTAGTATCCTGTGGGATATTGGCTCAATGTAATCTATCTTGTCACCTGTATTTTCACTTCAAGTCTCATGAAAATATTAAATATTTATTTAATTTATTTTTATAAACTGAACCTTATTCGTATTTTTTTAAATTTGAGCTAGTGAAATATTTTTAATTTTAATGCTGAATATTTTAGTTATTAATTATTAACTGAGATAGAACCTGATTTATTTTATATTGTATACTATTCTGAAGTGAAGATACATACGAGATGAAGGTTAGATTATGGCCTCCAATGTGGTTGGCATGATGTGTAGTGGAGCTACTCATAGACAAGCTTAGAATATATATATATATATTAATAGTCAAGGGAATATATATATATATATTAATAGTCAAGGGATGGCTGAATTTGTATTAAGATACAATGTAATTTACTTATTCTGAATGCTCCCATATATATGTAACTAGCAGGATTTGAACTCAGGATTTTCAGTCCTTTCACTTTCCACTTTATCTCAAGAAACTGATACACATGACCACATAATGTGAAAAAGATACATAATCCCAATATATAATATATATATATATATATATATATATATATAAAAGGGCACAATATATATATATATATATTTCATGCAAAATTAGCACTAATTAGTTAGGCCAGATCACAACCTACCACACATATATGCAGTCAGTGTTTGGTTTATATTAAGATAGCAATTCCTCAAACTTTATATGAAGAAGCTTCAATCTACTCACCCTTGCAACTATTCAACCTTTTATTTCATTGAAAATCCAATGATGGAATGCTCAAAGCCCTTATTGGAATTGATATTACAGTCATAACCATAAAGATACTATGTCAATCTAACCCATCATATTATTGAACCATTATGTTTCCATATACTATAAGAAAATAATAAATTTAACAATAACAAGCTATTATAAACAATCCTTAAATCCACAGAAGTACTTTTGGGTAATTTCTTAAACTTGCCTAAACTGCCATTAAATTAAAAAAAAAATGAAGTGGAAGCAAATGTTATCAATTCAAATCCCATGAATCTCATATTTTAATGTTAGCAGCTTGTCTATTTATTAAATGCATTTTATTCCTATTTGTAAAAATTGCCTTCTTAATTTTTCTTTTTATTATGGTTTCTCTCTTCATGAAGAATTTTCACATTTTCAAAATCAAATTTAAATTTATATTTACATGTTTTTTCATGATCAAAAAAAAAAAAAAACTGAAGGAGACATTAAATCACCATTATTTTTAGTTTTTACATGCTTATATAAAAATTCATGCTCCCTCAATCTCTTCTCAATACTGCACTTACATTCACATATATATAATAACATACAATCACAAAAAATTTGATATATGACATTACTTTTCTGCTTGACAGGTATGACATCCTTAGAATTATTGACTAATTTATTAATATTGTTTGGAATGTAGAATGAAACATTAAACACTTTCTTTAAAAAATTTCACTTGTGGATTTAAAATTAATGGGATATTCATTGTTTACTATTAATCTTCATTTCCTTTAAACCATTATAACTTTTTTTAAATTGACATAAAGTATTGCTTATTTGTTCCATTTTATAACCAAAATCAAGCAATTCCTTTGCAAATATCTCAATATTTTTCAGTTTATCACTTTGATAATGACATAATTTTTCATTACGAAACAAAAAAATCTAAAACTTGCCATCTTATGCATAATTGGTACTTTTTATTTACAATTTATATATCCCCTTTTTTGCAGTAGCTTAATTATTAATTTATAATTTAATATTAATAAATTAGTCAATAATTCTAAGGATGTCATACCTGTCAAGCAGAAAAGTAATGTCATATATCAAATTTTTTGTGATTGTATGCTGTCATATATAGGTGAATCTAGGTGCAGTATTGAGAAGAGATTGAGAGAGCATGAATTGTTATATAAGCCTGTAAAAAATAAAAATAATGGTGATTTAATGTCTCCTTCAGTTTTCTTTGATCACGAAAAAACATGTAAATATAAATTTAAATTTGATTTTGAAAATGTGAAAATTCTTCATGAAGAAAGAAACCATAAAAAAAAAAAAATTAAGGAGGCAATATAAATAGAAATAAAATGCATTTAATAAACAAACAAGCTGCTAACATTAAAATACGAGATTCATGGATTTAAATTGATGACGTTTGCTTACACTTCATTTTTTTTTAATTTAATGGCAATTGAGGCAGGTTTAAGAAATTAACTGAAAGTACTTCTGTGGATTTAAGGATTGTTTATAATAGTTTGTTACCCTTAAATTTATTATTTTTATTATAATTTTATTTTAATTAACAGACATTATATATATATATTAATAGTAACAGACATTATATATATATATTAATAGTAGAAAGATGAGCTGAACTTATAAGATATATGAAATATGTATATTGGGAATCTTGTATCTTTTTTGCATGTATGTGGTTAAGTATATTATTTTTTTTGCTTAAGATGGAGTCAAGGATGAATGGACTGAAAATCCTGTGTTCCAATATTAATAATAAGTAAATATTTGAAGAACTACATTATACAAATGACAATAGATTAATAAAAATAGTGTTAAAGTGAATTAGGTGAGTAGAACAACAAAACTTTTATAATAAACAAGTTATTTGAGAATTTTTTCTATATAGTATATGAGTACATAAACATGCACATAATTATGAGGGTTAAATAAATAATCAGATGGTTTATTGCTTGGAAGATCATATATGAATTTGAACATTGGAGTAATAATCTATAGACTTTGAATTCCAGAATCTGCCACATTTCCATTGTATAAATCATGTAGGGCATTATGAGGGGTGGGAAAAAAGAACAGACTAGTTGGGTAGAAAAAAAGAAATAGAATTATATAAATGAATAAAAATGATTTAGAATTATATAAAAATATATGACGTATGAATTATTATATGATAACACAAGAGTAAGCTTATCGTAATTTGGTACAAGAACAGAATCTTGTAATCTCAAGGAAAAAAGTAAAATAGAATAAAGAATCTGTTTTATAAAAAAAATCAGAGGAAAAAACTGAACAATGATTCTGCGAATGTAGAATATCCAAAAGAAAATAAAGATAAATTAAATGGAGATATAAAAAAAAAAACATAAAAGTTTTTGTTGACAACATTATATCATGATAGGAAATATGAGGATAAAATGATACTGGAAATAACAAAACAGCTTTTATTAAAATAGAATGAGAAATATATATATACATATCAGTGCTGGGAGAATGACTTAATATTTTTTATTTTATTTCTTGTTTCGCAGATAGCAATATTAAAAAAAAAAAAGATAATTTCACAATGATATAAATTTTTTTAAAGGAACTAATTGTTTAACTTAGCTAACAAAATCTCTCTGACCTAAGCACAACATCTTTTGACTTCATCTAAAAAGCCACTTTATATTACATCAAATTGTCTACTTCCACTATTGAGCAGTGAGCCTGCTCAATGGTAGTCAAATTGGTGAAAGTACTTGAGAAATGTAAAACTGCAAAATAATGTGAGTTCTCTGCAACTAAATAAATGTCTAACAATAAAATGATTATTATTTATGGCGAAAAATGTTTTTGTATTAAGTTATTAAAACTAATTTCAATTTTTCTAATAGATTATATTAGTTGCAAAAAACTATAAAGTACAATTAAAATTTTTCTAAATTACGATTTAAAAGTTCTTAAAAAATTCTATTAAAGGAACATTGATAAAAAAACAGTTATGACAGGACTTTATTCTTTGTTTGATTCAAACAAAGTATTAATTGCTAATTCAAACGAAGTTATTTTCTTTATATTAAGTCAAAATAGATGTAATGGCAATAATGCATTGTGTTTAAGGATTGACATTTATTTATGGTGGGGAGTAATTTGTCACTGAAAAATTTCTAATATGTTTAGATACATTAAAGCTTTAATAATGCATCCTTGTGATATCATTATAATTCATAAATTCAAAACAAGAAAGTAGATACATTTTATTTTTTAACAGTTATAAACAATAAGCTATTTTATATCACTATAAATAATGAGCATTTATTTTTAAATGACCAAACATTAAATATTTAGATATTAACATAATTGACACACTAATTAACTTAGTAAACAAAATTTTATATATTATCCTTTTATATATAACTCCAAATTTTATTTAAAAATTATATACACGATTGCCTAAAACATATGAAAATGGAATAATGCACGGATTATCAGAGATTAATTAATACAAAGTAAACTGTGGATATAGTTTGCTTGTGATGCAGTTAAGTTTACTATTAATAATTTTAATCGGACACATAAATTATTTTTACTGCTGATCAAATATGCAACGTTTTATGAATGCAAGCACTTCACAGAGCAATCACATCCTAGTAATGTATTTGATGTGATTGTTCTGTTAAGCATTTTTAAAATTTACTAATATAAACTATTTTATTCCTAAGATGAGTATTTGTATATTATTTTCATCATCATATGTGTGATGTTATGTATGTAACTCATAAGTGTTAAATCCTTTTGAATATTTAAATGTCATGGCAAATTATTTTTTGTTATCTGAATTTTATTGTATCACTAACTGATGATTCAAATTCAGATGACAAATAATTTGTCACCACTGACAATAATTTAAAACAAGATTGTGAAGATATATGCTTTAGAATTTTAAAACATTGACCCATTGTTAGTAGACTAATAATTTAAGTTACTTTATTGCTATTGTTTACTATTTTTGGAACTAAAAGCATTTCAAAATCCATTAGTTATTATAATTTAAATAACTTGAAGCATTCAAAAATATATATGAACCATCAATTCTTTCCTTTATAAAATGTTTTAGCATAAAATTATTTCAGAGAATCAAAATGTTAAAATAGTGTTTTATTGTGTAGAAACAACAAACATTCTAGAAGTCATAAACTTTTAAATGTTATCTGTATTCTCATAAATCAAAAATTACATTGAAGACGTCATAAAAATGGAAATATTGTTAGAATCATATTGACTTTTCATATGATTTAAAAAATTAATCCGATTCCCTCCTTACAAAATATTTAAATTATATATATATATAACATTGTCCTTGTAAAGAGAAATACCATGATAGAGTGTTGAGCATCAACTAAACTTGTCCACTATCTGTGGTTTGAATGTGAGCATTTTCAAATAACTGAAGATAATAAATAATTTAAGGTTTCTCTTTTAGGGAATTGCTTTATATTCAATAAATATAACTAGTCATTGAACATTGTTTAAAAAATAAACATCTAGTATTCTTCTTAGATAGAAAATAAAGCAAAATTTAAAACAACATCACTAAAATCTTCATTGTATAGTGCTTCTCACTAAGCTGTCCAACTAATAAATTTTTAGCTCAGCATATGAGAAGACACTATAAAGTTTAAATATGTTATTGATTTTTAAAATTAAAAATAAATTTATTTAAATAATGTGGTTGGGCTTATAAACAATACACTTTATTTACATGTATACATTGAACTATGTTCAATTTAGTGTTTACATATTAATTCTTATTATAATCAAGGTATTAAAAAAGACATTCTGTCTCCAGACTTGTATAATTGATTATTAGTTTAATAAAGATTGAACCATATTCCAATTGGTTGATATTAATTTCACTCTGAATTATCAACAATCTTGACTAAGGTATGCTTATGAACATCAGGGCTCCAACAATAAGTGCATTCATTCTATTCTTGATCCTTTGTTCAACATTTAAAGTGTTTTCAATTAATAGCTGAGGGAGAGTGACTTACTCATTTTTTTTATGAAAGCTTTAAAAACAATTTATATTACATGTTAAGCAGTTGTTTTTATAATTAGTTATATCACATTGTCATTCATTAATATGATTTCATTTTACAGTTTTGAACGCATTTATTTAAAATTAATTGGTACTTAAAATCGCCAAAAATTTAATAAAGCCAACAGTCAACAATTCAGTAGATTTATGAAAGAAAAACAAAATAATCTCAAGGAATATAGTTGATAAGAGCTTTCCATTGAAACTGGAAAGATGCATTTGACAAATCTTGACATAAGAATGTGCAGTTAAAAGAAATGTTCAAATATTGTGACACATTTAACACAGTAATCTGCAAAGTATGTATCAAAGTAGATGTTGATAGAAATTTAACCAACATAAAAATAGATCATAATAGAATTATACATTACTTGAATACTGTAACAACACTCCAAAAGCAGATCAGTCGATCACTACTGAAGATTAAAACACTAAAATTAAGTATGTTCACTGAGATCTGTCAAATACAGAAGAAACTTTTAATTTTCAAAATACTACTGGCAGTTAAATTTATTTCAATTATGTTATCCATGCAGAAAATTCATATGCATGTAGCAAAGTATGCTAAAATTTCTACTAGTTAGAAAAGCAAATCTACTACTTCAAATTCATTGAACAAATCCAAATTTTGTTGTTTAAAGTAAACTTTTAAATGAATGCCAGAATCTTCTTTTTACACTCAATACTTAAAAAAGTGTCAACTTATTGTAATTCAAAAAACTGGTAATGATTGACTGCTTGAAATAGACAGTACTATAAAAAGTATATAATGAAAATCATTTGAGGATGAATTGCATGATTATATTTATATTATATAAAGGCATTACTGCTATTCTATATAAAACAATTCTTCATTACATAACCCATTGAGAAGATTTATAAACAAAGGCATAAAAAATCCTATAATCCTTTAATACTCAAATAAAACTCTAATGTGCATGACTTTCCATTTGAAAATAACGTCATCTATTCAAATGCATCTGAAAATAACAATAGAATAGTTAACAAAACTTCACCATGTCTCCTACCCATACCAAAACACCTCTAACCCACATGCCCAAATAAAACCAAGAGAAAACCTATTTACCCATAGAAAATATATCACTCAAAAAGTAAAAAATAACTAACCTTGATTAAATACCAGCATCTGCAGACCTCACAGACAATTAACACACTCCTATGAAAATCACTAGTCCCTCATCTATGTTACCCAGGCAACCCAACCACATATAAAATTAAACCTCATTTGCATGTGTAAATACAGTAGTCCAGAGAATGTAAAATTCATGTAATCTTGTATAAAACAAAAAATTAACATTTACATATGTAAACCTAGTATTATAGATTGCCCATGTAACCACAGCAATCCAAGCTATGTAAAAGTTTTAACTAATCCACTGCTTGTAAAAATTTCTCCAGTCCTCGGTAAATCAATAAATCAACTTTTACATATGTAAAGCTGCAACTATAGATTGACCATGTAACAAAAGCAATCCAAGCTTTGTAAAATTCTTGTAACTAAAATTCACAGCATATAAAAATCCTGTAATCTTGTGTAAATCAATAAATCAACTTTCACATCCAAAAACCTACAATCTATGGATCACATAACCACAGCAATCCATGTTACATGAAACTCTTATAACTAATCCACCACATGTAAAAATGTTTGTAATCTCATATAAATCAACTTTTACACATGTACACTTACAACTACAGATTTCCTATTTCTATTACAGCAATCCAAGTTATGTAAAACTCTTGTAACTAATCCTTAGCATGGAAAAAATTATGTATAAACCAATAAACAACTTTTATATATGTAAGACTACAACTGTGTAAATACAGCATGCAAATACAGCAATCCAAGCTATATAAAACCCTTGTAACTTTCTAAATAAATAAAGCTTATCATTAAAACATAATAATAATAGCAGCAACAACAATACTACTACCTCGACCTCTATGACCACCACCATCATCATTACCACCACCATCACCATTACCACAACCATCACCACTGTCACCACTACTACCACTGCTACCACTGCCGCTGCCACTACCATTGCCACTACCACCACTACTACTACTACTACTACTACTACTACTACTACTACTACTACTACTACTACTACTACTACTACTACTACTACTACTACTACTACTACTACTACTACTACTACTACTACTACTACTACTACTACTACTACTACTACTACAACAACAACAACAACAACAACAACAACAACAAGACAAGGACATTGAAAAATACATACTTTGATTATAACAGGCACGATTTTACAAAGCTAATACAAACTTTTGGTCAAACAATATATATTTAAACTGATATACTAGACAGACACACCTATTCCAGTTTACACCAACAAATTTCACTTTAAAATTAATCTAAACAACAACATCAATCCTGAAAACATCCCTAACCTGATAATAGATCAGGAAGCTATTCTGACTTTTTAAATAAAAGGCCAAGAGAGCACCTAGCAGTAAATTGCATGAACAACAAAAACATTAAAAGCTATCTAACCTCATCTGATATGTCTCAAGAGAAACCAGAACAGAAAACAGATGTGGGACCTACTACAAGAGATGAGACAAACTGTTATATAGATAGTAGAAATAATGCTAAGTTGACAACAAATAAAATGGGAAATACCAATAAAGGTCAACTAAATACAAAAAGTAGTGGATATACAGATATTAATAAGACAAAAAAACTGGAAATAAAAACAGTAAAAAACAAAAAAGAAGAAAAATCACAAATATCTGATAATATAAATATATCACACACAGAAGCCATAAAACATCCAATATTAGCTGCTAATTGTAATTGTTCATCTAAGGGGTAAATTTCTTAGATTGAATGTAAAAATAAACAAAACAGTACAAATGGATTATAATGTGGGTTTTAAAATGATGGAAATGGCTGGATATTTCTACTAATGCTGAGTTCATGGTATACTGTTTAATGTGAAAAAACAATAGCAAATACAGTAGGACTACTATGTGAAGAAAGTTGCTACTATTTTAATAGCCTGTATTTTATTGGTTTAAAATGAAAAAGATAAAAACTTCATCACATTAAGCCTCCAATAATATTAATTCAAAAGGATCGAATATATGGCAAAATAATAAAAAGGATGACACGCATTTATATAGTAATTTAAATTATTAGCAAATAAAAAGTATTTAAATAAACTATTAAACATTTTAAGGTATATTGTGTAAAAATATGCCCCGCATTCTTTTTCAGAATGTTTGATATAATGGAAAGTACATTTTTCTTTATATGTAATATATTAAAATGAACAAATAATATAAACAAACCGAAATTGAAAGAAAATCATTTACTTTATATTTACTTTGCATCACAAAGAATAATAATCATCTAATCTTGTAAACAAGATTTTAAAGTATTAGAATATAGATTTATTTTGTCTGATAGGGAACAATTCTTACCTACTCAATTGAATAATAACAACAATATGTAAGAGAAGACTTACACAATCCAATATTTTCGTTTCCAAAGTAAATAATTTTTTTTAGAGTTTTTCAAATTAAATAAAAGAGGAAAAAAGTTTATTTAAAGAAATTAAAGAAGTAATGAGTTTCCTAATAATATACTTTTGAAAGGAAAAATGATTACATGGTAAAAGAAAAGAACTTATCTAGAAAAACAACAACATGATATCACTCTGAAAAGAAAAAAAAATATGTCAGTAAACATCTGTAACATACGTATATAATGTGTTCAGACTTTAAAAAGTGGCCTTTTTCTGAACAAAAGACTTATAAATCGATTTTTTTTAAACTGAAAAAAAATAAAAAAAGAATTTCAATATGTCACTTAAAATATTGTTCTAAGTCTTTCATATTGACGCTTAGACATTCATTAATTCCTTAAACAACTGACCACACAACAAATATCTAAATTTCGATGTTCTAGTTTTTAAAAAAATATATGTAAAATGTTACATTTTAAAATACAAATATCAAATTAGTCCATCCACAACGCTGACATAATCCACTTCAGATAAATACATTAAATTAGATATATAAACTTAAACCCCATTTAAAGATTAGTATATCTGATTATTTAATTAAACACACACATATGGAGTTATTCGCACTTCTCTTTTCCATGCATAATATCTTTTAAAAGGTATTAAATAACTCCAACACATTCTTTTGAAAACATATAAATAAAGATATAATAAAAGACAAATAACTCTCAAGCTACATTTATAAAGAATATTCATCTGGAAAAAGAGAAGTATGAAAATTTTCATGTGTGCATGTTTAATTAAAATATCAGATATATCAATCTTTAACTAAAGTTTATATCTAGGCTAAAGACAATCTCTAATTTAATAAAAGATCAGTGATAATCATTACTATATTTATCTAGAATGGATTATGCCAAAGTTGTAGGTGAAATAAATATGACATTTGTAAATCACAATGTAGTAATGAATGCTGGTTCAGCGCGAAATACATATATTAGAATCATTTATCTTTTTCACATGTATGTGGTCATGTGTATCATATTGTATAAGATAAAGTGGGAATATACTTGTATTTAAACATTACAGCAAACAAAGGATTTGAATTTGCCATCATCGAATTTTCAATGATTGGATAGTTGAAAAGTGGAGAAGATTGAAGCCTGTCCATTAAAGATTGGCTATCTTAAATAAGCTGAGCACTGATTGTATATATGTGTGGGAGATGATGATCTATACCAACAGATGAATGCTGTTTCAGCACAAAATACATGAAGATTACTTATCTTTTTCAGATGTATGTGGTCATGTGCATCAGTTGTATAAGATATATTGGATGACTGAAGACAGATTGAAATTCTGGTTCAAATACCCTCTAATTTCAATTTACTATTGATAAATATTGTACATGTGGTAAAGATATGTATGAGAGATTGTAACCTAGGTCAATTGATAAGTGCTGGTTTTTCACAAAATACATCTTGGAGTCATTAGTCTTTTATTGCAATTTTAATGTGAGATTGTTTGGTAGATATTTAATACATTTATTAAAAATATGTGTATATATCTTATAATTTGTAGAACATCACATTTGCAATCATAAATAAAAAGATTTTATATGTAATAAAACACAAATAGAATTAGTGATAATATTTACTACAGAAATACTAATTTTATATAAAAAAAATATTAAGTAATAGACAGTTTATAGCAAGTTCACCATACTTATTATACAGTACATTTTATAATGTTAATAAGGACTGTTTTATTTTATTATACATATATCATTTCTGTTTATGACAACCCACTATATGCAGTAATGTTATTTTTATTACTAATATCCTTATTAAATCATCGATCAAATGCAAAATGATTATTTATATTTATAGTCTTAGATATTTATATAGCAGTTAATCCAACAAGTATTTTAGATAAGAATAAAAACAACTACATACCAAATGTAAACAAAGCCACTTTTTATTTAGTTCAAAATTATATCTACAGTGAAGAGTTTATTGCTATTCACTTTAAAATTCTATATAAATTGATAACCATAGGTTAAATATTATTAATTACAGTGCTTTCCAACTATATATCAAAAATTTCCAGTTAAGAGAACTCAACTAAATGCTTATACAGGTTTTAAAAGTAAATAGAAATAAACTCCTTTACTTAGACATAATTCTAAGCTGTATAAAAAAAGAGTCTATGAATTTGATTTATCAAAAATACATGATAGATTAGTTATTTATAAATATCTGAGACTATAAGTATATCATTTGTTTAGTAATATAATAAAAATATGGATAATGGAAAGCAATTATATGTAAAATATTGGAAAATATTGTATTTAATAATATTATATATATTAAATTAAAAACATCAATTTAAAATTAAATTACTGTCATTGATAATGAATTTTTAATTTGATATTTGATAGTAATTTAATTTTAATTGGTGTATTTACTTTATTATAATAATAAAAAATAGTAAATTAAAAAAAATTACAAAATTTTTACTATGATCATAGTTTTATCTGTAAAACATAGACTGTCTCAAGTAAAGTCTATTAATAAAATATATGCACAAACAACTACTAACAACTCAAAACCAATTATCAATCACTCCTAACACTTTCACTGGGTGGTTTTGAACAGCATTATGTAGCAAATTTGATAATTGTTTATGTTTTTTATTTTTTTAAAAATCTCAATTAAATCTTTACTTTGCTTAAAAATTAAAATTAATTTTCAAAATAATCTATCAACTTTGCAAATAAGCAAAAATATTAATACATAAAAATAAATAATAACTTTCAAACTAAAAAAAAATAATTTTTTGTGGAAAAAATATTCACCAAATTTCTATGAGTAAGACAAATTTTGATAAAGAATATAATAATCTAATAAAAATATTCTTTGAAGTAATAACAAAAGATAACTGTAATATTCTTGTCAGGATATTTCTTGTTTGTTAACAGATATTTCTGATTTGTTATTAATAAATTTTCAATTAATTAATTTTATGCTAAGAATAAATATATTCAAAAATAGCTTAATGTAATCATCACATAGTTGCTCAAAGACAAATATTTAATTCTATAAAAAAAAAACAACAACAAATAATTTATAATGCTACATTTTGTAAGTTTTCAATAAAAATCAAAATTGCACCAGTTCAGGGTTTTCTTTCTTGTAAAAACAAAATGGCCACATCTCATAACAGATATTTGACTGAGAGATTTTGGTATTTAACCATGGTAGTTAAAATCAATCAAAATATATTTTAATTAATGTTTTTGACATCAAATGATGCAAAGTCATTGAACAAATCTAAGAGATAACTTAATTGAATTACTTTAAACCTATAATAAATTTCAAACCTATTCCATTTATTAAAAATTCTTCAATTTATTTTTATCAGTAACACACATTTATATATATCTGAAAAAAAATTTTTTTTTTAAAAAAAAGTTAAAGATAGAAAACAAAAATGGAAAAATAATAAATCCTGTAAACCAACTTTCTTTAGTTTTATTTTAAAATATCATTATAAGCCAAATACATTGAATTATTTAATAATAAAAGCAAATTCCAATAACATTAATTTTCTTAGAATTTATTTGTTTTTTTGAAGACACAATTAAGTACATTATATCTTTAAATCTATTTCTCTATTAAAATTTGCTTTTTAATTAATACTTTGTGATTATAGTGAATTCCTATATTTTGTTTGTTTTGCTCTTTGTTTACAAAGTCTATATTTAAAACAGGCAAAACTCTCTATACGTATTGCCACTCATTGCAAACCAGAGTAATCAATGGATGCCAGAAGATCTATGTGCAGTGCTCTCAGATCCAAGGCTCATCACTGATGAAGACCACAAGCCAGAAACACTCTGGGGATATTGGATGAGTAGGCACTAGATAGGGATTTTATGCACAAGCCTTCTGGCATCCATTGATTATTCTGGATAGTGGCAATACATATAGAGAGTTTTTCCCGTTTTAATAACAGTTAAAATAAGCATAAGAAATGGTGATCATGTAAAGCTTATATTTAAATGTTAGTTATCAATCATTGAATTTATTTAGTATGATATCATTTTTGCTCTATTATTGCAATTATGTTTGATTTTTACTATTACTTTTAAATAGAGGTTTAAAATTATAGTATGTTTTTATATTTTGTTTATGTATTTTGTTTTATTAAGTGCATATTAAAAAGTTAGTTATATATTTTTGTATCTAGAATATGATTATGAGTAACGTCTATTTTTAGAGTATGTTATTTTATAGTTTGATTTTTAATTATATTTATTTTATAAATACTAAACAAATTCAGCTAATTTAACAGTTTTATCAAATTATTTAATCTATAGTTTTTTACTATTTTTATATAATGCTTTTGCATTTGTTTTGTAATGTTTTTATTTTTATTGCAGATTTTAATATGACTGACAAAATTAAAGCTTTAAAATCTCAGATAAAATTTCTTAAATGTTATGGATTTTTATAATTTTTTTCTTCAATAAAATGTAATATTTTTTAAAATGAAAATTAAATTTGTTTAATAGAGTTGATTTCATTTAAAAATTTAAAATTTTATTTTTAAATATATTTATTAAATACTTTAATTTAACTTAGAATCTCTATATATTGGTTTATTTGTTTCAATTAAAGGCTTGTTAGTAAAGTTAGAATAAAATTTTAAAATTGAGGCATAATATACTTAAATTCTATATAATTTGCTGAAATTTGATACTTTCTTTGAAATCACTGGCAATGTGATATGGTCCTATAATATTTTAGGTAGTTACTGAGTTTCTTAGATTTGGATCAATGGGTGGAGGTAATTTTGAATATTTTGATATCAAATTAAAAAAAAAAACATTATTAGAACTATAATATGGTTTAAGTAAGATGTGTCACAGGGCAATACAAATATTTTTTGATTTCAATTAAAAGCTTGAGTAAAATTATAATAATATTTTAAAATATAGTTTTAATAGATTTAAACTCAATATACAGATTGAAATTTGGCATATTAGGTAGCAAGCACTGCTAAAATAATATGAACCATTAAAGATTTTAGGTAAAGGGCCTACTTTTTTAAATCTGAATTACTGGGTGAAGAATATTTCAGATATTTTAATATCAAATTTAAAAGTCAGTTTCAGAAAGTTTCATACATTTTAGATAATGTGCACATTTTTTTTGTTTTAATGGAAAGTTTAATTAAAGTTAAAATAAAATAAAATTAGTTTACAATAAAAAATATTACTAATATTTTGATAGCAGATTTAAAAGACAGTATCAGAACTTCAATCCATTTTGAGTAATGTGCATGAAAATAAAGTTAGTTTACAATATAGTTTTGTTAAGCATTAAAAGAAATCCACTTGTCAAATGAAAAGAAAAAAGATCAAACACTTTTCAAGAGATAAGACTAATTCATATTTTAAATTATTTAATAATTTATTATACATATATATAATAATGTATGTATATTAAATCTGATATTTACTTATTAACTTTTTGCAGAAATATCCAATAATATATATAAATTATGAGTATCAAATCAATTTAAAATAAAATCATATGTATTGAAGTGGTGCATATCTGCATGCATATATTCTTGCTTCATGTTTGCTTGAATTATATAGTCTATTTTCCATCGTATATAATTTATTTCCCAATATCTGCACACATTAGCAATATGTGCATGTGTGCATGTACAATTTTTACATTTTAAAGTTAAAAGTTGATTGTTAAGTCACACTATATTATTTTAATAAAAAAAAGTATATTGTTAAAAGCATAATCATATTGCATATAATGGGAGGAAGATAGAAAGCCATTAAAGGAGGGAATGTAGGTGCCATGTTTCCCTGTTTATAGATACAATTGTCTGTAATAGTTACACTCAAACACCTTCAGAGTCTACACACATTTTAAGGTGTTAAATGAAAAGCAAAAAAACAATGGCAAGAAAAACAATTTGGCTGCACACAAGGCACAAGGAAGTAGAAAACTAATGGAATGTGAATTAAAAGCAGAAACAGAATGAAATCCATTAAGAATTAAAAAAAAGTGGGCCCCAGGTATAAAAATAAATATATAAGCATGGAAGGGAGCATTGTGTGAGGTAGTCATATATTTGGCACAAGATCCTATATAAACAATCATATTTGGCAAGATCCTATTTAGATGAGATGTAATATTTGCATAAGATCATATTTATATTCAACTTAATATTTTGTACAAGATCTTATATATATATATATTGTGCCCTTTTGTATGGGTCACCATTTAAGTTTTGTGCTAATTTAGTAGAAAATTTTAAATTTAAGAAGTATTTTAAATATGTGATGTTGACTTTGCTTGTGGTAATGTTACCATAAGTTTAATTAAAGCAATCTATGAGTGTTTGATATGTGAATTGTGTTGATATTGAGAAGATATTTAAAATGATGATGATTATGATGTAATACTGCATTAATAAATTTAATAACAAATGTTTAAAGCTAAAGTATTTAAAAGACAAGTTAAAATTAGACAAAAATATTTATTTAATTTGAAATATATGTTAAAAGTGAATAAAAATATTTTAAATTATAAGTACTTAAATTGAGATTAATATTTGATTTTAATCATATCAAATAATTATTTTAAAATCTATTATAATATCTTAAATATTTAAAAATATTTATTTTAAAATACTGCAATTGTTAAGTTTATTTTTAGACAAGCGTTCTTGTGTTATAAAGAACAGATGTTATACACACGCGTGGAAGTTGTCTAATAAAGTTGCATAATTATTTTAAAAAATCATGTTATAAAATTTATAAATAATACGTGAGTTATCACGAGATAAAAATAAAGATATTAATGTAAAATATTAAATTTGATTTTAAAAATATTGTCTTAAAAATATAACGTATTTAAAAAGATTTAGTTTATTTTAAATGATCTTATAAAAGTTAAGATTTAAATTAAGTGAGAAATAATATTTCAAAAGAATGTTTAATAGATTTAAATAAACGATAAATATTGTTTTGAAAGAATTTGATAAAATATCAAATATTAAATAAGTCATTATTTATTTTTAATATTGTGTTGGTAAATATGTAAATAAGAAATTTTGATTGTTTAAACCTACCAATCAGATAAGGAGTTTCTGGCAGTATATAAGCTGGATTCAATTGTTGAGGGGGTCTCTCTACAATAAAACTTCTAAGTCGTTTGTGCTATTAAAAAAATAGCTAAGTAAATTTATAAACGCTCTTAAAATCAGTTGTAAAATCATAAGAGTGTTATTGAATAATTTATTATATTTTTAAAGTAATGAATATGCAGTAGAAACTTAATAATTCCCTATTATCTTCTCAATATCGAAACTCAATTTACGTACAAATAATCAATGGAAACATCACGTATCGGAGAAATATATCAGAAACTTTATGCTATAGAAGTAACAGACGCTGGATTAGTACATAAAACTACAAGATGGAGAAAAGTAGTATTTTGGACTATAAATAGTTTTCAAAAGTTAAATTACTATTGTCTATTACTAATAGATATTTTAAAAAATATAAATATTTCTGTAAAAGAAAGTATTTTGACAAATTATAGAAGTAAAATATGTATCTTAAGGAAAGATATAAGATGCAGTAGTAATTTTAAATAAATACTTGCCTTGTTAAGTCTTTATGCTTAAAAGACTAGAGATTGATAATTTGAAAAGGCAAATATATTATAAGTATAAGTATTTTAAAAAATCGTAATATAATAAAATTATTTTATTAAAGTTATCTAAACGCTGGACGTTATAGATGGAAAAATTAATTCTTACCGGAATATGGTATTTACAAATGCGCAAGTAATACATGGATATCCAAATCAAGTTAAACTAAGCCAAACCAAGTTAATTGAAAAATAATTAAATGACAATTTATCAATTATAAACTAAGTTGAAATAATAACTTTCAAATAATAATTGATGAAGAATTGGATCCAAAGAACTTATAAACTATTTTAATTTTATTTGTTTTCTTGTGGAACTTATTTTTTTTAAAAAATAAACGTTATCATTTTTTATTATAAACTTTCAAGAAACACGTGATACAACGGAACAGGAAATAGTGTTTTATTGACTTTATACGGAGGATATTTGTTAGAACTTTTATGGTAGAACAAAAGTCGACGCTGGACTATGTAATATGAATTTTATTTTATTTATTTAACATAAAATTTAAATATTATTAAACTCTTAAAAAGTAGGTTAGGTACATTTATTAAATAGTAACTTAAAAATAATATAATAATTAATTACATAAACTTATTTTTATAATTAATATAACACGGAATATTCTAATGAATGTTTATGAGTGAAAATGTGAATGATTTTTATTTTATGAAGCTGCAAATTCCGAAGAATACTGGATAGCAGAATGGACAATATTATTATTATGGTAAAAAATATTGTATAATGATTTTTAATGAATTTAATATGTTTTTCTTTAGATCAACTGAATATTATGTTGTTGTAGAATGAATGGATAAATATATTATGAAAACACATACATTATATTGACAACAAACTTTATTAAAATATGCATAATTTTTAATTTATAATATAAACATGATACAACATTACGTAAAAGCTTAGAAATAATTATATGATTCTTTCGTAAATAATTTTGATATTTTTATTTATGATTAGTATTAAAATGATGTTTATTACTTATCTAAGTAATTATTTTATTTTTGCAAGTTAGAAAAGGATTTTAAAAGTCTATATTTTTGTGTATTTTGTTTATTGAATAAGTTAAGTTACGTTATGAGTAGAAGCCTATATTTAGATTGAAAAGTTTACTAAGTATAGACAATATAGTATGAGTAATTTGGATAATGAATATTTTATTTGAAGTTGATATTTGTTTTCCGGAAAATGTTTTAAATAAGTTTAGAATATGTTTTATAGATAGAAATTTATTAGAAAGGTTAGTAAAGCACATAGGGTAAAATAATGATTTTACACAGAAAGGAATCATAAAATTTATCTAATGTAATGTTTTATGAATTTAAAATTGATAAATGATTTAAATATTAATGTTTGAATAATACAGATATAGAATGCATATTTTATAAAACATATAACAGGAATTACATTAGGTGGAATATAATTATAGCCAATCATTTGTTTTACATTATAAAGAGATATTGATTTTATATACAGATATTAAGCAATGCTAGTAATAAAGTGAATACATGATAATACATTATAAATGATATTTAATTAATGTAGTTATTTAATAGGTAAAGCTACATTATGTACACATGCTACATAGATAATCTTGACATGTATTATTATTTGTAATAATTAAAGATTACTACTATTTATTTTTCAAATCTAAGTTTTAAGAAAAACACACTGTAATAATATTAATATAGCATTTGAAGGAATGTGTAATTGCTTATTAAGTACATAAGTTAATAACAGTGTAAGCCTCTTATATTTGTATTTCTTATTTTTATTTTATTTGTTGTCATAAGTTATAAACTGTAAATAGTGTAAATAAATTTTATTTGAAGTTATTGTAAATAAATTTGTTAATTTGTTTTAAAAGTGTGTCGAGTTTCATTATTTTTCACCACAGCATTTTGACATCAGATGATTTGAAATAAACATAATATTTGCACAAAATTGAATTTGTTATTATTACTTAGAATTGAATACCATATTTGCTTAACATTATTTTATAAGAATTGATTGACATGAACATAAAATATTGCAATGGTCATAAGATGATTATAATACACATTATAAGAATACAGTATTGTTTATTGCCACAGATTATTAAGTCTAAGATTTTAATCTATTTTAAAATGAAGATACCATATGAAATAAAAGATATACATATAATTGTTTATTTATTTAATGATTGATTATATCATAGAAATAGATGAGATTAAATTACACTTTAAGATTATTATTTATTATTATTATTAAAATAAGTTAGGTGTATTTAAGTTTGATATAAAATCCCACATCATACTTATTTACATGAGTTATTATTATTTTAAAACAGCTTAGAAGAACCTGAGATTATTTAATTATATTTTAAGTTAAAAGTTAGGAATTATTTTAGTATTATTAAAGATAATTTATTTCATTTAAAAGCCATAAGAATGCTATAGATGTAGTGGTAAAGTGATAGGGTAGTGATAGTATTCTTATGCCATTGAGACAGTATCTTGGGAGATATTGACTCAGTGTAAATCTGCTTATTACTTTGTAACTTTACTTCGCAGTCTCATAATTTTATAAATACTTATTTAATTAATATAATCTAGAACTATATTGATTTTGATGATTGATAATAAATTTAATTAAGATATGATAATATAAAAGTATATTAAAGATAGATATGCAAATTTTAATTAAGCATAATAATGTAACTGAGCTAGTTGTATTTTAAACTATTTTATATATCAAGAAGTAAGGGTACAATATATATATATATATATATATATATATATATATATATATATATATATATATATATATATATATATATATATATATATATATATATATATATATATGGCATATGTTTCTAATTAGTTATCCTGCTTAAGATTCTGCTTATTAATCTTTTATTATTTGTGTAGAAGAAAAGAAAATGTTAAAAGTACCTACTGTTATAAGTGAATAAATGGGTGTCAGCTTCTCTGTGGTTGTCAGTGAAGTTTGGCATCCAGCAAAGGTCTATCAACATGATTAAGATCCATCTATGTCCTATCTATATATCCATCTGCACAAAAGAAGTCCTGAAAGTCATTATCATCTTGCTGGTAAAATGCTTTAATTTTATTCAAAGGATTTTTAACTGTAACTCAATTTTTTAAATATATTTTATTCAACTAGTCTTAGTTAATTGTATATAGTATTTATCATTGATGTTAAATCTACTGGTATTAATTATTTGGCAAATTAGAAATCTATTTTTTTGCATTTATAATTATGTTACCTTGAATGATGGAGTTAAAATTTTAAATTCTTAAATGCGTTTACACTTCTCTGCTTTCAATGTCCCAAGGGATGGAGTGAGTTGAGAAGACACTAAATTTAAAGCTCTAACATTTTAAAGTAATAACAATATGCATCTAAATTGATTTTTTTGGTTTCTTTTCTTACTCTTAGTTCCCTATATTATGTCAAATAAGGTTATTTTTTCAACTTCTTAGAATTATGTAAAGAATTAATGAAAAATGGTGAGCGTATTTCCATTCAATTAATTTTATAAATTATTTTTTTGTTTATCATGCTGCTCTATAAATATAACCCAACCCATGTGCTAAAAATTAGATTATAATTGAAAATATCTGTAATAAAAACAATAAATTAATTCTGTTTAAGTTTTACTTTATGTGCTGCTAAAATTAATAATTCTATTTTGTTAAAATGATTCTATGTAATAAAAACTAATATTAAGGCTGTCATATTTATAATTCAAGATTCCATTATGTGTAAAATAATATTATTAAAATTATCTAGATGTACTTATTGCATTGCTTATCAATGCAATAGAATATATATGTAACTTAAACTGCAATTCATGTACAGGCAATGTAAGAAGTAATGGATCATGCTATCACTCTATATTAGAGGTAATTAATCTTCCCTGCACTTTAAATATTATATTACTAGATTTCCAAGTTTAAGATGATTAAAAATCATTATTGTGAACAGGTTCTAGTTACATAACAGCAATACATGGACAGCTAGGGATGCTTACTTGCCATATAAAAATGAGTTTCATAATGTTTATTATTAGTGTAGGTGAAAGGTTTAATAGTTTACCATTTATCTTTTTGTATATTACATTCCTACCCCTTCATATGTGTTGCTATGGTTATATTATAATTGAATTTATTACCTCTACTTACCACACAGTTCACTCATCTTTGTATAGTCACTGCAACAAGTGCAGGCTATATTCCTTTTTGCATGCCCAGTTTCCTAATCAAGTATTAGCACTGGTCTAGGTTGTGCAATGTCACTGAAGACTTATCACCATCACAAATCCTAGATTTAGCATAACATCTTATTCATTGGTATGCACCCTCAGCTGGAAGCAGGAGCACCTATGCAGCCAGGGTCATCCACCATTAGTTTGAACAGTGCCATCAGATTGCTAAGCTGATCATCCTTATATTTGTTTACTATTGAGAGTACTCACTGCAATGTCTAAATAATGTTTATCTATGTAGCCTTCACCTGTGCTCATCATCAACTCTAGGTAGCTTAAATTGAACCTGTCCACAACTTCCTATTAAACAAAATAAATATGCAATAGGTTGTTAGATTCAAACCTATAATGGCTGATAGCTTCTCATATCTCCAGTACTAATTAAATAATATTTACTAAGGCTTAAACCTCAAGAATATGCATGTAAAATGCGATATTAGGGACCTCTACAAGTCTTAACCACAAGCTTATACCTTGCCATTGCCACCTTCTGTAATACTATGTAAAATCCAGTAGATTATTTTAATTCAATAATTTGTAAGTTACTCTATCCATTGTTTTAGTTTCTGCAATAAAACTTATATTACCATTGTTAATTAACTTGTGTCATCATTATGAGTCAGAACTATTAAGTAATTAATGTATATAATTCAGTAAAGTTATTCAACTGCCAAAATAAGCACATCCACGGTTTTGTATACGGATAATACAGTATTTAACTTTGTAGCATTATAGAAATAATAAAATTCCAAAATCATGTCAATAACTATAAGGTAAATAAATTAATGTAGGGCCTTAACAAGTACTAGTGTATAGTAAGGTCACAAATTATGAAGAACCCTGAGAAAAGTGTCAGTATTCAAATACTGAGCTACATTATGAAGGAAAGCTGTGTGACACCAAGAATGATAATTATGTAGCTGAGACCAAGAAAATCTAGGTAGGGGTTTAAACTAGGAGCATGGGGTAGCCTATGTCTGCTGGTTGAGAGTCCCTGCTTGATCTTTAGGTTCTGATTACACAATCTTGATCATTACAGTATTAAAGAAAATTCATTTATATTTTTGTTAGGCCTTTTTTTTTAAAAAATAACGTTTCAAATAAAAAATAAAAATGACAAACACTTTTTAACAGAAAGGCTTTTTTATATTTTAAGTATTATACACAGAGATAATAATGTACACATATAAATCCAATGTATACACAAGAGGTATACATATTAACTTATTGCAGAAATATCAAGTGATATATATATATATATATATATATATATGCACTTGATATATTCTGATATACATTTATATATATATATATATATATATATATATATATAAATATAAATGTGGCAAATTGATTTAAAGCAAAAAATACATATTAAATAAAGTTCATTTACAATATAGTTTAGGGAAGCATTTTTTAGGGGAAAAAATGTCATGTCTTAAATTTTACTTAATGATTTATTATTAAACGCTCACTATTATTTCAGTAATAGTTTTAACAAGGCTGTAAACCTTAGCAATACAGCCTTGTTAAAACTATTAATGATTTATTGTAATAAATAGTCTATTATTTATATAGTGCTGACTACATTTGTAATATAAAAAAAGGAAGCACACCTCCAGTCATGTACTTTTATAAATTTACATGCACTTGTCCATGCACATCAGTTTAACAAGCATAAGTGTATGCTTTTGGTTAGAGATTATCTGTATGTAAGCCAACCTCTGTTCACCATGCTGAAATCAAGGCTCTAATTTATTGTGGGTCTGAATAGGTTAAAGCCATGATTTCAGTACGATGAGCAGAGGTTGGCTTATAAGTATAAATGCACACTTATGCTATTTAAACTGATGCTCATGACTGAGTGAAAGTAAATTCAAAAAGCACTTGACCAGAGCTTTGTTCACTTCTTTGTATTAATGATTTATTATGCACATATATAATTTTGGACACACACTAAAAACTACAATTGTAGTTACAGAAACAATCTTTTTTTTTGGCTTTATAGTGTATAATAAACAGAAGTGTTTATCATAAAATATTTTATATTTCTATGTATTAGTAAAAATTGATACAGACTGTTTCACTTAATTTTTCTATAAGACATTTAATAACAATTTAATTCTGAGATGTAATTCTAATTACATAATTTTAAATTTATTTTTTAAAGTATTTTACATTACATTGTCATTATGTCTTTAATAAAAAACATTAAAAACTTATAAGCAAAGTTTAAAAGAGAAGTTATAAATAAATATAATAATAAGCTGAATATTTTTGAGGATCCATGCCTCATAATCATAGTTTTCTTAAAAATATATAATAAAATATATGCAAAGATATTTAAATTAACACATGTTATGTGGCCCATTTCTTTGATATATCAAAGCAAGTGTGTTTTCTATTTATAGCATTAATATTTCCATTAACATAGGATGCTTATTTTATTTTTCTCTTATGATCATTTGATTCTGTGCATATAATTACAGGACTGGCAGGTGTAAAATTGTGTCCAGATTTCATGGCATGCTCCAAAAATACAGATGTATTGTTGTTCTTCTGAACTCTATTGTAAGTTTACATGTGTGAGCAAGTCTAGTATTAGTAGTAGCTTTAGTTTCACCATAATATACAGTGAGGCATTTTTCTTGAGGACATGAAATGGAATATACTACATGTGGGGTAAAATTTGAGAGCTCTATAATACCAAAATATTACAATACCACCCATGATTTTACATATATTCGGTATTAGCTAAACAGTATTAAGCTGTTGCACATGCGCTTTGCAGATTTTAACTATAAATGACTAAATACAAACACTTCAAACACATGATAAAGTCTTTGGGAAAAGATAGAATGGCATCTATCTTTTCGAACCCAAACTCTTTTGTATGGGCAAATCTTAAGTGTCTGAAAGTGAAAGCATGAAGATATTAAATAATCACTTTAAATTACTTTTACATGCTTGAATGAATGACGCTGGTGAAAATTACTAGAATTTACAATACATCATTCTTATTTGAAATTAAATATATGTAAATAAATCAATTATTTTATATAGCATGAAGTTTTATAAACTGTAATAGCTAAACAGCATTAAGCTGTTGCACATGCGCTTTGCAGATTTTAACTATAAATGACTGAATACAAACACTTCAAACACATGATAGGGTCTTTGGGAAAAGATAGAATGGCATCTATCTTTTCGAACCCAAACTCTTTTGTATGGGCAAATCTTAAGTGTCTGAAAGTGAAAGCGTGAAGATATTAAATAATCACTTTAAATTACTTTTACATGCTTGAATGAATGACGCTGGTGAAAATTACTAGAATTTACGATACATCATTCTTATTTGAAATTAAATATATGTAAATAAATCAATTATTTTATATAGTGCAAAGTTTTATAAACTGTAATAGCTAAATGCTGTTTAGCTATTACAGTTTATGTTTTTCTCTTCTTTCTCATTTGTAACTTTTTGTTAAGCAAAACTTCCCAGAAATCCTTTGTTTTTATTATCTTTAACCACCACATATTACTTTTCTCTTTTAATTCTTTTAATTGCATTTAATTATGGCTCTGATGAAATTAAACTTGTTAGAAAACTTAATGTTTTTTAGGGTTTTCTCTCTTTTTTAAATAGACTATAACTTGAATTAAATTATTAATCAATATTATAAAATATATAATTACACAAAGTTTTCCAAATTTTGAGAACGATTTTTTACATATTTTACTACAAATCATATCATTACCCAAATATAAATTTAAACTATACATACAGATATATCAGATAAATTGAAAAAAAAACTTTATTATAGTATTTTTCTTTTATTTTATTCCCAAAATTTTCAATTCTATTCAATATTTAATAACTACTATTTTAAGTTTATTTCATTGAGACATCTTGTAATATAGGACTTGGTTAGAGTTATCAAAGACCATACTATTACAATACCCTTCTTGTAAAATAACAAAATAATGAAATGGAGCATTTATGATTAGCCTTATAATTATATTATATCTTAAGTTTTTTCAATTTTAAGTCTCATAAAGGTAATTTTCCTTTGAGATGGATTTTTGATTTCATAAAAAAAATAATTAAAATTTCTAAATTTTTTTATTAAATTTTTAAAAGTTTGTGTTGGATTACTAATTGTTATATGCCTAATTTTTTTGAAGCTTTTATTAAAATTGTTTTGGAATTAATGTGAAATATATATTTCATAGCCTTGACATTGAAAATAAATGGCAAAATGTTGATAGGTTCAAAAGTACTAATGTATTTATTTCGTTCTTTAAAAAATATTTTTCTGCTAATAAAATTAATGTTATCATCTTTTTTATTATTATTTGAGATATAATCCTACCTTTTTTTAAAACTAAAGAAAATTGTATTATTACATATATTATTTCTCCATTAATATTCTCTATATTATTTTTTTAAAAGATAAAATTGTTGATAATTTTGTGCTGATTTTAAAGTTATATATCAGATATGTAGATAATTATTTGTTAATGAGAAATATAAAATGAAATTTTTTTTATCAAATTTTGATTCTAATATTAAATTCCCTATTAACAGGGATACTTGAAATTTTAATAAATGAATGTTTTTAGATTTGATTATTAAAGATACAATTAAGTATATTTCATTTGTAATTATTTTATTAAAAATAAAAATTTTTAAAATGTAACTAGATCTTGTAGTTATCAGCTGTTTTTTCATTAAAAGGGTGCACTAATGAGTTTTAGTATAAGAATAAAAGATTAAATAACTTTAAAAATAATGATTTGATTTAAACAACCCATTTGATATTGAGTATATTGGGGGGGGGGTATTCTCATTAATTTATTAAAAGTATTTTATTTGAGAAAAATCTTAATTTTAAAAACAGAGTTAATAATAATAAGAAAAATTATTGCAAGTGGAAAGATTATGAGGATTATTTGAAAGAAATATCCTAATAATTCTAAAAATTTGTAGATAGTAAAAATATTTCAACAATTGTTTATAAAGTTTCATGAAAATAGATATAAGTAAATTCTTTTTAATAAAAAATTCATAAAGGTACTATTAGAAATAGATATCTTTGCTCAGCTATTATACATTCTTGAATGTGATATAATCAAAAAATGTTGATCAACTGTACATAGATAATTTTTTTTGAATAGTGAAATTAAAAGAAAGGTCAGAGACTCTTTTGATTAATCACGTTTTGTTAGGAGTGATTGGAAGTTATCTTTGAGTTGTGGTTAGTTAGATTTATGTATATGTTTTGTTCATAGAATTAAGATTTATTTGAACATTTGTTACTGTTTTACTAAGAGATACTTTCTGTTACTAGAAGAAGCCCTGAAACCATTGCTTCCACATGCAAGAGATAAACAATTTTAGATATTTGATCAAAGGCCTATAAAACTGTTATGAATAATATGAATACATTTCTAATATTTTCAAAAGTTTAAAAAAATTTTAAATTAACAAATCAATTTTAGATATTTAAAAAAAAAAAACATGTTCTGGATATTTTATTGGATAAAAAAAATAAATTTCAAATTTTATTGAAAAATTTAGAACAAAATTACCCTTGCAATTACAATTAAAAAAATTAAAACAATTTTAGATATTTCATTAAAAAATGTTTGGATATTTTGTAATTAATTATGTGGTAAAAAAATTCAAATTTTATAAAAAGTTATTACAAAGGCTTATTGAAAGTATCATGATAAAATACATGATAAACTAATGCAAAAATGAATAAAAAATTGGCAGCATAAGACATAAAAAAACATTTAGGTTTAGCCAATTTTAAAATTGAAATTAAAATAAAAAATTGAAACAAATTTCAAATTTTATCGAAAGTTATGTGTAATTATTTATGCAGAAAAATAATTATATGAGAAATATTTATTTTTGTATTGTTGAAATTACTTGAGGAAATAAAAAGGCTGGGTCATTCTCTGAAAATAAGGATGACAAAAAAGTTTTGCATTTGTGTCTTGAAAATTTGATTTTCTAGTAAATTTATGAAAGTTGTCTGTCTATCAATCTTCTACCATCTATCTATCTGTCTAGCTGTTTTTTTGTGTATTTGTCTAACTACTCATTCATCCATAAATTTATCCATCCAGCTGTCTAACTATCCATCCATTCATTTATCTATCTGTCAACCTTTTCACCTCTTCATCTACCTATCTATATCTGCTATCTATACATCCATCAATTCATCTATGTATTTGTTCACTTCTCTGCCTATAAATCTCTTTGTCTACTCATCCAACCATCTTTCTATACAACCATCCATTCATTAATATATCCATCCATATATCAATCTATCACACATGCAATCATCCTTTTATTTGACTATCTATCTATCCATTCATCTATTAGCTATCCTTCTACCTAAATATCTACCTATATACTTATTTTCAGATTTTATTCATTTCTCTATATACTTCTATATTTATCTGTCTATTGGTTTATCTATATATGTATATCTCTACCTACCTATTCAATCATCTACCATTATATCCAGACAACCATATATATTTATTCATTTACTGGTCTATTTATCAATCCATCTATCTATATATAGTGTACTGTTCATGGTATATTTTAAGAGTTTATACGGTTTATGCACCCCATATTTGGTGACCAAATTATGTTCGATTTGTCAATTCCCTTAGGTGATTTTATTGATGCAATTATCTTTCCTGGTCACACAACCCTGCTTAACATAACTAACTTGATAAGAGAGAAAACCAGTTTTAATTTGTTTGAAAAGGCACTAGAAATCTATATGCGTGGCCTACCTCCTATTTTTTATTAGTTACAATTATCATTTATTTGATGTACCTGGAGGATTGTATTCTGTAAAACAGCATCAGCAATTTATTTGATAAATAAAATAATGATAGAGTTTAACTAATATTACCTTGTAATAATAAACTTAATTAGACCACAATATAAGTTATATTCATGTCTATTAATTTATAATTAAAATTGATAAATATTTCCAATTCTAAAAAAAGAATAAAATATTAAATTATATGCATATCAAAGTAAATGTTTTGGGATTCTAATTGTCTGCAATATGATTTTACACAGTCTTCAATATTACTTAAGAACTTCAAGAATGTGATCACTTATATGAAATAAAGTTTCTTACCAATAAGTTTAATTGTTCAATTATATCACTTATAGAATTACCATGTATTTGTTTGTTCTGAGAGGGATCCATTGTACACTTTTGGCAGCATGTAAGTAATCTAGTGGTTAAAGCTTCAAGTAGGCAATGGACTTCACTTATGGCATTATCATGACTTTATGAAGAGAGACAACATCGGCAAATGAACTTTTTCTACTCATACATTTTACGATCAACATGTTGGTAAGAGTAGTTTGGCACTATCTTTCTAGCTTCATAGAAAATCAATTTTAAACTGCTTTCTTTTGCAAATGACAATCTAAGATGACCAGTGCATGATGTGTTTGCTTTTATAGTCCTTCTTGATTTTTAGTCTGCCACAAACATTCTGTTAACTTTGACAAAATTTAAAGTAACTTAGTCCTCAAAGTCATCCTTTTCCCCTTTGGTTGCCATGTTTAATTAAGGAAGAAATGGTGTGATTTTAATTTTAAGTACTGCTAATTGCTTCATGATAAATTTGTTTTCTTATCTTAGCAAAATCAAAGTATTTTTTATTATTCTCTTTTTAATTTCTCTTAAAAAAATATAACCTATATTGTCTAAAATAAATCAATAAGATATTTCAAAAGAAAAATATTATTTTCTTTTTGAAAAATTTGATAATTTAAACTTCTAAATTCCCAATGCAACTTGTATTAAAATAAATATAAAACAAACATAGTACAATGCCTACACAGTCAATGACAATAATAAAATAAGGTATTTAACCTTGCTTTTATTCTTTAATTTTAGTTAATCATATTAATATTAAATTACTGTTAAATAATTCCTATCTTGTTTACCATTAATTCATGTCCTTGGTCTTTAGGGTTTAAGTCCATCTGGTTTATTGTTTATGCTATCCACCAGGATAATTTGTTTTATATGGCTTTAAGGCCCTGACATTGAAAGTTCTGTTCTCCCCCTGAGAGTAAATGCATTTGAACAATTTTCCCTAACTATCTGATACAGTCCTTCATTTAAATTCTGAAACTTTTTGGTTTGGCTAATAGGGTTTTCTCTGACCCATACCTTCCTCCCTTTTTTGAAACCACCAGATCTTGTACCTTCTCTGTCTATTCCTATACCAGCTGCATGCTTCATTTTCAGTGCTGCCTTTCTGTGATCAGTCTCCCTATTGATATACTCAGGAATGGTTGGTAACTTAGCCTAATAGAGCCTTGGAACAGCTTGATGGAACTGTAACCAAATAGGTACAAACCTGTAGGTTGATGTAATTCATTACCCATGGTAACTGTTTCACACACTCTTTATAGTTTGAAGATGTATACACTCTAAAAAGTCATCCCAATTCCCTCATCACTCATTCACATGAGTTTGATGGGGGATTACAGATAGATGACATACTTCATTTTCACTACCCATTCCTTCCATTTATTGTCCATTAAAGGAGTCCCATGGTAGGATAAGATTACCTTTGGTTTGCCTACTTTAGGAAAGTGTTGTGTTTCTAATATCTGTATGATGTTTTTTGAATTAGCCTGTCTAATGAGGTATGCAGACACCCATTTTGAAAAAAAACATCATAGACCACTAATATGTATTTCCTCTTCCAGAACCTAGGTAGCATCCCATAAAAATCAATAGCTACCAGGTAATTTGGTTTTTTGGGAATTATGGGGTTTAATGTACATGTGAATGATTTGTTGGTGGGCTTTGTTTTCTGGCATACTTCCATAATCTTTCAACATTTTGATTATTTGGTATCTCATGTTTGGCCAGTAAAACCAGGTTTTCAACTGCCTTTCTATTTTGTGGACCTCATAATGGCCATATAAACAGTGGAATATACATAGTTAACCTATCTTTCAGGATCTTGGGCATAACCATCCTCCACATTACCTCCTTTATGTCTGTTAAGTACCACAACACACCCTTGGTCAAATGGTACCTCCTTCTGCCATTTTCAAAGCAACTTTCCCTTGCCCCCTCTTTCTCTCTCTAAACTATCTATAATTATCTGGTATCTTGTTTATGTAACATTCAAGTGGTTAGTGTCTCCTACTACATTCTCTTCCCCTTTACAATATTCTATAGAATAGTCAAATTCTTGAAGAAAAAGCCTCCGATGAATTAACCTATTATGTGACAAACAACAGTGATTAAGGAATTTCAGACTTCTTGTGATCGGTTCTGACCACCATCTCTGACCCTATCAGAAATTTCCAGAATCTCTGGAATGCACATATTATGGCCAATGCCCCTTTTTCTGTTACAGCAATAATTGACTTCCAGTCCTCTTAAGGATCTTTTAATGAAGTACATTACCCATTGACTACCATCTTCCTGCATTTGCATTAATGCTGCACCAATCCCATATCTGCTGTTGTCGATCTGAACTATAAAAGTTTTTTTTTAAATCAGGGTATATCAACATTACCTGGCTAAAAAATTTCTCTTTGATGCCTTCAAATACAATGTGATGATTGTCTGTCCATTCCCATGGAACATTTTTCTGCAACAGTCATAGCAAAGGCTCCATATCTGCTACAATGTTCTGGTAGAACTTGTTATAAAAAATTACATAGTCCTAAGAAGGACCTAACCTATCTCAGTGATTTAGGGTCTGGGAAGTCCTTGATGACCTGTATTTTATTGGGATGAGGCTTGATTCCTGTTTTGCTAATCAAATGTCCTAAATGACTTGCATCATGGCTATTCAATTTTTTTGTAAATTAATGCTGATACCTTTGTCTTCACATTCTTGTAAAAACATTTCCAAATGTTTTAAATACTCTCTTGGGGTTTTAGATGCAATTATAATGTCATCCATATAAATGGTAACCAAACTTTTTTTCAAGGGATAGTACTCTGTCCAAGCACTTCAACAACCCTGCTCTGCTGTTTCTTAACCCAAGCAGCATTTGTTAAACTGATAAGATATGCCATTATACATGGTCCACTGGCAATAGTTTATTTAAGCCCTGGGAAAAATATTTTCTGAAAATAAATTATGAGAAATCATAATCCCCATCTTTTTAGTTATTTGCTTTGAAAGTATAGGATATGAAAAGAGTCGACAGACTACGGTGACCTCTTTTATAAATTAAAACTAACTTCATCAGCAATTCTAATTGCAATACTAGGTAATATTAGGTCAAGTTAATCAGAAATATAGCTATGTTTTTAGAAATATGAATGAAATATTTTTCTTCTTCATAGCTTGATTAATTCATGCATCTTAGTGCATAATAGAAGAAGGCCTAAACTAAATCGTGAAAGAATAAAATAGACTGTAAATGGTACAGTATATATTCTAATCTCCCCCCGTGCATTCTCACCCCAAAATATACTGTTTATTACGAATATTACGGGTTCTAGCTCAGTTAACAAATAAATAAATGAAATATTCAGCATTAATTAAAATGATTACTAGCTCTAATTTTAAAATACAAATACGGTTCAATTTTAAAATGAATTAACAAATATTTACTATTTTCATGAGACATGGAGTGACAATTCAGGGAACGAGATAGACTACATTGAGCCATTATCCACACGATACTACCTCAATGGCTTAAGAACACTATTCCCCCTTTTTACTATACCAAATAACTAACTCATAGTATTCTTACGACTTTCTGAGCTCTATTCACTATGATTAAAATAATAATCATATCTTAATCTTCTTTATAACAAGAATCTAGCTCAATTAAATAAAATGAAGCAAAATAAAATAAAATCTCAGGTTCATAAATTGTATTCTAACTGATTTAAAATTACGGTAGTAAAATATGAAAAGGGAATTTTATGTCATAATCTACTACACAGCAACTAACAATAATAAAAATAATAATAACAATAATAAATATAATATAATCTTATTTCTTCCTAAAATGAAATAAATAAATACGTACATGGTAGTATTTTAATAATCTGACAACAGAATACATGTGGGAACATTAGCATATAATTAAATGTAATATTGTGGCAACCGACTTATGACCAATAAATAATATAAAATTATGATCTTTTAATTTTAACATACCAATAAATTCTCAAAATTCTTATAACACTTTTATGTTTACCTTTTGTGCAAAATTTATATGTCTGTTTCAATTATAAATGTATCGTGATTTCATGCATCCATGTGGAGAAATAACAACTCGGACACAAAACTTTAAAACAAATTTAAAACAAAGTTTATTAACAACATAAATAAATTAACAATATTTTTACACTATATACATTGGATATCCCTTACTTTCATATCTCAACTTAGTTTATTAGTTTATAAAATGAAATCAAAATATTATTTACTTTTCCTAGTTAAATCTTATTTTTTTTTAAACACTTAAGAAATACAGTATTATTACTTGATTTATTATTATGGTTAGCTTATTACAAAATGCATTTCTTATATGATTATCACAAACACTTTGCATCCCTAATATTATTAAAATTATATTTTTTTTTTACAAAATTTACATTCGTAGTAAAATTCTACAAAATAACAAATTTTAGTTTTATATTGGTTGTATGGAATCTTACAAAGTCAAAACATTGTTCTACATTCGGTATTAGGTTTTTATTGTTCATTATCCGATGTTTATTAATCCTAATATTCTCATTCAAGCCTTACTTCGGGTGATATAATTACAACTATTAATATACCATGCACAAGTATATGTTTATTATACCTTATTGAATTATTTTCTTAATAAATATGCAACACTTATTTTCTAAATATTATTAAAAAAAAAAATTCATTCAAATTTTATTATCACTTTTAAAATACTTGGTTTAGATTAGTTTTCAAAATCTTATATTCATTTCTGAATTAATTTTACAATGTATTATATGATTCTTTCTCTCTTTATGATATTTTGGACTTTCAATTTTAAAGTTAGACAATTCTATACATTCCAGCAAATAAACTATTCTTACATAAACGATAACATATCTTCAGTTCTATTTTATTCATTATTTCTTTGAAAATATCTTTCTGACCGATGCAGATTCACAAAATAAGGATAGCGAAGATAGATGCATAGGGTCAAAATACAACTAGAATATTACTCATCATATATCTTGACAATCATGGCACAGTGAATTAAAAGACACTATAGAGGAGTGACCTTTACCTGTCTACCAACCTCTATTATAGGAGCGATGTTAAAGCTATTTCTTCAGCTTTATTATAACATCCAAAGTTTAAAGATATGCAAAAACACTGTCCAAACTATATGTGTTCAGTTATAGGGCCTAGTTAACTATACTGAAATCACACAAAACTAAATATGATCCAAAACCCTTATATTATCCTATTTCTTAAAAAAAAAACATCATCTTGGTTTCCTCTCCACTAGTACTTCCAAGTCACTATCCGATCTTATTTCTCAAGATTTTTTCTATACTGTACATCGACAAATACATATCTGCATTACTAACAATAATAAAATTCATTTATTTTAAAACTATTCCACTATTCTATAAGAAAATATTTTTATTACTTTCCTCCGTATATTTAATCATATACAAACTATTTAAATATCTGAATACTTTATCACATGAAAGTTCAAAAGAATCACACAATTGTTCTGTTAAATTATATTATTAATATACTTTAAATAAATTATTGCATGCATATTCCGAATTACTCCTATCTCATAATATGTTAAAAATGTTGTATAAAATGTGTACATATAATTTAAACTTTCACACTTCATTCTTAGGTCAATATATGATCTAAAAAAAAAAATACATTATGCATTATAAATAACTATTAAAATTACCAAATGACCTTTATCTCCTCGATTGCGTTCCGTAGGCTTCACCATCCATTTGATCCTTGTAGATATAAGATTCATATCCATACACTTTATTTTAAACACTATTTATATAATTTTATCAAACTATTATATTTAAATTTTAATATTAATAAATTTATGTTTTATGTTTTCCCTAATCTCACATAACATTTTATTTTTTAAAATAAATTAGTAAAAAAAAAAATTCAAACTATATTTACTGTACTTCTTCATCAAATTTCCTTGAAAACCATTCATATTAAAGCTAAAAAAAATGTTTCTTATTTCTTCTTTAGTCACTTAATGTTCTTCTCCCTGCTTGTTCAATTTTAAGGTAAAACAATTATTGCTCTGTTTAATAAATATTCATAAATGACAATCCTTGGTTTTTTATAATATTTAATACAATTATTAATTATGATATCAATTAATCCCATAAAGAAAACGTCTACATATTCTCTTCTAATATTTTCTGCTAATATTTTCTCCCACGCGACTTTTACGATGCATCTTCTTAGTACTTTGATTTAAATATTCAATAAAACTTTTCTGTTTCCATGGATTCTTTTCATTAAGTATATTAGATTTATATTTTCTAAATCAAGCATTTCTCCAATGAACACTTTATAATATTTTTAATTCCTCCTAGAGAAAGTTTTTCTGGTCTTTTTTTTCATAAAAACACAATAGCTCTTTCATATTATTATTCTGTAACTTTTTTTCTTCTTTTAAAATTCTGGTACTATATACTTTGTAATGTTTCCTTTAAAAAGACAAACATTCTTTCTCCATTATAACTTTTACATAATTTTTTTTTCTTTATGATATACGCATCTTAATTTTTTCCATAGAGAAGAATAAAAAAAAAAACTTCGGAGTAGCCTTATAAATTTGTGCATCATAAATTTTTCTGACAGCAAGTAACTTCTCTTTTAAGTTTCCCGTATAATGTCCAAATTATATTCCTCTGAGTTACAATAATAAGTTTCTGGTTGAGCATAAATAAAGCTGTATCAAGGCACTTTACAAATATTTTTCCTTTATCATAACTTCTATATACTGTTTTCTGTAGTATTTCCATTTTTACTGCAAGGTTTTGGCTAAACTTGAATAAAATATCCTGGTAAGAAAACTTTTAAAACTAGCCCTCCATTTAAAGGCAGTTCAAAATATTATATGTTAAAAAACTTTTAAAATAAATATAAAATTTTAAAATTATATCACTTTTCTAGCTTACGATCTTATACAGCTAAAAAAATATGTTACTCCTTCCTTTACTTACACATTACCTTCTCCCGCTCCATCTAATTCTTATATTTCGTCTGCTAAAATACCTCCGTTGATTGGTTAATTACTTTTTAGCGCGAACAAATTTACACTTTTTTAGTTTTATAACAGACTAGACTTTTTTAAAATAAAGAATTTATGATGTAATGATTTAAAATATTACTTAGAATAGTATTTTTAAACTCAATTATAGTTTTATCAAAATCATTTAAACTTTAAAACAATTATTAAAATATCATTTAATATTTCAACTTTTACTTTAACGATAGATAGCAATTATACTTAGTTTTATAATTCACAAACTTTATTATTAAATTCTAACAAGCATGTGTGTGAAGGTATATAATATACAGTCACATGATTACTAACTTTATCAGATGATTTGATTTTTAATTTACATCTCGGTCTAAATTACCAAAACTGATATATTTTATAAAATTTTGGAAAATAATTTTAAAAATGTAGAACTAAATATAATTCTCACCATCCTAAAGTTTATTTTAAAATATATTAGATTAAATTTGAATATTAATTATAATTATAATATTACATATCGTTTTTATTTAATTTATTAGTTTTAAAACATTACAATTGAATTGTTTAATATACTTTTAACTATTTATAGCTGTATTATTTTATATGGCCAGCTTTTACAACCATAAGCAAGGATATAATTAAGCTTTATTTAACTGTTTCTTTAAAATAATCCATTACACTTTTATATACCAGGTATTTTCAGCCTTAAATTGTACTATAAGATCTAATCGATCATACAATTATCAATATATTACACAAACGTATTTTAAAATTTAAAATTTTTTAGCAATTGACCATTCTACCTTATTATGACCTATAGATAAGGGCACAATATATATATATATATATATATATATATATATATGTGTAGGATATATATATAAATACATATATATATATATCTATATATATATGTTTTATGCAATAACCTGTAAATTTATACTTTATGTTTGTCTTCAATATAATAATATTAAATCGTGCTTTCACACTTCCAATGTAAAGCTATAACAACAAATTGAAAACTAAATTAAATGGCTGTGAAAGCATGATTTAATATTATTATATATGTTTTATGTATATGTTTTCTATCAATTTATATATTAATCCAGTCATTCTTCAATTTACCTATCTATTCATCTATCCACTCTACCTGCGTATTTGTAGATTTTCTGTCTATTTATCCATCCAATTATCCAACTATTTAACTATTGATTTACCCACCCACCCATTCATTTATTAGACATTTATCTATTTAAATATCTACCTATTTACTTATTTATCTGTTTCTATTTACTTGCATTTATTCATCCATATTTATATTAATTTGACCAATTATTTCTATTCGTTTATTGGTCTAAACATCTATCTATCTATCTATCTATCTATCTATCTATCTATCTATCTATCTATCTATCTATCTATCTATCTATCTATCTATCTATCTATCTATCTATCTATCTATCTATCTATCTATCTATCTATCTATCTATCTATCTATCTATCTATCTATCTATCTATCTATCTATCTATCTATCTATCTATCTATCTATCTATCTATCTATCTATCTATCTATCTATCTATCTATCTATCTATCTATCTATCTATCTATCTATCTATCTATCTATCTATCTATCTATCTATCTATCTATCTATCTATCTATCTATCTATCTATCTATCTATCTATCTATCTATCTATCTATCTATCTATCTATCTATCTATCTATCTATCTATCTATCTATCTATCTATCTATCTATCTATCTATCTATCTATCTATCTATCTATCTATCTATCTATCTATCTATCTATCTATCTATCTATCTATCTATCTATCTATCTATCTATCTATCTATCTATCTATCTATCTATCTATCTATCTATCTATCTATCTATCTATCTATCTATCTATCTATCTATCTATCTATCTATCTATCTATCTATCTATCTATCTATCTATCTATCTATCTATCTATCTATCTATCTATCTATCTATCTATCTATACATCCATTAAGTGATTCTTTCATTTATATATCTTTCCACTCATGCATTTATCTACCATCTATGTTTTTCTGCTATATATGTGTTTACTTATCCATGAAATCATCCATCTACCCAACCATCCATTCTTCTATTAGTAATTTAACTATCAACCATTTTTGTCTGCCTATCTGATTATTTTTTATATTCATTCTTTAATGTTTCAATCTAGCTATATATAAATATCCATCCATCATTCTGCTCATAAATTCATCCATCTGGCCATTTACCTATCTATCAATAAATGTCCCTCTCTCTATCTAAATATCCATAAATTCATTCAGATACCTATGAATCTATCTGTCTATCTACTCTATCTACTTATTAATCTGCTTATCTCCTTATCTATATATTAATCAATTTTACTATCTATTCATCCATCCATTAATTTATTAAATACTATCCAACTATGGTAAATAGGTAGATATGTGGATAAATTAATTGATAAATGAATTGATATATGTAGATAAATAGATAAACAGATGAGTAGATAGATAGATATTAAGTAGATAGCTAGAAAAGAAATAAATTGATGGGTGGGTAATTAGATAAAGTCAAATAGGGGATATATAAACAGAAATAAAAAAAATAAATTGATGAACAAATAGATAATTAGATATATTGAGGATGGTTGAATAGACAGATGGATGGATGAATGGTGGATACCCAGAAAGTCAGGTAGTTAAATAGATAAGTAAATAAGTAAATAGATAGATATACATAGATAGGAAGGTAAGCAGATAGAGATAAAAAAAATTGGTGGTTGCATAGATAAATACATGAGATAAACAGATAGATAAATAGAATGGATAGGCAGTTAGATAGATAAATATATAAATGGATGGATATATAGATATATTGGAAGTCAGATATATATATATAGACATGAATAGGTGGATGGTGAATAAAGTGGTGGATGAATGAATAGCTAAAACATACAGACAAAAATAGACAGATAGGAAAATGAGATAGCTATTAGGTATATCATATAGAGCTAATAGATGAATAGGTGTGTAATTCAATAGATAGTTAAAAAGATGAATAGACTTATGGATGAATAGATAAATAGATATATTGATGATTAAGTAGATAAATGCATAAGTGAATGAATGGACAGAAGAAAAGCAGATAGTTAAATAGATAGGTAGATACATAAAAATGGTGGAAAGCATATAAATAGATAGAATGGTGGATGGGTAGATAAATAAATAAGAAAACAAACACATAGAAAGGGTGAATAGGTAAATAGATAGATCAATTATTGGAATAAATATATGGATAAAAAACATACATGAATATAGATAGATAGATAAATAGATTAAGTGATTGATAAATAGATGGATGAATAATTTGATGGATAAGTATAGAGATACAGGTAAAGAAATAGCAGATAGATAGATGAGTAGATAGATATGTATGTAGGAAAATAGATTGCTAATAGACCAATGAATGAGTGACTAGATAATTAAACAGATGGATGTTTGAAAATATAAATAACTGCACAGACCAAAACATATAGATACAAAGACATATAAAAAAGGTTGGTTAAACAGAAAGATAAATTGGTGGGGCAGACAGATATTTAAATAGACAGATACATACATAGATAGGAAGATAAGCAGATATATAGATAGAATGGAAGGATTAGCACATGAATATATGAATATATATGAATATATATATATAGAGAGAGATGTAGGTGAATGTATAGATGGATTGATAAATAAATAGATAGATGGAAATGTAGATAGATGACTGAATGAATAGATAGATGACTGGATAGATAGATTAACAAATGAACAGATAGATATACAAATACACAGAAAGAGAATAAGATAAATAGATATTGAAACAGAAATCTCCAATCCCTTTCCGTTTCACCATCAAACCTAATGACACTCTCATCTGTGCTAAGTTCGAACCTATTTAAATGTTAATAAATTTAAAATTAGTTCATGTCTGTCTAAACAGCATTATATATTTACGTGCGAACGAACGCTATAATTAGATAGGATTAGTAAAATTATAGCATCCTAAAATTATTTAATATTTCTAAAAATGTTTATTATATTATTTAAGTTAAGAGTAAATTATTAATTTTGTTGTTTAATATTGTAATTTCGTATGTGGATATATAATCTGTGCTATATAGAAGAAAGACATGATTTAAAATATGTAAAAGCCGTTATCTAAAAATACTATTAAATGTTTCTTTAAAATTGTTAAAAGATTTCTTGTTTTAAATATATTTCAGAGAAAAGTTTCTCGAAAATATATTTAAAAGCTATATCAAAATATATTTGTAAATTATTTTTAATAAATATGTGAAAAATGTTTTCGTTTTAAAAAAATGTTATAAGGTTGTTTTTAAATAGAAAGAGTTTCTATGTAAGATTAAAAATAAAAGCTGGTCAAGTAATTAAAAGATTTTTGGTTGTAAACAAGTGTCATTAACGACCACACCTGGAATTCGTAAAAAGTAAAACTAGTTAAAAATTTACTAATTAAAATCTCCTTAGATAAGAGTAAGTTATTTTAAAATCTAAATTGGACAATTGTTTGCAACGAAAAATCTTAATTATAATAATAGCTTATGGAATGTTTCTAACATAAGTTATCTAAGATCTGAATTATAAATTGAAAAACACTTAATTAAATTCCTGAGTTTAGTGAGTCTTGAGGCGGGAGATTCCGATAAGGAAAACATATAAATACTCTGTATTTTTTAACAAGAGAAAGACAGCCATATTGTTAGTGAGAGTTGTAGCCAGTCTTCACAATTGTTAAAGTTTAACATGTCCGGCTAAAAGCGGGCATCTTGTTGCTGTTACTCCGCGGGAGAATGGGGTTTCTCTCGTCGAAATGCCTAAACCACCATCATGCCAATAGAAGAGACGAGCCTAACATAATGGGAAAGAGGATGCCGCCCAGTCAAACTAAACCAAACCAACAGCCAAGAACTTGCAGATAAATCATACCAGTACCGTTTTATTTTTCAAACCGCAGAGCTCTGTGTAATTGTGTAATTCTGTGTAAATGTAAATAATATCTATATAAGTTAGCTAACTTTCTTTTAAAATAATGATAAAGCTAAATGTAACCAAAACTTAAATCCATTTAATTAATATTTTAAATATGTTAATTGCTATCCGAAATTTCATGTTTGTTAAAGTTTAAATAATCTGAGTAATTTATATTTTCCTTTCATTTAAAGTAAAGTATTTAGTTTAAAGTTATATCACTGCGGTTGTGTCTATATTTCATTGCTTATTTTATTTTAATGATTATTATATTTTATATGCCAAAATTTCGAAACAGCGCAGAAAGTTGACAATTGTTAAAGTTTAATACGGTCCGGCTAAAAGCATATCTTGTCGCTTAAGCAACTTATGAACGCCTCTTCCCGTCAATGCCTAAACCACCATCGTTTGAGAAATATATCTGCTTCAACATAAACGGGAAAGATGATGTCACCAGTCAGAACCAAACCAAACAGCTAAGAACTTGCAGATAAATCATACCGGAACGCTTTATTTTTCAAACCGTGAGAGTCTGGTGTAATTTTGCAATGCAAACAAGATTCACAGTTAGCTAACTTTCTTTTAAAATAACGACAAAAGCTAACAAAGAACGTTAAAACCAAATCCATTTAATTAATATTTTAAAAAACATGTTAATTATGTCTGAAATTTCAAGTGTTTGTTAAAGTTTAAATAATCTGATAAATCGCATATTCATTAAAGTAAAGTATTTAGTCAAAGTTATATCACTGCGGTTGTGTCTATATTCTTTGCTTATTTTTATCTAACGTCATATGCGAATATGTCAAATCGAAACAGTTGTATACCATTCCAATATATTTTAAAGATATTATTTGAAAATCTTCTGCAATTTATTTGTTAGTCACTTCTGGCGCCTGTTTCTAAATCACTATCACAAACGACCAATATGAAATGTGGCTCTTTGATCAACCAGTTAAAAAACTTAACCTTATAGTTTTATTTCATAATCAAAATTTCATCTTGATCAATATTGTAAATGCATGTCTACATTTAAATTTTAAAACCATATATATGTTATTTACCTCTTTCCTAATGATTATCATCTACAAGCGTCCAAGAATAGACCTAACATGTCAAAGCACACTTAGCTAACATTCTCGTAGTAGCATAGACATTTTATATACACATCATAATGATAAGAGTTGGTCCCAATTTGATAGAGTTAATATGTTATTAACTCCATATTTTCCTCATAGTATGAAATATACTATTCCTTTGCTTATTGGATTGTGAATACTACGATAAACACCGCCTTCGCTACATATAATATACGATCTTAAGATGTGAGCCATCAGCTAAAGCAATGATCCTTCCTTCAGGTATATAGCTTGCCTGAGCTGGCGTCATGCTGCACACTGTAAGACCCCCGCCTATCTGAACACAATGTTCCTTCTTGTTACTGCGATCGGGTTATGGTGCACCAGGCGCTATTCAAGAACTCAGTCACCATCCATCCGAGTGACTTTTCCATATTACTTACTCTGTGCTATAAAGGACAGGATTCAATGTCGAACTCCACCCATACAACCAGCTTTCATATCTCGAAACCTTCCAGTACCATGTTCGATCGATCATTACTTTAGTCGGCTACGTCACATTAAATTATATATGGCAGTAATAGAAGAAAATAAATTCAAGGATCAAAGTTTAATATAATTATCATATACCAAACAATAAATGTAATAGGATTTGGTTTATCAAGATTTATAGACATAACGTAGTGATTAATTATGTATTAATTGAAAAAGAAACCTATAAGATGGCACATGTCAAACCCATTTATGAAACAATGAAAGTATTTATCTAAAGCTATTTCAACTGTATAAAAATTACTCATACAAGCTATTTATAATTATATATAAAAAGAGAATGCTCTCTTATCCAACCCAATGTTTGTACATTCGATCAAATGTGTAAAAACTGATCAATTTCATGCCAATTGTAATAACATATAATTAATTTAACGTATTTCGCTTTCAAGTTCCAAACACTGATGAATTTAACCAATTCTAATTAGTCCTACAGTCCATAAGAAAACTATGCATTAAGCAATTAATTTGGTGATATTTTAGTCAATTAAGAACCTTTTATTCATCAGGTCTTATTGTTTCTCCGTAGACCTATGTCGTCATGGTGGAAAGAGGTATATTGTAATTTCAAGGTGGTCATTCGTAGGTCCAGAGTCCGGAATCCTGCTTACTTAGTTTTAGCTTTACTGACCCTGACAGCTATAGTCCCAGTCTGGTCAGCTTCGCCTTTGCTTGGATTTCGAATTTCTGTTACGCGAATGTACAAACTTGACTGTTACAGGTAAAGATATAGCATCCACCTTTCCACGAAATGTTGACAACCATCCACCATAAAGTGCAACTGCCAAATTGTAAGAATGGTAATTTGAACCACAGAATAAATGAAAAAGAATAAACCAGAGCGAAACCTTTAATATCTAATAACGTGCTCCATTTTCAAACATAATCAAAACAACAAAACCTTCCAAATCTATATCTCATTTTAATGCTGCACAACAAAACACTTGAAACTGCGGGAGACAACCCGGCTCGTGTTAAGAAGGAATGCTTATAGGCATATCTGAATATGAAAGAGAAATCACAACAGAAGACAATCAACACCTCTAATCACTGCGTATTATAATAAATTATACAATAATATCACCATGAAATGCATCAAAACACAAAATATCTTCATAAAACTATTCTAAAACATGCTCTATAAATTTTCCAAAACAAGAGAAATTGAAACAAAACCTCTTTAATCAGCAGCAATCATAACTAAAGTACCATCACTATAATCTATAGTTACCATAATCTGGGAATTAAACAACATGACTGCATAGATTATTCATCACACACCTAATGACAGATATGTGGTATTAGAATAAACACCTAAATGTTAATATGCTCATACTCCAAACAAATATTAAACACTGTAGAAGAAATACTTGTACTGTAGAAATATGAAATGTTAATCAATATACTATATGGTAATCAAAACTGCCTCACAAGATTCATCAGAACAAGAGCTCCAAAAGATTTTCAGAACCCTACAGCACTGTATCAAAATTTAAAACTCTTCCAGACCCCCATCTTGAACGAAAACACAATATCAAACGCAGTACCTTTCTTCACTAGCTCAGCCAGAAAAAAATGTTTCTCCCACTGTTACCCTGTAGTTGAATGCAAGAGGGTTCACTAATGGTCTATTATCTAGGGTGTGTGGGCCTTCAGTGCTTAATGCTTTCATATAAAGGACACATCACAAAGACTGTTTATATTGAGATTCAGCACCACTGTAATCAAAGAAAGTGTTAGAAACACAGTAATGGCAATATAGAAACAACAAACCACTATGACACCATTAAATTTAATATAGAATGTATTGTTGAAACTTACATCAATAAACATGTTTAAAATATCAAAACTATACTAAACTATAGAATAACCCACAGATTAAAACACTCATGAATCAGTCATAATGACTTAGAGAGTTTAAAAGATCAAAGATGAAAATTTTTCTCAAACCTAGCGCTGAATTCTACAACAATACAATCCAGCAACAAATGATAAAAACAAACAACTACATCATACACTTCTATCTTATTTCTAAACCAATACAGATAATATTCAGTCAATAAACAGTACAACATTGCAAGGGCTAAGAATCAATGCTGACAAATCCTTCCAGATCGTGAAATTCATTCAAGAAATAAAATAGTACACGAGAATCAAAATAGACAAAAATAACACCTAATCACCGAAGCCCAAAACAGAACACACACTTCCACATCTCAAAAAGAATGCAGAGTGAAACCAACAAATCAAGGAAAATCAACCAGCACACACTAAAACTCCAAAACCTAGAAAGAGATTACCATCTGGATATTAATAAACCGGTGATCTTTCACATTAAGAGTCAAAACACTACTGTCACACCAACATGAATGTCCGAACGATGTCCGTGACAATCAAAACTTCAGAGCGATTTATATGAATTCTCGTGTTTATAACAGAACCAATCACACATGAAAAACCAAGATTCGCATAAGAATTGTTGTGTTAAAAACACAAAGTGTTTGGTGGGAAAAGAAAGAAAAACTTTCTGAGCACTGACAGATTCAGCACCAATGGAAGATGATCTCATTAACTATCATATTCATGGAAAATGAGACCCACTCATGGTCTCAAATTCCACATCAACTCCCCATTGGAACACGCCGCATCAGATCAAGAAAACAATTATAGTCATTTACTTCTCAAATTCTCTCAACCAGGGCTGATGAGTGCCATCGAATGATTACGAACCATGCACCAAGATCATCCATGGCTCTTCAAATCACTGGCCTACGGCCATTAATTAGAATGATATGATGACTCTCTCAGCCATCCTCTAAATTGTGAACCACTTTCCATGGGAGGTACACACCATCAAAATAGAAACATTAATTGTCACCATGGCTCACTTTACTCTTCAGTTAATAATTTCATATAAGTTTGAGGTGTTTGTTATTAATTTGAGAATAAAAATTTCTCCAAAAATTCTGCATTCTCTTGTTGTGATAACACAACTTCAATCTTTGTCAGAAATGAGATCATTAAGTATAGCAGTAAATCTAGTTTGATATATACACTTCAATAATCCTACTATCTATCACAAAAATAATTCAGATTTAAATGCCATCCTTTAGCAACAAAATCAGGCTTCTTACTTATATTAGAGATTTTAAATATGACATGTTCGCTTTTAAATCAAAATTTCTTCCATGATAAATAGTAGAAACTTGATGTGGGTATCTCTTCCATCTTACTCCTTACACTGAAAACCCATCAAACTCTAATAGACTTATTTTTTGAGTACATGTTCACTAGATTTGATATTTTTCATTCAAATGCAACTTTGATTGTAATGCTTGAGACCATATGGTCTCTTGTAGGTTATTTGAAACCATGGCTGGCTCCTCTCAATCCAGAGTTTTCACAACTCAAAGGGATGTGGTAACAATCAAGCATGACAGAGGCCACAGCGTCCTGGAATTTTATATGGTTTTCTTGTGGCACCAACATCCTTTCAAGACCAGCCAAAGAAGCCTTGTTTGTCATAGCATCCCACAACATTAATATTAAACACCACACTGATGAAAGCTCATGCCTTCACTGCCTCTTCAGAGACCTTCATAAAATAGAGAATCAGTTTGTGATGCTCCAAAGTCAACTCTATCAAAATGACAAGATATATAGTCTTAAAAACTTGTTACCTGCATCGTACATTAAAAATCTTGGACAGAATACCTATCCATTATAAGGTTTGAAACAAACATATCTTCACAAACATCACCAGTAATGCATGTCACTACTAGATGGGCAATTTGTAGGAAAAATAACAAAACCACTTCCCACCTATCATTGCAGATGGGAAAACTTTATCAGTAGAACACTTATGATGAACATAATAAAAGAATACTCTCCGGGCAGTAAGAATGCAACCACCTTCAATGCACACAACCTAACTGAAGTATTGATCCACAGGCACCACAGGATCAAGAGAAAACCACCCATCAGAAAATATCTTTCCTTCCATGATGTAGGTACATCTCAAATTACTTAGACGCATCTTTGACCCTAGACTCTCAATTCCAATTTGGCAATTCCTATAATGAAGGAAGATGGTGATTATCTCTATACTGGTAAGAGAGGATACTTAACCTTTACCTAATGGCGTTTAGTTCCATTTGAAGAAAAAACTGTGTTTATGATCTCCAAACATCAGGCTCATTTCCTCTCATGACACTTGTTAATTAAAATTGGAGAGTCTGTGACCAAAGACCTTATCCACCCAAATGTCTTAAAGCACATATTCAACAACCAATATGCTAAAGAAGACATCCCTACTGTAATGCAATGGGGCAACATAATCTCCACCAATGACTATGTCATAATCCACTGAAGTCAGGGCTGAGAAGTCATTCCTAACCTGACATTACATGCCTTGATCAGTGACATAGACATACTTGAACATTTTGGCCAGTATGATGTCCTGCAGCTGCTGTCTCAGATCATAAGTAACTTCATTATACAACAGGGAAATTTATCACTATGGATAGCATTATCACCTGATTTTAAACTATTTAATAGCTTCCTTCAGGTTCTCTGAAAAATTTTATGGCTTGATCACATATATAATCCTCTCCTGATGGATTTGGTAAAAATTCATCAGGTCTTTTACACCCACTCTAAGCAGAGAATTCAACACTTGTCTGCATGGATGATGTAATGATTATCCTCACCATCAAGAAAACATAT